>VZQC01010425.1:3570604-3776329 GCA_009823505.1 Rhizomys pruinosus
CATTTAAAGTTGTCATCAATCACTTGACGTGCACGTACATTCTCTCACATGCTCTTCCATGTAGAAGAACGGGCATCCGGTGTTCATTCTGTCCTTCAATTTTAGTGTTTAATTAAAGTTACTTTTTTTTTTTTTTTTTTTTGTCTTTTCGAGACAGGATCTCCCTGTAGCCCCAGCTGTCCTGGAACTCGCTCTGTAGACCAAGCTGGCCTTGAACTCACAAAGATCAGCCTGCCTCTGCCTCCCAAGTGCTAGCCAGCTGAAAGTTACTTTCTTTTTTTTTTTTTAATTTAATTTTTATTGATGGTTTGTGCATTTCGTACATCATTTTCCAATTCAGATCAGGCATATTTCCCTTTCCCTTCCCCCCCACCCCCACCCCATCCCAGATCATGTATTCTGCCATAACTGTCCTGCATTTCCTTTCTTAAGGAAATAGGCAACTTGTAAATTCCACCAGTAGCACTGACTTAAAAATCCCTCCCTAACTTGCAGGCATTGGTTACATACAACAAGGGCTGATGCTTTGTGAAATGTCTGTTTACCAGTTACTTACTTGTATTTTGACTCTCTTGAAGATGCCTTTTGAATGAGCAGTAATTCCGAATTTTGCTTACATCAAATGTCTCAATTATTTTTTTGGGGGGGGGATCTTTTGTTCTTTTCTTGTTTTGTTTAATTATTTTCTCCCCACACACTCCCCATCCCCCAATTCTCAAATAATTGTTTCCGTATTCCCTTTCTCTGTTTGGGGCTTCAATGCATCTGCACTACATCTTTGTGTCTTGCTTTGTGGTGATGGCTCAATTTCACTTTGTTCTCCCAACCTCAGAATTGTGTTTGGAATGTGTGGTTTTTGTTCTCACCTGACCTTGAACTTCCTTGATGTGTCAGGTCCACATGGTTGCATGGGTCAGCTTCTGTGCCCTTTCTCAGGGCTTATCAGGTCAATGCTACACTAATGAAAGTATTGCTAGACTTCTAAAAGAAACCTTAGTGTCTGGCCAATTCCCGTCACCCCATTCTTCAGGAGCCCAGAAGGCATTAGTTAACTCTTTTTCCTTATACATTTGGAGCTAGCTTGAGAAGTTTAATGAACCGCCCGTGAGGACTGAAATAAATTTAGAAACATTGGACTTCCTTAAGACACCGAGTTCCCTAACCACAAAAACATGGTACATTTCCCAATCTTCTTAGGAGACTTTAAACTTTCTTTGTATCAAGTTATATAATTTTGCCCATAAAGGTCTCAAGCATGTTTGCTAGATTTAGTCCTAGCAACTTGCATCATTTTATCACTCTTAAAAATACTAACTGTATACAAAATAACATTTTCCTTTTGTTGTTTCAGTAAAGAAATAAAACATGCAGTGATTTTAAGTCCTTTTATCAATTTTCACAATTTGAAGACATATGGGTGGAATTTCTTGGGTCTAATATGCACATGCGTTGCTCCTGTGTCTTCTTTTCACATGTTCATTCTCTCATATCTCTCAGCGTACCTCATCTCACCCAACAAGTTGGAACCACCATGGTCTAAAGGCAGCTCCTCTTTCTCTTCTTTAATCGGTTTGTGCGTATATGTGTATGTGCATGTTCATTCATGTGCACATGTATGTGGGGGTATGTGAAGGCCAGAGATCCATGTCAGCTATCTTCCTCTATCACTATCTACCATCTTTTGTTATTGTAGGGTCTTTTTGAGACAGGGTCTCCCTGTAGTCCCAGTTGACCTGACTATGTAGACCAAGCTGGCTGCAGTCTCATGGAGATCAGCCTGCCTCTGCCTCCGGAGTGCTGGGATTAAAGGTTCGTGCCACTACGCCTTGTTTCCATCTTAGTTTCTGAGACAGAGTCTCTCACTAAACACTGGTTCAACTAGACTGGCTAGCCAGCAAGCGCTGAGGATCCCCTGTGTCTGCATCCCCAGTGATGGCGTTACAGCAGCACACTGCTAACCTTAGCTTTCACATGGGTGCTGGGGACCTGACTCAGCTCCTCATGTTTACATGACAGGCACTTTCTCTAACCACTCTTTGCCCTTTTTGAAAGGAAATATTTAGATTCTGTGATTTGGCAAAGTATTTGCAGTAGGTTCAGCTTTTTTTTTTTTTTAAGTTTAAAGTAAATTCTTCCATCTCAATAGGCTAATTACCTTATGCTGAATAGATAAAAAATGTTATCCAACATTTTTCAAAACTCATTAAGATAATCTTTGACTTTTCTAGTTTAATTTGTAAGTAGGTGAGCTACATTAAATGATTTTTAAAATTTTATTTATTTTTTATGTGTATGAATGTACTGTCTGCATGTAGGTTTGTGCATCCATGTCATGCAATGCCGTGGAGGTCAGAAGAGGGTCTCAGATTCCCCTGGAACTGGAGTTAAAGATGGTTCTCAGCTGTCATGTGGGTGCTGGGGATCGAACCCAGATCTCTGCAAGAGCAGTCAGCACTCTTAACCACTAGGCCATCTCTCCAGCCCCTAAATGATTTTTAATATTAAGTTAAATTTACATTCTAGAATAAATCCAATGATCATTCTAGATCATTTATCATTCTTTAACTGGATTTCTCTGGAAAATGACCTCAAGGTAAGGACCCTGCAGGTGGGATTCTTCAATCTGCTCTGCAGCTGTGCATGGGAACAATTACCTGACTACTGTCACTCTCTGTGCCTACATCTTTAAGTTGTCTTCTCAGCCATGGAAGGGCAATCCATTTGGGGTTGGTCTTTTTCCTGAGTCTGAATTCTGTAGTTTCTGGTTACATAGAAGTTCTTGTTATTAAGCTAAAATGATGTGCCTTCTCATCTTTTTTTTTTTATACCTTATGAGCATTTGATATTTCACAGAACAAAGTACATGTATTTTCCAGAGGCTTTCATATATGTGTGTGTGTATTTCTGTGTATGTGTATTTGTATGTGTACAGGTACATTTGTATGCAGGTACGTATGGAGGCCAGGACATCTCAGATGTCATTCCTCATGTGCCAGCCACATTGTAGCTTTTAATATTTTATTTAGTATTTTTTAGTTTATGTGTATGAGTGTATTACATGTATATAAATGTATCCATGTCCTTCATTATCCTTGGAAGAAGAGGGTGTCAGATCCCCTGGAACTGGAGTTACTAATTGTTAGCCCCCATATGGGTGCTGGGTATGAAATTCAGGAGGTCTTCTGCAAGAACAACCAGTGCTCTTAACTGCTGACCCACCTCTCCAGCCTCAACACTGTTATTTTTTTTTAACAGTACTTCTCATTGGCCTGGGCTTACTGAATAGGCTAAGTTGACTGGCCAGCAAGACCCAAGGATCCACCTATCTCCACCTTTCCAATGCCAAGATTGCAAGCACATGCTGCCATTCCTGTTTTTTTGTTTTGGTTTGGTTTTTGTTTTTAAATTGTGGGTCCTGGGAAATTGAACTTAAGTTCTCATGCTTACAAAGTATGCACTTTACTGACCAAGCTGCCAGTCCAGCTTTCAAATATTTGAATCCAATCTTTCAATCTAGGAACCTTTTTATGACTTTATTCTTTTTTTTTTATTACTTAGAAAAACATGTAGTATTTTTATATAGTCATTAAATGACATTTGATTAGTGCTATGCTATATCAGTAGATAGTAATACTAAATCAAATATTTAACAAAGTTACTTAAATTAAAAAAATACTGAATCGGGCTGGAGAAATGGCCTAGCAGTTAAGAGCGCCGACCGCTCTTACAGAGGACCCGGGTTCGATCCCCAGCACCCACATGGCGGCCAAGAACCGTCTGGAACTCCAATTCCAGGAGAACTCCAGTTCAAGGGGAATCCGACACCCCCTTCTGAACGACACGGGTGCACAAACCTGCATGCAGACAATACATTCATACACATACAGAAATAAATAAAAAAAATACTGAATCATAGAAGGATGACTCTCTTCCTCAACAAGTTGTATATGAGTGGATGATTATTTGCAACACCAATTCTATCTCCATCTTCCTTCTCCTACTTGCAGGTTGAGGCCGTGCAGTGTGGTGGAGGGAGACGGCAGTGCCTGGTTTGACGGGCACCTTGTGTCATTCACTTCTATGTGACGAGGACTGCTGTGGGGAGCCATGGCAGCTGCAGGGTACCCCACATGCTGCACTGGAATGTGAGACTGCCTTGACTGTGGGCACTCGGACTCAGTGACTCACCCATGACGTGAAGTCAGGATGGCTTGGACAAAGAGGACAACTTGGAGGAAGTTACTGTGAGAATGCGATCAGTTCAGAGAGCCTGTGTGGTTCCATAGCTCTGCTTCATTATTTTTTAATTAAGAAAATAATATATTTTTATTGAAGTTTTATACTTTTTTTTGGTCTTTTCGAGACAGCGTCTCCCTGTAGCCCAACTGTCCTGGAACTCTCTCTGTAGACCAGGCTGGCCTTGAACTCACAAAGATCTGCCTGCCTCTGCCTTCCAAGTGCTAGGATTAAAGGCATGCGCCACCATGCCTGACATACAATATTCTTTGATGGTATTTAGAGTCCCTCCCATATCCATGCCTCTCACTGCCCCCCAACTTAGTGTCATCTATTGTGTGTGTGTGTGTGTGTGTGTGTGTGTGTGTGTGTGTGTGTATATATATATATATATATATATATATATATATGTATGGCTTATGGGATCTAATTAGTGTCCCCAAATGTCCTTCAGTGTGGGTCCATCCACTGGAGCCTGGTTAGCTTACAAAGAGTCACATCCTTGAAAGAGACTGACTCTTCTCCCTGTTGACAGCCATTAGTTGTCAGTACATCCTCAGGTAGGGTTGGGGTTTCCTACCCACTTCTCCACGTCTATGCTGGAACTTCATCTGATTTGAGTTGTCTTGGGCCCTGAGCATGTTGGAACCGTTGTCATGAGTTTATATAAGTAACTTCTCAGCTGCCTGGAAAACTCTATTTCCTTGTGATCATCCACCATCTCTGGCTCTTCCCGTCTTTTCCCCTCCTCTTCTATAATGATCCCTGAACCTTGGGAGGCAGAAGTTTGACGTAGTTGTCCCATTCAAGGATAAACACTCTGCAGCCTCTAATTCTCTGCACATTGGCCAGTTGTGGGTTTCTGTGTCAATCACCACCTGCTGCATCTAAAACCTTCGTGGGTGAGAGTTGAGAGATGCCTTAATCTATGGGTGTAACAGTAAGTCATTAGGAATCAGTTTCATATGATAACTTTTTAGCAAGCAACTAGCATTAAGCTCCCCTATGTCTTGTGACTTGTCTAGCCTCAGGTTTCTAGGCCTGCTAGCAATGTCAGGTATGGACTGCATCCTCAGAAGTGGACCTCAAATCCAACCAGAAAGTGGTTGGTTGCTCTCATAATATTTGTGCCACTATTGCACCATTGGGCATATCTTGCCAGGCCAGTGGTTATTAGCAGTACTCACAGCTGGGTAAAGTTGATGATCATTTTTTCTTCCAGCAGCATGCACATCACCTTCCAGCACTATGAATGCTAGCCAGTAGAGATGAGGCTTGGAAGACAGCACCAGCTTGACCTGTAATTGTTTGCTCTGTAGGTCTGATTCTATACATAGAATACTCTAAAGACTGCACCAGAAAACTCCCAGAGCTGATAAATACAGTCAGCAGAGTAGCAGGATATAAATTTAACATCCCCAAATCAGTAGCCTTCCTGTATACCAACAACAATATCCTTAATAGCCTCAGAAAGCATAGATATCTTGGAATAAATCTAACAAAGACAGTGAAAGACCTGTATGACAATAATTTTAAAACATTGAAGAAAGAAATTGAAGAAGATAATAGAAGTTGGGAAGATCTCCCATGCTCATGGGTCTATAGGATTAATATTATGAAAATGGCCATCTTACCAACAGCAATCTACAGACTCAATGCAATACCCATTAAAATTCTAATTTTTCACATAAATAAAAAAACTAATCTCAAATTTCATAAGGAACACACAAAAAATAGGATAGTCAAAATTATAAACAATAAAAGAACTGCTTGGAGGCATTATGATCCCTCCAAGTTATGCTACAGAGCTATAGTAGTAAAAACAGCATGGTACTGGCATAAAAACAGACACATTGATCAGTGGAACAGAAGTGAGGACCTAAATTTAAATCTACACATTTACAGCCACCTGATTTTTGACAAAGGAACCAAAAATACACACTGGAGAAAAGATAGCACGTACAACAAATGGTGCTGGTTAAACTGGACAGCAGGATGTAAAAGAATAAGCTAGATGCCTGTCTCTTACCATGCACCAGACTCAACTCCAAATGGATCAAGGACCTCAACATCAGACCCCATAACCTAAGTCAGATGAGAGAAAATAAGGCATACACTAGAAATTATAGGTACAGGAAGGAACTTTCTGCTTGATTCTTTTTTTAAAAAATATTTTATTTACACTAGGCATGATAGCACATGCCTTTATTTATTTATTTCTTATTTATTTTATTTATTTTTATATGTGTATGAATGTACTGTCTGCATGTAGGTTTGTGCACCTGTGTCGTGCAATGCCGCAGAGGTCAGGAGAGGGCATTGGATTCCCCTGGAACTGGAGCCAAAGACTGTTCTCGGCCACCATGTGGGTGCTGGGGATCGAACCCGGTTCCTCTGCAAGAGCGGTCGGCGCTCTTAACCACTAGGCTATCTCTCCAGCCCCCTGCTTGGTTCTTAAAATCCACACAAGTCTTCAGAGACTTAGGTTGCCTGACAAAACCATCGCAAAACCCTGATCAAAGCCAAGCACAGTCTCAAAACAGCTCACTCTCTCTGGCTTCCCACTTTGTCCCTTTACCCACTCCCTCATCCTCAGGTTTGATGACATCATTCTTTCCCTCTCCTTCTCTTCTTAGGCATCTGTAATGTCAGCTGAGCTCAACACCACCCAAGGTTAAATACAGGACCACAAAAAGCTCCATCTTGCTTTAGGTTCTCCCATTTGCTAGAGAAGAAGGCCTGTCTCTGGTAGTGTTTGTTTGGCCTCTTGTGTATGGACTCACACACCTATGCACATAACCATGGCTGTGGCGCTGTCCTCTCTAAGGGGACATCTATCTGTCTTCACCTTCTCCCCTTCCCTGGCTGCCCCCTGTCTGACTAGACGACAGTGAGCCCACAGCAAGCTACTTTCCCTGGGAGGTAGAGGTCTCCTCTCTGGCTTCTCTTCATATCCTACTGTCACCCTCCATCTCACAGCCTCTCTGGAGTTCTCCAAGGTTCTGAACCAGCAGTGCCTCCCCTGCCTTGGAGTTTAAGGTTCATTGAAGTTCAAGTCTCAGACTCCGTCCTGGCACTGAATATCGGTGTCCATTCGTGTACCCTTCTGACTACTGGGACTGCCAGAGAGAAGTGTAGAGATTGGGGTCCTGCTCAGTGCCTGACATCCTGGGTCTGCCTGCAGGGACGCTACAGGGGGCCTCCTCTAAAGGCTATGTCCATTCAAGGGTTTTCTTTGTTTTCCTGCAGTCAGATATCACTCTTGTTAGTTTTTAAATCTATAAATAATATCTGAGTGAATGTGTTCTCCATATATTTTTGTTTATATTTTGCATCATTCCCTGAAGACAAAGTCCTGTACACAGAAATACTGGTCCCAAGGTGCTGAATGCCTGGGAGTGTTGCATACACACACCACTGAAGTGCTTCTGCTTGTGAGAAGGCCTCTCCTTCCACTCTCCCCACTTTGAGGCTCACTTGGTAACATCTACTGTGACATGCCATCTACTCTTTTCTGGTTGTTAGCAAGGACTCATTGTTCTCAGCCCAGAAACCACATGCATTTCTTTTTTTCCTCTATCTATTCCTGCAGGTTTTTATAAGATTTATCTATTGTGTGTGTATGTGTGTTTGTATGTATGTGTGTGTGTATGTGTGTGTGCGTCTGTGTATATGTGCCTGCCTGTATGAGTTTATGTGTGCTACATACAGGCAGGTATCCACAAAGGCCAGAAGAAAGCACTGAATTTCCTGGAACTGGAGTTACAGTTGGTTGTGAGCTGCCCTATGTGTGCTCTCTGCAAAAGCAGTATGGGCTCTTAAGCACTGAGCTCTCTATCTCTTCAGGCCCCATCCCTGCAGGCTGTGCACTCTCTTCTTGGGGTGGTGAACTTTTCTCACCCATGTGCATGAACTTGACTGTCATAGCTCATTGCACTTTCACAGCGTGTCTGCTGTCAGTGTGTTTCTGAATTTAGCTGCATTATGCTACTGCTAATTGTGCGTCTTGACCTAAAGAATTTTAAGATTACTACGAAGTGAAAGTTGTTCTTTATATTCCATTTATTTGGTGACTGTGCATTCTTAGAAAGCTCTGCTGTGCCCAGATGTAAGGACCACATATATTTTCCTATAATTTACCGTTCCATTCTTCTTTGATGCTCTTGTTTTAGCAAATGATATAAAGGTCTAAACTGTCTTTCCTCTGCATATGAATGCTAAATTTTAGCAGCTGATATTTAATTATTTATACTTTACCTGCTGGCCTACATTGTTTCTGTTGTTTTCAAGTGTAAACAACATTTTAATGAATTTTTTTTTTTTTGGTCTTTTCAAGACAGGGTCTCCCTGTAGCCCCGGGCTGTCCTGGAACTCGCTCTGTAGACCAGGCTGGCCTTGAACTCACAACGATCCACCTGCCTCTGACTCCCAAGTGCTAGGATTAAAGGCGTGCGCCACCACGCCCAGCAACTCAATGAATTTTTATATGTAAAGTCATGGTTATTGACACTTTCCTATGGGCTTGGGTAAGTACCCAGAATCAGGAGATGCCTACTGTTTACTTGCTTAAAAGAAATGTACAGGAATGTTGCTGGTAGCTATTTTAATATGGCAGAGAGTGGAATTAAGCTAAATATATATCAAGAGAAGAATGGGCAAGCAAGTAAGGGACTTAGTATAGCAGAGCACTCCACAGCAACAAGAACAACCATTGCTGTGGGTGAAAATGTGAATGAATATCAGGAGCAGAGTGAAAGAGCACATGCCTATGAATACATCTGTGTGAATCTACAAACAGTGGAACTGACCTCCAGTAGTAGAGATGTCTTAATTGGATGCATTAGCTACTTTATTGTTCCTGTGACAAAATTTCTGACAAAAGAAATTTAAGGAAGGAAAGGTTTATTGTGGATTGCAATTCAAGGATGCAGCCCATCATGGGGGGAAGGCATGGTGGCAGGAACGTGAGGCAGCTGGTCACATGGCATCCATAGTCAAGAAGCAGAGAGAGATGGATGCTGGTGCTCGGCTCGCTTTCTCCTTTTTATTCAGTACAGAGCCCCAGCCTGTGGGATGGTGGATCTTCCTATTTCAGCTAACCCACTCCAGAAACACTTTCCAGACATGCCCAACAGTTTGTCTCCCATGTGATTCTATACCCCATGAGGTTGACATTCAGTATTAACTTTCACCCTGGGCAAGGCCATAAAGAGATCCTTCTGGGTACTTTCACTTAGGCTTAGAATGTATATAAAACGACAAACAGATGTGTATAAGAACAAAGATTCATCATTTTTTTTGTCTTTTTGAGACAGGGACTCCCTTTTAGTCCCAGCTGGCCTGGATCTCTCTATGTAGACCAGGCTGGCTTTGAACTCAGAGATTCACCTGCCTCTGCTTCCCAAGTGCTAGAATTAAAGGCGTGCGCCACCACATCTGGCTAGATTCGTCATTCTTAAATATATGTATTTAAGTGTGTACATTAATTTAATTTTCTACCTCATTAAAAGGTGAAAAGACCATACCCATGTGGAAGTACTGTTTAGGATGACCTTTGGCCTGGTACCCCATGCTGAAGTGTGGACAGCTGTAAGGTCTTTAATGCAGACAGATAACCCCTGACCTTGGTAGAGACTAGACTGGCGTAAGAAATCTGGACTTGAAGGGAGTGATGATATATGCCTGTAATCCCAGTGCTTGGGAGGCAGGGTGGTCAGGATTTCAAGGACATTCTCAGCCACATTTTGAGTTTAGGGCTAGCCTGGGTCACCTTGTCTCTAAATATCCAACAAAAAGCCACCTCTGCTGCTGTGCCTCACGTACTCTGAGTTCCATTTCTACACTGTACAGATCGACATACACTGGTTTGGATGCCAGCTACGAACTGACCAAAAGCAACTTGGGGAGGAAAGGGTTTATTTCAGTTTCTAGGTTACAGTCTATCATTGATGGAAAAAGCCAGAACAAGAGCTCAAGGCACAAACCTAGACACAGGAACTGAAGCAGAGACCACAGAGGAACGCTGCTTACTGGATCGCTCCCCCTGCCTTGCTCAGCTACCTTTCTTACACAGCTCAGGCCCTCCTGCCAGGGATGGCCCCACCCCCACAGTGGGCTGGGCCCTCCTACATAAATAGCAATTAAGAAAATGTCCGCACAGACATGGAAACAGACCAGTCTTATTGAAGACATTCCTCAATTGGTCCCCTCTCCAGGTGGCTCTAGTTGAGTCAAGTTGACAAAAACAACGAACAGCACACCCAACCAGCAGCACACCCAACCAGCAGTACCAGCCAGCAGCACACCCAGCCAGCAGCACACCCAGCCAGCAGCACACCCAGCCAGCAGCACACCCAGCCAGCAGCACACCCAGCCAGCAGCACACCCAACCAGCAGCACACCCAACCAACAGCACACCCAACCAGCAGCACACCCAACCAGCAGCACACCCTACGAGCAGATGAGGTTACAGTGCTTGTAACACTTTCTTACATTTCCCAAAGAACAATAAAAGCAAAGTACTTCTTGGTCCCCAGCCACAATACTCAGTTTCCTCGTCTCTTTCTTTCAGTTCCTTTGCTTCCTAGAATGCTGATTCCCACCCTGGACTTCCAAGCCCAACAGCCTTGGCCCGCAGCCTGGCGGGCACCCCTTTCTCCATTCCTACCTTCTGCCCTGTTGCTTCTCCCATTTCCTTCTCAAGACTCAAGTCTGGACCTTTCCAATGTGAATCTGCCATCTCCACACACCCATGTTTGAAAGATGTTTTGAGATGGATCAGTATAGACCGGGAACAGAGGCAGGATGGATGAGTTGGGGTGTGTGGACACACTCTCCGGGCCAGGCCACTCTCCTTCTGTTGCCAGCCCTACCTCTATAAGCGGTTGGAAGTCTGATGAACAGCAACTTCGATGGTGCGGTGGAGCTAGCTGGGCACCTGGCCTGCAGCACATTCCCTTGTCTTGCTCCAAGCTCTGCCCTGCACTGAGCAAGGGCCTTGTGTGCACCATCCTGCAAAATGACAACTCAGTCTTAATTACTGTATTCAATAAATCAATCCTTAAAAATTGGGGGCATGTCTGTGAGAGAGGAATTGAAGCTGTTTACCAGAGTGGACAAACATAGTCTTCTGGACACCAGCACTCAAGTTCGTACAGATACCTGACCTTTGCTTTAAGGGACAGGAATTGCACACGACAACAAAACAAAATAAACACAAAGTCAGTGTTGCTATCTCAATGCGACGGTTGGCTTGATGAAACCACTCTGGGCAGGTTATGTGAAGATGTTTCCAGAGAGATTTTACTAAGAAGGGAAGACCTGCCCTGAAAGCAGGTGCTGCTACCCCATGGCCTGAGGTCCTAGGATGAATAAATATGGAAAAATGAGAAAGCAAGCTGAGAACAACATTCATCCCTCTCTGCTCCCTGACTGAGAACAGATGTCTTGTGCTTCTTCTGCCATGACATCCTTATCGTGGCCGACTGGATCTCTTCAAACTGCAAGCCAGAACAAACCTTTTTTTCCTTTAAGTTGCTTTCATCCGGTATTTTATCATAGCAATGAGAAAAGTAACCAATACACTCAATGCTAAGATTGGTATCAAGACCTCAGAATGGCCACTCTCTGCAGTGTTTCAGAGAGACAGAATCCATGTGTCCTAGTGATGGTTTGCTATCTGGGCCTACTTGAACCACTTTATGTATAGACCTGGGCAATGGGCATGTGATTTGTGAGCTGGCCAGAGACAGCAAGGGAGGCAGGGCTTTTGAGAGGAGGATGTGTGGGATTTGCTCCTGTGCACTCTACTCAACAGGGTGTTAGGACCTTGCAGGTGGAGAGCAGCCAGGCCCTCCAAGGGTGATTCAGAGAGGCAGTGGAGACCAGGACACGAGGAAGATACCATGAAAGGTGGGCTCCTGGCCACAAGGCATTAATCGCCCTACTGGGCCTTTCCATTCATAGTATGTTCTATTCTAGATTTTGTCCATTTGGAGTTGGAGTTGGCATCTGGGTCAAGGCTGGTGAGTCGAGGCTGGGCACTGCAGTGTCCAGGGTCAACTCCTATGACTCCAGGACTGTCAGCAAGTTGTGCTTCTTTATGTAAGCAGTTGGAAGCTTCCCAGTAACTTTTAAATCGGTGTTTAGGTTTAATATTCTCCAATTATCTACCTAGTAAAATAGATTAATTTGCCTTTTAGGGAAATAGAAGTGCTTAATGGAGTCAGACACACTCTGAGTGCTCCATAAACTGCTGCTAGGGGTGAGACAGGAGTACAGGGATGAAGGATGCTGTACCTGGTCCTTTGTGCACCGCCCCCTGCACAATCCTCCCTGTGGGCTCCTGTCACACACAGCTCCTCTCAGAGGCTGTTGGGCTGCTTCTGTCCCATGACATCTCTGGTCTAAGCCCATAGTCACATAGACTTCTGGCCTCTCATTCAACATCCAGTTTCAGAACAAAGTTTGCTTTGGGCTGTGCACTAAACACCCCCTTAAACATTCCACTCACCCCAGTGTGCTCCTCCTGGCGAGGTCTTCTGTGCTGCCCCTACTGCATAGACACTGGCTTTCTCAAAATTCCCTCTTCTAAATACAATTTGTTTGCTGGTCTGTTGTTTCCATCTATAAATTATTTGATCAACAAGAATGAAAACCTGGATCAAAGAGTCAGCCTGCTCCAAACAGACTGCGAGGAGATCCACCGGCTCGCCCCTTGGTCAGCAGGTGGAAGAGCAAGGAGAACAGCACAACAGCCAATCACAGCCTCATTTGGGGCCAAGGTGCATCACTTCTAGTGGAAGGCTGGTGCCCAGGATGCTTCTTGTGCTGAGAGTCATGGCTGTCTCCTAATAGGAAGGAAGGAAGGTACCCCACATAAGCCAGCCTAGGACAGGTACCACAGTCACAGACGTCAGTGTCTCCTCCCAATGCAGGCCCAGCAGGTGCTGGGAGATTCTGGACCAACATCTGGCTTAGGGTGCATATCTCTGCTCAGTTCTCTCTGTGTCAAACATGAACTATGCACAGGAGTCCTGGCTACTAAGGATCCCAGGATCCAGCCCCCTCCCTCCCCTCAGGTACATGAAATGAAGTGAGGGAGCTGAACAGAGTGCTAAGCAGACAGAGAAGCACTCATTCTGAAAGGTCAGCCCTAACTAACACAGCAAAGCGCTGATTCAAGGCAGATCGGTGGCTCTGCAGGTCACGTTCAACATGTTCCCCAGAAGCAAGTGTCTAAGTGTCGCATGTGCATGGGGGTAGCACAGTACTCATGAAGCCTCAAGCCAGCCAGTTAAGGAACATTGCCAGAGACTTGCTTTTTCTATGTTTCTGTCATTTGCTGAGTTAGAGATGAGAGATTGGGCCTTCTGTGTGCCACAAATTGGGTATGGGTTTGCATGGGCACAGTTCAGGCCTCTGATTTCTGCCCTCTAGAAGCTCAAACTGGCTGGGAAACAGACACCATTGAAGCAGCTACAGGGGTTCCTGTAGGTACAGGGATGCCCTCTCTGTCTACCTGTCTCATAGAGACATGGGAGGACACCATGGGGAGACATGGGGGGCACAAAGGGAGGTCTTAGAAGGAGACACCATTGGCCAGGCTGAGACCACTCCCAGCTCTGCACTTCTGGGTCCTAAAGGTGCCCCGAATGCCATGGAATGACTCTCACTACTGCCCGGCACAGCAGCAACTGTGATCCACAAGGGTCCTCAGAATCTACCCACTTCAGAACCCCCAACCCACAGATGGAAGGTAATTGCATAGATGTTTCCGGTTGGGCCTGGGCAACATGCTGACCCGGGGGGGGGGGGGCTGTGCAGTGTCTCTTTACTACATGCAGGTCCAGAGAGATCCCACTCCATCAGTGACCAGGCCAGCCTAAAGCCGGCATGATGCTGCCCCACAAAATGGCCACTGGTGGATTCTGGGAAGGAGCAGTAATTGTCTTCAGTTGCATACCCGTAGGTGAGCCCACTGGGCTCTACTGGACAGCTCTAAACACTTGGTCACACAGATATCCATGAAGTGGGTCACAAAACAAAATGAAGACATGAGCATAATAAGAAACAGATGTGTAGAGAAGGAGGTAAGGGTAAGAGCAACCATACTAGACTGTATATACGTATGAGCAAATTTCATAGAGATTATCATTTTGAAAAGGGAGAAGGGGCTGGAGAGATGGCTCAGCAGTTAAGACCAATGACTGCTCTTGCAGAGGACTGGGTTCGATTCCCAGCACCCACATGGTGGCTAAGAACAGTCTTTAACTCCAGTTCCAGGAGAATCCAATGCCCTTGTCTGACCTCCGAGGCATTGCACAACATGGGAGCACCAACCTACATTCGTACACATAAAAATAATAAATAAATTGAAAAGGGAGAAAGTAGCTCTTGTATGCCTCCCGATGACAGAGAAAATGGCACCTGTTGCTTTACTGGAGGGACTGGATCTGAAATCTGATCACACCTCTGTATCCAGCCCCATGGAGAGGACACAGGGCCAATGTTGTACTCAGTCACAACAGCCTGACCTGGTCTTAGGGAATGGCCCACGTTATAAACAGATGAACTGGAAGAAAAAGAATAGAAAAAGGGAGGGATAGATTTTAAAACTTAAAAAAAAACTTAAAAAGGGTAAGTGCAACGATTAAAAAAATGCCTGGGTGTGATGACCACAAAGTAGTGGTCAGCTGAGAAGAGAGGGGCTTGTGGCTGGTGTGAGGCTGGGTTAGTTTTGCTTGTTAGCCAGGGTGTTAGCTTTGTTTTTTTTTTTTTAATTTTTTTTAATTAATTTTATTTCTGTAGGTGTATGAATGTTCTGTCTGCATGCAAGTTTGTGCACCCGTGTCGTGCAATGCCGCGGAGGTCAGAAGAGGGTCTCGGATTCCCCTGGAACTGGAGTTCTCCTGGAATTGGAGTTTCAGACGGTTCTAAGCCACCATGTGGGTGCTGGGGATCAAACCCAGGTCCTATGAAAGAGCAATAGGAGATCTTAACCGCTAGGCCATCTCTCCAGCCCAGCTTTGAATCAATGCAGTGAAGATCACCTGTGTTTCCTATGCCATGTAGTGCTCTCCTGGAGGCTGGGGAGATGACTCAGGTGGTGAAGTTATTAGTTGCCTGGAGTCATGAACTGACTTCAAGGCCCAGAACCCTCATTTAAAAAATCAGGCATGGATGGGATTGTTGGCTTGTGCAGCTGTGGGGGTGAAGACACCCAGCCAGCCCAAACACAGGTGGGCCTGTTGCCTCTAGGGGACTCGTGCGCATACAGATTGGTTGCTTTGTCTGCATCAGCAGAAGCACAGGGTGTAGGCCAATCAGCCAGGCAGATTGTTAGAGGATTGGATTATTGGCCTGTTGAGCATAGAGATTGGTTGCTTTGGCCAGACCAGCTGAGGTGCAGGGCGGGATAAGGGAGTGTCCAGGTGGGACTACAGTACAGTAAGCCCCACAACCAAAATTAGACGAACTGGCTGGCAGCAAGCAGAGGGAGCACAGTGCTCAGAGGGTATCATCTGTGTTGTTACCTACCCAGTTTTTGGAGAACATGTAGAATAGAAAGGGAAGAGTGAGCTATACCTTCCAATATATAACCAAAATTGAAAGCCTGAAACCTAGACAAGTCAACACTCCATAAACAAGGAGAAAACAATGAAGGCACCTCAAGGAATCAAGGAAACAATCCTTCAACACAGTGAAGAAACATTTGAGATTCGAATCAGAATACAAACAAAAACAAACCCACATGTCAAAAGCACAATGAAAGAACAATTGGGAAAAGCACAGAATAATTCCACACTAAACTCTACCAATGCTATAGAAGATCCCTACAATGAGATCTCCCTAGAGGTAACCCAGGACACAGATCTTAGAAGAACAATTGCAGATATATTTAAAGAAATCATAGAATATAAGGAACAAATCAGAGAACCAAGGGGAGAAAAAAAAAGAGCTCAGGAAGGACATAGAGAGAGAGAATGACAAACTTTGGAAAGAACTAAAAGGAGAAAATGACAAACTCCAGAAAGAACTCGAGGAAGAGAATGACAAACTCCAGAGGGTCGTAGAAACACTGAAAAGATCCCATGCTGAAGTAAAAAAAGGAAACCAACCAGTGAAGCAAAGAGCTACAAGAAGAGATTGAGAAGCTCCAAAAGGAAGTGGAAATACTAAAGAAATCACAGGATGAAATGAAAAAGGAAATCGAACAGTCATCCAATCAAAAGAATGGGAAAGAATGGGGAAAATCCTCAGAAGCAGAATAGAAGCAGAAAAAAGAATATCAGACCTGGAAGATAACAGAGAACAACTAAAAAGCTCAAGAAAAGACTATGGAAAATTTAAAAATACACAAGAGTGGAACAACCAGGAAATGTGGGACACTATGAAAAGATCAAACCTCTGCATCACAGGGATAGAGGAAGGAGAAGAATCCCAAGAGAATGGTATCAATCAGAGATATTCAACAGAACAATAGAAGAAAATTTCCCCAAGCGATGAAAAGACAAACCCATACAAACATAAGAAGCACATAGTATACCAAATAGACAAGATCAGAAAAGAAACTGTCCACACCATATCATAATTAAAATGCTAGATGCCCAAAACAAAGACAAAATTTTGAAAGCCACAAGAGAACAAGAAGTTACATATAAGGGGAAACTTAGCAGAATTACAGCCGACTTTTCAGTGCAAACCATAAAAGCAAGAAGAACGTGGACCAAAGCATTCCCAGTGCTAAATGACTATAAATGCCAACCCAGGTTACTATACACAGCAAAAATTTCAATTCCAGTTGAAGAATAAAGAATAATCTTCCATGACATAAACAAGATGATAGAATATACGTCTGGACAACCAACCCTGCAGAGAATTCTTGAAGCAACTCAAAGGACAGAGGAGAGGAGCAACCATTCCCTAGAAAGAGAAATTAATAAAAGCATAACTGCAGAAGTAGAAACATAGACCAAAAATGCAAATGGATTATAAGGTGAAAGGAAGCAACACACATCTCTTAATTATAAACTTAAATATTGGGGCTGGAGAGATGGCCTAGCGGTTAAGAATGCCGACTGCTCTTACAGAGGACCCGGGTTCGATCCCCAGCACCCACATGGCAGCCAAAAACCGTCTGAAACTCCAATTCCAGGAGAACTCCAGTTCCAGGGGAATCCGAGACCCTCTTCTGGCCTCCACGGCATTGCACAACACAGGTGCACAAAACCTGCATACAGTCAGTACATTCATACACATACAGAAATAAATAAAATTAAATAAAAAAAATTAAAAAAAATATTAATGGACTAAACTCCCCAATCAAAAGGCATAGACTGGGAGATTGGATTAGGAGACAGAACCCATCTACATGTTGTCTACAAGAAACCCATCTCACCCTCAAGGACAGGCACCAACTTAAAGTGAAAGGATGGAAAAAATATTCCAAGCAAATGGTACCAAAAAGAAAGCAGGAGTTGCTATTTTAATATCTGACAAAATAGACTTCAAAGTAGAAGTAATCAGAAGAGACAAAGAGGGCCATTACATCCTTATCAAAGAGAAAATTAACCATGAAGACTTCATAATCATGAATATATGTGCACCAAACTCTGGTGCACCAAACTTTATAAACACAATTCTCCAGGACTTCAAGACAAAGATTAACCCCAGTACACACATAGTAGGGGACTTCAATACCCCACTGAGCCCTTTGGGCAGGTCAATTGGACAAAGAATAAACAGAGAAACATCTGAACTGAATAAAACGATACACCAAATGGACCTCACAGACATCTACCAAATATTCCACCCAAGCACCAAAGAATACACTTTCTACTCAGCACCCCTTGGGAACATTCTCCAAAACTGACCACATACTTGGACACAGAAAATAACTCAACAGCTACAAAAAGATTGAAATAATACTGTGCATTCTATCAGACCACAGCACAATAAAGCTCAATATCAACACTAGGATAAGCCCTCCTATCTACAGGAACACATGGAGACTAAACAACACACTCCTGAATAATGAATGGGTCAAGGAAGAAATAAAGAAAGAAATAAAAGCATTCCTGGAACTAAACAGAAATGACAATACAAAAACAACACAACCTATGGGATACTCTAAAAGCAGTCCTAAGAGGGAAGTTTATAGCCCTGGGTGCCTACATTAGAAAAAGAGAAAGAGTACAAGTAAATGATCTAATACTGCCCTCAGAGGTCAACCAAGTCCCAGGGGACTATGCATGGGGACATCCCTTGAAATGTCCTGCATATGTGAGTCATCAGTCTTCCTGTGCAGGGATGTCTTGGAGATCCACTAATGGGACTTCAGCCAGTGTCCAGTCTATAAAGAGGAAAGTCTGCTCATGCTTCAAAAAGGGAAGCCTGGTATAGCATGACCTGACTTTGTCCTCAAGTGGATGGAACTGGTACATGAAAAGCCAAAAGGATCCAGGGGCTCCCTCCTCCCACCAAAAAAATCTGAGTGACCCCTGAGGACCAGATCCTCAACTGACCTTAAGAAAACAATAACCTCGGATAATCTGGGTTAACTGTGTGGCCTTAAACATCCAAAAGAAAAGTATAACCAGATATAAATAATCAGTAAGGCCTGAGAAATTGTACTTCAGCCATAAAACTTGAGATCTTAGTAAAAATACAAAAAAAGGGCCCTGTTGTTTTGCCTGTCTTCAATTCTTACTGGAAAGTGCATCTACCCTGTGGCTGCAGTTGTCTTTGCCATCCTTCAAAGACATGAGACACAGCTTTTCAACCTTAGAATCTTCCAAACCTTCAGTGCCAGATGGGGACTGCTGAGACATCCAGCTTGTGGACTGAGCTGCTACTGGGGTTTCAGCCTCTTCAGAGTACAGACTGCCATTGTCGGACTACCCAGGCTATATCATGGAGGCCAGTACATGAAGATCAAGACAGGATGCAGTGCTTACTGGACCTCATTTGGGTGACCATGGGAAGGAAAGACCTGAATTTGGAGCACAGGAGCAGGATTGACAGTTCTTTGAGCTTGCCACGGAGGAGCCTTTAAACACTTCCTTAAGGAAAACATGACATCTTTCAGCCTAAAAATTTTCATAAGCTGAGGTTGCTAAAACCTAAGAGGTCATAATCTTGATATATGTGTGGCATGCATATATGCATATTTTGGGGTGATACAAATTGGAAGGAACAACAACAACAACAAAAGACTGGGTCAAATAACTGACTTAAACAGTAAACTTCTGCCCAGAACAGTAAACTTCTGCATTGAAAATTTTTTAAAAGTCTGAGAAAAAGATGAAAGACTCACATGGCAGAATGCATGAGCTCCGGTGGGGTCAGGGACGAGGACGGGGGAATGGATCGAAATTTGATTGAGAAATGTTGTATGAAATGCACAGAACTTCAATAAAAAATTGGCTTTGGAAAAAAATTAAAAATCATACATGGTTGCACTAGGGAGACAGAGACAGGCAGATGCCCGGGGCTCCCTAGCAATCAGCCCAGTGTACTCTGAGTTTCAGGCCAGTAAGAGACCCTGTCTTAGAAAAGAAACATGAATGGCACCTGAGAAATGCCACCCGAAGTTGTCCTCTGGTCTACACACACACACACACACACACACACACACACACACGTGTGTGCATACACATACGCACATACACATGTGCTCTCTTACACGAATGCCCTTCCGTTCCTGTTTTCAAACTGGCAGGTACTGCTCCCTCTCTCTAAAGTTCTCTGTGTGGTCTCACCAGGTGATAAAGTTCACCTTTCATGCTGTGTGTCTGGAGAGAGAGAGAGAGAGAGAGAGAGAGAGAGAGAGAGAGACTCACATTTCTGTGTGGGTGGAAAGGAGCTTTGCTTCTGGTCAGAGTGAAAACTGGTCATGAACTTTCACATGGAAAATCACTGGCCTGAGTACCTTTGGAGAAGGTAGTACATCATCAGGTCCTGTATTGACTTGTTTATCCACAAGCTCATGGGCACCCGTTGCCAAGAGCGGCCCAAGAGACTACTCGGGCCTCTGGGTAAGCAGAGAATTCCTGGGGGATGCCAAATGGATGGCAGGGAATTGAGATGCACCAGTAATAAGCTTGGTGTTTACAGGGCCTTCTGGGGAAAAGCAAGCTTCCATACAAAACAGAGCCTAAGGCCTCGGAGCGACAGGAGGTGTGTGTGTCGGGACGGACTGCCTGCAAACCATGTGGCCCATACCAAGACCACTTGCTGCAACGTTGACTTGCACTTCCCAGTTCTAGAGACTTGCTAAAGTTTCAAAGGTAAGAGCAAGTGGACAGAACTGGTAGCAGGAAACCACAGGACTTGTGGAAAGTGGCCACATCCAGGGTCCCTCACCCACCATCTGCCATCAGAGCCTCATCTTTTAAGTGGCTTTCCTTGGGAGAGTGGCTAGTGTAGACTGGAGTTGGTGGACTTATTCTCCCACATCTGCTGGAGCAGCCATCCTGCAGAATCCACAGGAGATGGGTTCAGAGCCCCTCCAGACTCTGCAGCTACCAATGCAGGGTGCCTAAGTCCTTACATAAAATAGCATAATTCGAGTGTAACCTATGCACAGTGTCCTGTCAACTAAATCATCTGCAAATTACTGACATCTAATGCAGTGTTAATGTTGTGCACAATTGTTACCCTGTGTCTTTAGGGAGTAATGACAAGAAAAACACTGTGTGTTCAGTACAGAGGGAGATTTTTTAGAAAATATTTTCATATATATATATGTATAAACGATGCTTTTTGGAGATGGAACCCATGATCCCATACTCAAGATGCTGAGATGAAACCCGTGATTCCAGGACTCAAGATGCTGAGATGGAGCTGGTGATCCCAGAACTTTTTGGAGCCTGTGATCCCAGTACTCAAGACCCAAGATGGAGCCCGTGATCCCAGCACTCAGGACGCTGAGATTAAACCCATGATCCCAGGACTCAAGACACCGAGAAGGAGCCTGGGATCCCAGCACTCAAAACGCCAAGATGGAGCCTGGGATCCCAGGACTCAAGACACTGAGATGGAGCCTGGGATCCCAGGACTCAAGATGCTGAGATGGAGCCTGGGATCCCAGGACTTAAGACGCTGAGATGGAGCCTGGGATCCCAAGACTCAAGATGCTGAGATGGAGCTGGTGATCCCAGGACTCAAGACACTGAGATGGAGCTGGTGATCACAGGACTCAAGACACCAAGATGGAGCTGGTGATCACAGGACTCAAAACACCGAGATGGAGCCTATGATCCCAGGACTCAAGATGCCTAGATGGAGCCGTGATCCCAGGACTCAAAACGCTGAGATGGGGCCTGGGATCCCAGCACTCAAGATGCTGAGATGGAGCCCAGGATCCCAGGACTCAAGACGCCGAGAAGGAGCTGGTGATCCCAGCACTCAAGATGCCAAGATGGAGCTGGTGATCCCAGAACTTTTTGGAAAAAAAATTTAGAGGGAACAATAGCAACAAAAGGACTAGCTCAAAGAACTTACCCAAACAGTAACTTCTGCATCAAAAAAGTTAAAAAAAAAAAAAGACTTGAGGAAAAGGTACAAGACAGGACTTAACATGTAAGGCAGAATGCATGAGTAGGGGGGTGGGGTATGGATGGGGGAAGGGCATAAACTTGATTAAGAAATATTGTATGAAATGCACAAAAGATCAATAAAAATTAAGGAAAAATGTTTTAATTGTGTACTTTAAATACGTATAAATTACAGGAAAAACTCTAAAGTGAGACAGAGCACCAGTCATAATAACCATCTCATTGGATTCACCTGGGGGGTGAGATCGTAGTTTTCACAGATGATATCAAAGGTAACATCACACACATCAAAACTTCACTCTGCACACTCATTCAACAGTGTGAGCCACAAACTTTCCATCTCAGCGTCTTGAGTCCTGGGATCCTGGGCTCCATCTCAGCATCTTGAGTCCTGGGATCACCTGCTTCATCTCGGTGTCTTGAGTGCTGGGATCACCAGCTCCATCTCAGTGTCTTGAGGCCTGGGATCACCAGCTCCATCTCAGCGTCTTGAGTGCTGGGATCCCAGGCTCCATCTCAGCGTCTTGAGTGCTGGGATCACCAGCTCCATCTCAATGTCTTGAGGCCTGGGATCCCAGGCTCCATCTTGGCATCTTGAGTCCTGGGATCACCAGCTCCATGCAATTCTTGTTAGTCTACCATAGAACTAGATTTCTGCCATAACCTACTTTTTTCACTATAAAACTTTATTTGTGTGTTTATAATTCATATGCATAACCTGTGATTTTTTTAAAATATTTTTTAAATTTTATTTATTTCTGTATGTGTATGAATGTACTGTCTGCATGCAAGTCTGTGCACCCGTGTCGTGCAGTGCCGCGGAGGTCAGAAGAGGGTGTCGGATTCCCCTGGAACTGGAGTTCTCCTGGAATTGGAGTTTCAGACGGTTCTCGGCCGCCATGTGGGTGCTGGGGATTGAACCCAGGTCCTCTGCAAGAGTGGTCGGCCCTCTTAACCGCTAGGCCATCTCTCCAGCCCACATAACCTGTGATTTTTAAACATAAAAGCAATAATACGCTTTAAATCAGAAGAGGAGAAATCAAATGTTTTCATTCTGACTTGGGTTGAATGCACAGCTACAGAACTTGAGTTTTAAAATACTTTTTAATTTTATATGTATGAGTGTATTGCATGCATGACTGTAAGTGCACTTGTGTCATGCAGAGCTCAGAAGAGGTTATTGGATCCCCTAGAACTGGAGTTATGGACAGTTGTTGATTTCCATCTGGGTGCTGGGAATCAAACCCAGGTCCTCTGCAAGAGCAACCAGTGCTCTTAACTGCTGAGCCATATCTCCAGCTCCAGGATTCAGTTTAAAACGCACGCTTATATAAATAAGTGAGTATGAGTTAATACAGTTAATAGACTTTTTCTTTATAGGATAAGGCTCCAAATCACCTCATAAAATAAACATCATGAATAAGGAAGGACAACTGTGCTTAACAGAGGAGAGACTTCCTACATTGTAAAATTCTACAAGACCTGTATGCGGCCAGATCCCTAATGGGTGCGAGCTGAATGGTCCTCAGAACTGGTGGAACAAGACGAGCAAAAGGAGAAGGCACAGTGCTACGACAGGGCACTCGGGAAGTGGACTCAGGAGACTGGGTTTCCCATTGGCCAGGTGACTGCCATGTGAAGGGTGGAGTGACCCACCGTCTTCTTCTGATGTAGACACAGGGATGGGATGCACAGAGGAAAAATCCCAGAAGGCTGAGCCCTGGGAACCCTCTAGGGATTTCCAGCACCAAACAGAAGGAGCAAACAGCTGAGCTGCAAAGTATGTTCAAGAGGACCTTTGTCCTTTCTCTGGAGAGCCAGGGTGACTGGGAACCAGCTAGCTCACGACGAAGGCAAGGGCAGGATGCCGGAATATCAGGGGATTCCTGACTGGGAAGGAGAGATGATTCCAGCAAGGAGAAGACAGAGATGGAGCTTTGATTTCAATGGAAGCAGGAGTGTCTGTGCCTTGGAATAGGAGTGTGGGGGAGGGGAAGGGTCTTCAGCTTGGCCGGAAGTGCAGGGACTGAGGACTCACTCACATGTGCCCAGAGTTTCTATTTCTTAGGTTGCTGCTGCTTCATTCTTGGGTGTACAACTCCCACTGAAGACAGATTCTCTCATGGACAGCGGGAAGGTGGCTGTGACACCCCAACGGTACTTGATCCTCTTGTCAGTTTTCCCAGAAGAATGATGGTCCTGTTTGGGATTCATCTAGACCTCTGTCTAGCTTACTGTCCCTGAGAAGGCCAAGTGTGTCACCAGCATTCATCAGACTCAGTCATGTGCCCTTTCTTTGGCTGGGGACAGGTGAGTTCCAGGGATGAATTCCCTTGTGTAATGGTTAATCTTGATTGATTGTCAATATTGTTGGTTTGAGAGATATCAAGGTCCATAAAGCTCAGCCCAGATGTGTCTGGATGGTGTATCCAGCGACAAATAGATCCTGAGAGCTCAGACTTTATTGACATTCAAATTGTTGATGGGTTCAGGATTTGAATAGACTATTGGGAGATGGTGAAACTCTGGAAGGCAGGGCCTACTTGGAGGCAGTGGTAACTGGGAGTGACTTGGAAGGGTCTTTTTTTTTGTCCCCGGCCTTTTTTCCTCATCTCCACTTCTTGGCCTTCATGAGGTAAGTAGTGTTCCGCTGCCATCTCCCTTCTCCAGGATGTTTCTACCTTGCCACATATCTAAAAGCACAGGGACCAGAGGACCACAGACTAAAGCTTTTGAACCATGAACCAGGATCTTTCATCCTTTGTTTACCTCAGACATTTGTCAGAGTAAGAAAAAAAAAAAGCTAACGAACAGCACGCATAGCCAGGGAATATTTTCCCAGGGAAAGAGAAAACTCAGTGTAGTAACATTTGCTTAGGGTTAGCACACCCACTGGGTGCATCGGAGCATTAGTGGAAGCCCAGCAGCAGTGAGGTGACGGGCAGCTGGTCAGGAAAAGCTGTGTCACATGGTCATGAAGGGCTCTTAGCATCCACGCTGCCCTCATCTTCAGAACAGAAGCAAGAGTGGCCCCTGCTTGGTCTTTGTTTCCTGGTATGCGTGAGCTTGTGCATCAGATAAGGCTGCACTGCAGGCTTTCCTATACATGACGGTATCTTCACACCAACCGCGGGAAGTCACCATCCAAAAATCACCAGACATCTGGCACATGCCTCAGTGTAAATTAGCATGCAGACACACTCAGTCCTAACACTAGCTCACACAGTCAACCTGCTCACACGTGCTCTACATCAGCATCTTCATACTCAAGACTCATATTCGCTACTTCTCAACCCCACTCTCATCCTCACACGCCTACTTCCTCACAGTTATCCTCCCAGCAGGTGCCAAGTGACTCTGCTTTGGCCAAATTAGTCATCAAAATGTAGGTTTGTTAACTTTTATGTTGTATTTAAGTAATAAGTGGAGTTTATTTAATAGAACACAAATATCATGGTGCAGTTACTTTCTATTCTGATACTTGATTCTCTTTTAAATATTTTTTTTTATTTTTATGTATATGAGTATACTGTCTGCATGTTAGCGCACACATGTTACGCAGTGCCCACGGAAAGACTGCCAGTCCCCCTGGAACTGGAGTTACAGATGGTTGTTAGCCACCATGTGGGTCCTGGGTATTGAACCTGGGTTCTCTGCTGAGCCATCTCTTCAGCCCCCTGACACTTGATGCTTAAAGCAAACTCTGTGAAGGTAACTGTCTCGAGTAATGGTTAATAGATTTGCTGATGGGTACATTGAATAAGGCACATCTCACTAGTGTTTGCATTGTGTCTAAGTCAGGTAAGTTACAGATGACCAGAGGTGAGGCCTCAGGGAGGAGGAATGAAAGTCAACACCACATTCACACTCTGCGCCTCCTTTCTCCTGAGCTGCAGGGCAACCAGCCGTGTGTGCAAAGTGCCTGAATTACCGCAGCATCCTATCCCTGAATCTTTGAGTCCTAGACATTGGAGAAGTCACACACACACACAAACACACACATACACACATTCACACACACAAACACACACAAACACACACACATACACACACGCACTCCACACACACACACACTCCACACACACAAACACACATACACACACTCACACACACAAACACACACTCCACACACACACACTCCTCACACACACACACTCCACACACACACAAACACAAACACACACACACACACACACACACACACACACACACACAAGTAGAAAAGAGATTGAAGAAGAGACCAAGGGGGGAAAAAATCTAAACACTTAAAAGTGGACAGCTACCAAAACCTGGGTCTGATTCTGTGCCCACTATTCAATATCTATGTACATAACAGGGCAGAGCCCTATGGCAAATGGCACATCATTTGAAAATGTGTGGGGGTCTGACTAAAGATTCTTCCTGTTTAAAAATTTATGATCTTCCACAGAGTGAAGCCCAGAGCTCTACTGTTCTAAGCAGCAGAGCTTTGGGGCTGCCCTTTGTCAATAAGCCAATTTATTGATGAGAGTGTAAACTAGGCCACCCTCTATAGAAATCAGTGTGGAGATTCCTCAAGAATTAAAAATGGGCCAACCATGTGACTTAGCTCTGCCACTCCTGGCTGTGTGCCCAAAAGACTCTAATTCAAAATATCTCAGAAGTACTCACTCATTGGTGTACACTGAAGCAGTGTTCACAGTAGTTAAGCTACATGACGATGGCTTTGTAACTTAGCTTAATAAAATAAATAATAATTATAATAAGTAATTATACTTGTGACATTAGACTAGGAATTGGAAGTCAGCAACTAACTTTACTGGGACCCAAACTCAATGCGTGTCTGTCACTGTAAGGGCTTCTCGAGACATTGTTTCCTTCCATAATCCACTTCAAGTCTGCAGTCAATTTATTTATTTATTTATTATTTATTTATTTATTTATTTATTTATTTATTTATTTATTTATAGTCAGACAAGTTCTTCTTATCTAAGCCTGACCTGGAAATCACTATATAGCCGAGGCTGGCCTCAAACTCTCAACCTCCTGAGTGCTGGGATCACAAGCATGTGTCACCAGCTCCTGCTTTGCAGTCAGCTTCTTATGAGCAGTCCTTGCCAGGAGACTCATACCCCTCTGCCTTGCACCTTGAGACCCTCCACACCCCACAATGCCAACCGTGTCCATTGGCCTGGATGTCTAGGGACACAAACCAAGAGTCTGAAGTACAGTGGGGCAGCTGGGCAGCATCTCTTGGTCCAGTGGCCCCTCTCACCCCTTCCCCTTCTACCTCTACCCACCCTCCTACCCTTGTCTCACTGTTAGCTGGTGATCAGCTTCCTAAGTGGCTGAAGCAACAGACCACAGATGAGGAGATTTACTATGAGAGCCTTTGTCCTCCACCATTCTGGTGATTGAAAATCTGAAGCTGAGGCAGCTGCAGATCTGTGCTCCCACAGAAGGCTCTAGGGGACCGGTCTGGCTTTACTTCACCCCATGGTGGCAGTCTGTCATCAGCTTGTCGGCACAGACCCAGCCATTGCCATATCCAGATGCTGTGGTCCCACTGGCTCTCTCCAGTCAGAAGTGAGTATGTCCCCTTCTAATGGCCTGATCTGGACCTGATAACTTATGTAAAGGTCCAATTTTCAAAGCAGGTCACTGTCAAATGGCTGCTGGAATCCAGCACTTGAACATGGTCTTGGGGGAGGGACTGCAGGCTACCACATGAGAAGCAGGCTGGTGGCTCTGTTCTTTCTGCCTGGATGCTTTCTCCTGGACTCCTATGAGACTCCCTGTGTCTTCACAAGGACAAAAGGCTCCCAGTCCAGTCTCCTCTTTCACCTTCTTTCCCACCTCTTTACTTCTGACTGATGTAGCTGCCATTCACATGAACCCCGCCTCTTCCCCCTTCTCTTCTAGGGTCATAGCCCTGACTCCAAATGTCCCCTGCCTCCTGTCTCCTTCAAGGCTTTTTCAGAGCACCCTAGTCTATGTCTTGTGGGCAGCTGCTCCATTTGTCCTGTGGCACAGGGTTGGCCTGGGGACCCAACAACTGCAGGTATAAGTCAATCAAATACATATTTCTCTCACTGTTGTTTCAAGTGACATTTCCTCTAATAAATCAATGTCTTTCCAAAGTTACACATTGTGTAATGTATGAATGAATATGATTAGATGGCACACTCCACACATTAAGATATCAGTTGGATTTTAATAGAGGCAAGGGTTTGATTTAGGTGTCCCATTTAGATTGAAGCACTCTGAAGTCTCTTATTCTCTGTACAAGACCAGTTGTGGGTCTGTGTGTCAATTGCCATCTGAAGGTTTTCTGTTGAGAGTTGAGAGAAGCTTTAATCTATGGGTATAAAGTAAGTCATTAAGAGTCAGTTTAGGGCTGGAGAGATGGCCTAGAGGTTAAGAGCGCTGACTGCTCTTACAGAGGACCCAGGTTCGATCCCCAGCACCCATATGGCAGCCGAGAACCGTCTGAAACTCCAATTCCAGGAGAACTCCAGTTCCAGGGGAATCCGACACCCTCTTCTGACCTCCGCGGCATTGCACAACACAGGTGCACAAACTTGCATGCAGACAGTACATTCATACACATACAGAAATAAAATTAATTAAAAAAAATTTTTAAAAGAGTCAGTTTAGTCGGGTGTGGTGGCGCATACCTTTAATCCTAGCACTTGGGAGGCAGAGGCAGGTGGATCTTTGTGAGTTCAAGGCCAGCCTGGTCTACAGAGTGAGTTCCAGGACAGCTGGGGCTACAGGGAGACCCTGTCTCAAAAAGACCAAAAAAAAAAAAAGTCAGTTTAATACCATGTCCATTTAGCAGAATAAAAGCAGTAGGCTCTCCCCATGGGCTGCGACCACTCTGGCCACAGGTTCCTAGGCCTGATATCAGTGGCAGGTATGGGCTCCATCTTGTGAAATGAGCCTTAAACCTAATCAGAAAGTGGTTGGTTATTTACATGACATTTGTGCCACTATTGCACAAGTGAGTATATCTTGAGAGTCTGGTTGTTAATGTAGCTTACTCATAGCTAGGCAACATGGATGATGGCTTTTCTCTTCTGGTAGCTGATATAGCATCTTCTAGCACAATGAAAGCTAGCCTGTAGAGATGCAACTTTGATGTCAGTACCAGTTTGATTTCTCCTTGTTTGTTCTATTGCTCATATATGTAATATCTTCAGAAATAGGGCTCACGCCTTTAATCCTATCACTTGGGAGGCAGAGGCAGGTGAATCTCTGTGAGTTCAAGGCCAGCCTGGTCTACATAGAGAGTTCCAGGACAGCCGCGGCTGCAGGGAGACCCTGTCTCAAAAGACAGAAAGAAAAAGAAAGAAAGAAAGAGAGAGAGAGAGAGAGAGAGAGAGAGAGAGAGAGAGAGAGAAAGAAAGAAAGAAAGAAAGAAAGAAAGAAAGAAAGAAAGAAAGAAAGAAAGAAAGAAAGAAAGAAAGAAAAGAAAAGAAAGAGGACTTTCCTGTCAAGTTCTGGATGGTAAGTAACAGCAAGGGCAATATCTAGTTGTGTTTGTTTTTTTTTGGAGTGGGGGAGCAATTGTGGGACCCCTGATCAACAGCTTCAAAAGAGGAACTCCATTTCTGGCACTGGGTTTTTACATGAAAACCTGCTAAGGTAATTCCATTTAAACTCTTTTTGTGCTGTATATACTTTAAGAAGCTCCTACAGTGGTAGGTTTCCATACGACCTTTTCCAAAGGCCTTTAGTGTTGTGACCTCTCTCCACACTCCCTTCTGTCACCTGCCCTCCTATTCTCCACCTCATTTAGCCCTCCCTACCCCATTACCCCACCCTTTGTATAGCTGAATCCTATCTTCTTTCCCATGAGGCCTCCCCCATATGGCCCCTTACTAGTTTCCTGACCTCTATAAACTTTCCATTTGAAACATGCATGTCTAAACTCTATCCATTCCATCTATCCATTTGCCTACAAATTTTATTATTTCATTTTTCTTAGTAAATGAATAATATTCCATTGTATAAAGCATTTAATTATTATTTTTGAAGCTAACTATTATTATCACTGAAGCCATATTCTATTAGGAAAAACATTGTCAGGAACATTTCTGCAGCTCTTTAACCTATACACAGGGTCAGTAAATGCTCCATTGTACGAAGTTCAAACAGGAAACAGAATACAGAAAATAGGTGGCATTAAGCATCTGCAAAGTCACAGCTCATTAAAGCATTGCCAGAATAAGTGAGTTTCTGCTTGGAAATTTTGTCTCTTGTGGACTATTTGCAGTAAATGGATCTGGCTGAATAAAGAATGCGGTCAAACAATTAGGAATGGTCCCTCATTTTAAATTCCATTCTACATACAAGTAACTTTAATAACAGGATTAATATGAACACATTGAAGCTTTGCATCTGAGATGACTTCACTGTAGTCATCAGGATCCTGATGTGGGTATCATGAATATGATCCAATCATATTCATACATACATTACACAGTGTGCAACTCTGGAAAAACATTATTAAGCAACATGTCACCTGAAACAACAAGAAAATATGTATTTGATTGACTTATGCCTGCACTTGTTGGGTCCCTAGCCCAGCCCTGAGCCCTGGGCCCACATGGAGCAGATTTCCTGAGGCTCAGACAGCTGCCTTCTGCAAACCTGAGAGGAGGAGGCTGAGCTGTATTTACGACACCCTCAGTGGAATAAAATTGCTTTCTGTCTGGTTCAGCATAGCTTCAGCCTTGTAGGGCTTTGCAGTATTTACAGTGGAAAATAAGGTTCTTCCATCAAAGATGTTAAAATCATATTGAGGTGCTAAATTATATAACAGCCTTTCCCCTGAAATCTTGATGGATGCTGGGGATGCACCTTAGATTCCAGACAGGAAATTTCTTGTTGAATGGTGGAACACATACACAGAATCAGTCATTGTTTACCTTGGAAAACTCTTTTAGGGTAGACTTTTTATACCATTAGGTAAATAATGTCTGTCAAGAGAAAACAACTTGAAAGCATTATTGGGGGGGGTGCAGATTGCGGAGGGGGTCTACATATGATCAAGGTGAAGTGCGTGAAGTGCACAAAATTTTAATAAAAATGTATTTTGAAAAACAATTTAGAAGCATCATTTTTGTTTGCTTACCTGAGGTCAGCTTCTCCAAAACTCACCTCTTGCATATTGTGTGTGTGTGTGTGTGTGTGTGTGTGTGTGTGTGTGTGGTGTATGTGTGTGTGGGGGGGGGTGTATGTGCATTTGAGCATGTACATGTGGAAGCCAGAGGTTGATGTTGAGTATGTTCCTCCATTTCTCTCTACCATATTATTTATTTATTTGTTTACTTAGTTATCACTTTTTGGTAGATTTACCTTTTTTTTCCAGGGTCTCATGGATATGAGATTTTCCTTAAGAAGCTGGAGAATTCTTTTCATGAAATGTATCTTTTTATTTTTTTATTTTTTTATGTGTATGAGTGTACTGTCTGCATGTAGGTTGGTGCACCCATGTCCTGCAATGCTGCAGAGGTCAGAAGAGGGCATTGGATTCCCCTGGAACTGGAGTTAAAGATGGTTCTTTGCCGCCATGTTGGTGCTGGGAATCGAACCCCAGTCCTCTGCAAGAGCAGTAAGTGCTCTTAATCACTGAGCCATCTCTCTAGCCCCGAAATGTATCGTTTTAATGTTAGGGTCTAATAGAGAATTCTTTTTATGTTGTCTAATGTAATCAAAACAACTGAAAATTTATTTATTTTTATTTTTTGGTATTTTTGAGACAGGGTCTCCCTTTAGTCCCAGCTGGCCTGGATCTTGCTCTGTAGACCAGGCTGGCCTTGAACTTACAGAGAGCCACCTTCCTCTGCCTCCCGGGATTAAAGGCGTGTGCCACCATACCCAGCTAACAACTGAAATGTTTAAACAGAGGACTATACAATTTATAAAAGATAGAATGTGGATTGGGCGTGGTGATGTGAACCTTTAATCCCAGCACTTGGGAGGCAGAGGCAGGCAGAATTCTAAGTTTGAGGCCAACCTGGTCTATATAGTGTAAGACCCTGTCTCAAAACACAAGTTAAAATATAATGAGTTTTAGGCCAGTCCAGGGATACATAGTGAGACCTTGCCTTAAAAAAAAGATGATGCTACTATCTGACTCTCCAAGGCCCATAGTCTGTATGCTAATATTATAGAAAAAGTAGTTTTATATTTCTGCTTCACCAAGTCTCTTGGGCCTTTCCTTTGGATAAATATTTTGAAGTACTGGGCTGGAGAGATGGCCTAGCAGTTAAGAGTGCCAACTGCTCTTGCAGAGGACCTGGGTTCAATCCCCAGCACCCACATGGAGGCTGAGAATGTCTTTGACTCAAGTTCCAGGGGAATCCAACACCCTCTTCTGACCTCCACGGCATTGCATGACACAGCGCACAAACCTACAGGCAGATAGTACATTCATACACATACAAAAATAAATAAAATTTAAAAAAATTAAAAAAATATTTTGAAGTACTAAAGTGACTATAAATGATTTTTAAAAACCACTAAAGGAAAAAAAATAAAAATAAATAAAAACCACTAAAGGGCTGGGCATGGTGCTGCATGCCTGTAATCCCAGCACTTGGGAGGCAGAGGCAGGTGCATCTCTGTGAGTTCAAGGCCAGCCTGGTCTACATAGTGAGTTCCAGGACACCTGGGGCAACAGGGAGAACCTGTCTCAAAAAGACCAAAAAAAGGAAAAGCCACTAAAGTACCTATTATCCTCAAGGCTTTGAACCAGTTAGGATAAAGTAACAAAAGGAGTTCAATGTGTAACGTTATCCCTAAACCGATTATTACTGTGACTGTGTCTTCATTGAGTCTTTCAGAAAAGAGGATGACTATGATTACAAAACAGGACCTATACTACTACCTAAATTAAGGTTGTATGGTTTGGCTGGACTATTTTCTGGCAGAGCAAAGCTGCATCTGACTCCTCCCAAGAAAGCTAGGAAACTAGCTTCATAAGCTAAATGGGCATATAAGTCTTTGTTATGACCATGATCAGTGGTGGTGAAGCAATAAAGGGGACTAGCCCTGCCAGAATTGTATATAGAGCTGGCTTTGGACTCTTGGGTGGGTAAGTAATGGTACTTTGTGACCTGGCAGGCTGGACTGCTTCCTTGTGCTCCTTCTTAAAGTCACATGGTGATTGATACACGATAGCATTGCAGCTTCCTCACACATACTTGAAATGATGGGGAAAGTCATGTCCTTGGATACAAAGGGAAAAAGTTCTGCTGAAGAGATGTCTTGGGAGAAAGCATATCTGTTCTGGTTCTGAGTCTCATTGTAAAAGAGCTCTTCAACATCTTTGATGATGCTCCAGGAAACCTCTAGATGAAGTGAAGCACACTGGTCTCTGCTGACAGTCTTGTTCAGGAAGATGTAGTTCTGATGAGTGTATTCTTACAGCTAAATGGGGAGGAGGGTGCTGGGTCTGAAGCATGTTGTTGCCAGCATCTTGGGCAGTGGGAAAGTTGAACAAGATCAGCCAGGGACCCAGAAACAGCAGTGATCACTTTTTGTGACTGGTCACTTGCTAAACTTGGGTTACACCAAATGGCTAGCCTGGCTGGCAAACATGGCCTCTGGGTCCCCTGTCTCTGCCTTGGGTACTGAAATCATAGGTATGTGCCACCATGCTCAGATTTTCCATGGGTTCTGGGGATCTGAACTCATGCATGTTCAATGAGCACTTTGCCCACTGAGCCATCTCTCCAGCTCCACTTCTTCTTTTCTTATGTGAGTATTCTTCAAGCTTACCAAATCCAGGCAGAAAGACATTGTTAACCAACAACAGGCTCACCTACTCAATGAGTTCTTTGCTTGGGTCATGGGGGTATCCAAACCCAGCTCTGTAAGTAACTGACGACTGACTGACATGCTTGTGGAATAAATGAAACAGGACATATTCTTTTCACCTGATGGTGTGGTGACTAGTGAAGAAGACTTTACTCAGAGCCAGGCCATATACATTGTGCAGGAAGCTTGACATAAACTGTTCATACAAAGATTGGCTTACGAGCAGTGGAAGTGGAAATGTAGGAGTTGCCATAATTACCACTTTTTAATATGCACAAATTTTCTAGCTCTGTGACCATGAGCAAGTTAATTACCTCTCAAGTTGCAGTTAGTTTGTTCATCCATAAAAGTAAGTTGATAATGTACATTTATAATATCATGTGTAATTGACACAGTGCTTACCACATGACATATACCCAATTCATGGTAGTACTTAAGTTCATACAGACCAAATAAATCCCATTTCTCACACATCTATGCCAAAACTTTTGGAATTTGGGAATGACTCTTACATTGTGCATTCATGTGACAGACATCTAAATACTATATATGTGTGTGCATATAGATGTATACAACATATATTAATAGATGTACATAACATATGTTAAGTCAGTGGAGAATGAATGGAAGAAAATCTTACTGCATGCTGACCTGTGTGCCTTGGTATTGCAGAAATGGTCCTGACATGCTTGAGCTTGATATCAGGATCATTTCTGCAACACCAAACTACACAGGTCAGCATGCACTAAGACTTTCTCCATTTGTTCTCCACTTAAAACTTGAAAACCACAATTCTGTGCAGCATTTTGGCATCACACCCCTGGAAACCCTTGTGGAATGAGTGACAGCTCCCAGCCTGGGAGGCTATCAGAGGAATCAACAGCACCCTCTGGGTCCCCCTTTGCCTTACCACTTACAGGGCCACTCAAAGAAGGAAGTTGAGGATCTCAGCTTAACGTTCTTCCCCCACAAACAGGCCCCAGGGGCAAGGCCATTTTCGGATCAAAACATGAAAAAAATGGTAGCTATATATTTTATAGTAAGTATGTCATAGGGTTGATAGGAAAATCTGAAAATTCACTGATGCTTTGATAATTAAGTCTCATGTGGATCAAATGAGATTGGTCAGAAAACTGGTTTTGTTTAGATATAAAGTAGTATTCTTTAAACAAGATTAAACACTTTAAGATGTTCCTATTGTAACTATTCCTAATTAAAAAAAAAAAAAAACTTGGGGCTGGAGAGATGGCCTAGAGGTTAAGAGCGCCGACCGCTCTTGCAGAGGACCCTGGTTCAATCCCCAGCACCCACATGGTGGCCAAGAACCATCTGAAACTCCAATTCCAGGAGAACTCCAGTTCCAGGGGAATCCGATACCCTCTTCTGACCTCCGTGGCGTTGCACGACACAGGTGCACAAACTTGCATGCAGACAGTACATTCATACACATACATAAATAAATAAAATTAATTTAAAAAATTATTTAAAAAAACTCTGCCCCAATGATTCTATTAATTAGGTAGCAGGTGAGGTATAGTTACCGCCCAAGTTAAAATAAAATCTTAAGCATACCTGTCCACAAATGTTTTCATTATTGCCGGAAGTCACTTGCTGAAACACTACTCAAAAGCTCATGATTACTTAACTGACTGTGTTCTGCACTTCTCCAAGAAATCTCAGTGGAGGGCCTTGTAAATGGTACGTAGGCCTGATGAATTACACAGCTCTTTCTCCTGCTGCAAGGTTGAGTTTCCTATTATTAAATGGTCATGCGCCAAGATGCCTTGGTGGCCTGATGGTCAATTAAGTTTCAAAGGACGTCACCCCCCCACACACCCAGATCAGCTATTCCCCTTCCTTTCCAATTCCTTTCTAACAACAGACTCAAATTCCTAGGAAAAAAACCTTAAATGCAGTTCCTCTGAAGTCAACGTTGGATAATTATAAAATATTGTTTTGTAATTTCTTTTAGCAAGGGAACTTTATTTTTTAAGAGCAGATGTGACAATCATTAAGGGGGTGATGCAATGAAGTAACAACGGCCTTGCTAACATGTCAAGAAAGCAGTGACTTTGTGCGCTATTGAAGATATTTTCATTCAGCTCTATTGTTTCGGAGGTAGATTTGCATATCTCAGAGGGGAACACTCCACCCATGTGTCCTGTACCACAGGCATGAATCTTGCAGTTCATGTGACCACTGTAAACAAATGGCTTGTGATGGAGTGGATGGGGAAAGTCCTCGGAGAACGGGAGCTGGGTTTTTCCACTGCCCTGTGCTGTGTCTGCCTCTCTCTTTGTACTACCCTTTAGTCCCCAGGGGAAAATTACCTAGATTTCCTACACCACCTCCAAACAAATCCAAGGAGGAAGATTCCCAGCCACTGGGAACTGCACAGCAGTAAAGGCTGCCCTGCTCTGTGGTCAGTGACACTGAAAAGCACCTGCAAAACATATGCTTTGAAAGCTAAAGTCTGGCAGTTTCTCCTCCAAGGTAATCTATGTTTTAAAAACAAAATCCATCTCAAGAGATTAAAAGTGAGATTCCCGGCCGGCTGTGGTGGTGCAAGCCTTTAATCTCAGGACTCGGGAGGCAGAGGCAGGTGGATCTCTGTGAGTTCAAGGCCAGCCTGGTCTACATAGTGAGTTCCAGGACAGCTGGGGCAACAGGGAGATCCTGTCTCAAAAAACCAAAAAAAAAAAAAAAAAAAAAAAAAAGTGAGATTCCAGGGCTCTTTTCTATTTTATTTGGACGTAGTTATAGATTAAGAAGAGGCTACAAGCATAATTTGTAGAGAGCTTATTTCACTTCATCCAGTTTTCCTCAATGGTTACATGCTATGAGACTGTGTGACAACACAGAAGCCAGAGTTCACATGGCAATTGTAAGTAGAGTTCTGAGCCAGTGCAGCTTCTGGGTGGAGTCTTGTCCAAGCCTGCCATCAACAGGAAGCTTGCCCCAGGGCCACCCCTTTTAGTCCTTCTGATGGCTGGGACAGTAGAATGGAGCAGTGGAGGCCCCACAGGTTCCGCCCAGCTTTTGCCACCAGGAGCTTCCGGCTTCTGACCTATACAGGGAGTGATCATTATCCTGTGAAAGGGGGAGACTTCTCTGTGGTCCACAGGGACAGAGGTGCCCTAATAGACAAAACAAGAGTAGCTTTTTGCAGGGTCACCAACACATGGGCCAGGCCACTTGCTACCTAGCAGCCTTGTGTAGTTTTTTATTTTTATTTTTATTTATTTTTTATGTTTATGAATGTACTGTCTGCATGTAGGTCTGTGCACCCATGTTGTGCAGTTCCGAGGAGGTCAGAAGAGGGCATTGGATTCCCCTGGGACTGGAGTCAAAGACAGTTCTTAGCTGCCATGTGGGTGCTGGGGATCAAACCCGGGTCCTCTGCAAGAAAGGTCGGCGCTCTTAACCGCTTGGCCATCTCTCCAGCCCCGTGTAGTTGTTTTAAGACAGGGTCTTGCTATGGACATCTAGCTAACCTTGAACTCATGGCAATCCTCTTGTCTTAGCCACCTTAGTACTGGAATTACAGGTATGTGCCACCACATTGGGCTTTACCACCATCATTAAATAAAGTTTTCCCCTCATGAGATTAACTTATCTAAATGAATAAAGGTGAATGTCACCATTTAATGGAAAGTTTTCCGAACTGAGACACAACTCTCAGCTTCCTAAACAACCTGCCCCATATTAATCGAGCCTTTCCTATTGACCCAATGCTTTCATAGTGTGCAATAAAGGACACGGTGCCCCTACGGGGCTGAGTTTTAAGTGGAACTTCTGTTTCTTATGGGATCTCTAGCAGTCTCTTTGCTCCGAAAATGTCACAGAATATTTTAGAAGCATCTAGAATGATTCACTGGTTCCCTAACCCCTGCTCTAATTAGAGTAGCTGTTCCCATTACACATGTTGTTTGTTTTGCAAGAGGTGAAGACCTGAACAAGGTCAGCTGATGAGAAATCATTTGAAAGCCAGAGGACCAGATAACGTTTATGAATGTTTTCTGTCTATGTGACCTGACCACACAGTGGAGCCTGGAGCTGGACCATGAGACTCTCTGTATCATTTCTTTTTTACATTTATTTATTTATTTTTGTGGATGGGGGAATTGTGTGGATATTGGAAGACAACTTGCAGGAGGAGTCAGTTATCTGCTTCCACCATGTGAATTCAGGGATCAAACTCAGGTTGTCAGGGCTTAAGAACAAGCCCTTTTACCACCTGAGCCATATCACTGACCCCCAAATCCCCAAAATTTAAAGATGTTTCCAGTGGACACTGCAGGATCTGACTATTTTTAATCTCCCCCATGAGGTTTTCTTGATTTCTGGAGAAATAGGCTGGCATGTGGCCAACCTTAAACACCAATCCTAGACTTCACTGAAGCCGTGTGGCCTGGTGTGGAAGAGGGACCCTCTCTCACACAAGAAAGGTGGAGATCCACTGATAATGCCCCAGTATGGCTTGGATCAGTTGAGACAGAAAAGGAACATGTTGAATGGATACTCTGAGAACTTGCCTCCCCTTGTAGTGAGGAGGATCCATTGTGGGGTGAGGTAGGGAAGCATAGCATCATTCTATAAAACAACCCCCCGCCCCCAGATTATTGTTTGCCATCATGCTTGTCAAAGGGAATCTCCCACCTCCAGGGAAGAGTGTGACTCAGCTGGCCATTCGCACCTTTGGCTTTTCTGTCTTGCCACATGGTGTGCTTTTTTATCCAGCTTGGTTTCCCTGTTTGTGATGCAATGGAAACGTTTAAGCATTACCACTGAAAGAGTATTTTAATCAGGCTCTTTGAGTGATTTAATATGAACCCACACTTTCCCCCATATCATCAAGAGTATGTCTCCTGCACACAGCACAGCCTACCACAGTTAACTCCAAATGGTTTCAGAAGTTATGTTTTAAAAACAGAATCCTGGGTATATATCATGTTAAAAAAAAATTACATCTGATGTTATGAGGAGATTAAAAGCCTGGCACAATGCCTAGGTCAGATGATGGTATTTCTTGTGAAAACCCTGTAATATTTTGAACTCTAAACAGCTTCTTCTCCTTGACTAAATCAACAAAGAAACACCATGAGGAAGTCAGCAAGGATAATCACCCAGGAGACAGGCCAATGGAGTCCCTTGATTTTTATTGCAAAATTCTCTGATTCCAACAAGATCTTTTGTTGAAAGCTAGTTACAGAGTAACCAGAAAGGGAGATGAGCCTCCACCTGTGGTCTCCTTACCTCTTGGTGAGGAAGAGAGGGAAAGGCATGCACCTGTGCTTTCAGATGACCAGCTTGCCCCTCTCCAAGGCTCTACTTCATGGCTCTGTAACCAACATCTTTAAAGATTTTGCTAACTCATCTGCTTTCATTAGCATTGCAAGGCTTCAGACCTTTTACCCAAAATCTTTTATTATTTTTTTAATTTTTATTTATTTATTTATTTATTTATTTATTTATTTATTTTTATGTGTATGACTGTACTGTCTGCATGTAGGTAGGTGCACCCATGTCGTGCAGTGCTGCAAAGGTCAGAAGAGGGCGTCGGATTCCCCTGGAACTGGAGGGGTTCTCAGCTGCCATGTGGGTGCTGGGTGCTGGGAATCAAACCCGGGTCCTCTGCAAGAGCAGTCGGCGCTCTTAACCACTGAGCCATCTCTCCAGCCCTACCCAAAATCTTTTTTTAAAAATTATTTATTGCCAGGTCTGGTGGTGCATCCTTTAGCACTCAGGAGGCAGAAGTAGGATGATCTCCGCAAGTTCAAGACTAGTCTGGTCTATGTAGTGAATTCCAGGCTAACCACTGTTGTATAGTAAGACTCTGTCTCAAAATTTATTTATTTATTTATTCATTTATTTATATGCAACATCTTTTGGAAGCTGATTCTTTCCTTCTACTGTGGATTCTAGGGATTGTACTCAAGTCATCAGGTTTTGGGCCAAGCATCTTTACTGCTGAGCCATCTTACCAGCCCTTGATCACAATTCATATTTTTTTCCGGTCTTTTTTGAAACAAGATCTCCTCCCTGTTGCCCCACCTGAACTAGAACTCACTCTATAGACCAGGCTGGCCTTGAACACACAAAGATCTACCTGCCTCTGCCTCTGCCTCCTGAGTCCTAGGATTAAAGGCGTGCACCATCACGCCCAGCTCGCAATTCTTTCTACTCCCCTTCAAAGTCAATGACAAGCCAGATATGGGGGTGCACACCTGTAATCCCAGGATTCGAGAGGCAGAAGCAGATGTATCTCTGTAAGTTCAAGGCCAGCCTGGTCTATATAGCAAGTTCCAGGCCAGCTGGGGCTGCAGAGAAATCCTGTTTCAAAAAACAATGAAGTCAAGGCCAAAAAATATGGATGCTGGGTCTTGCTATCTGATCCATTTTTACGATTATTAAGCCTAATGTCATATTTATCTTTCCTCCCCCAGATTGTACAGAGTAGTCTCGACATTGTACAGTATTCATATTTATAAGCAATGAGGTTGTTCTGGGTTGTCTGGCAGCCACTGGAGACTAATATCCAATCCAGATGGAGTAACGATCGGGCTTGGGGGAAGAGGAGACTGTAATCTGGTGAAGGGTGTTGTGGGCCTCACCATGCCCTCTCTTCTAGAATCAGAGCCAGCTGCTTCCTGTATTTATTGCCCCCTGTGGACTGCCTGGAGACAAAGCATGAGGCTGCCTTTGCTACATCCGGGGCTTTCTGGCTCCTGGCCTGGGCTTGTCTGTCAAGCTTATTTCCATCTATGTGTTCCTATGCAGAACCAGAGTGGAGGTGGTGCTACAAGTGCAGGTGGTGACCAGCTTTTATTACATGGTTTTCCTGAAGGGATCTAGGAACAGTACCATAAGAAAGTAAAAGCAGGAGTTATGGGGGGAGTGGGGGTGGAGAGAGAGAGAGAGAGAGAGAGAGAGAGAGAGAGAAAGAGAGAGAGAGAGAGAGAGGTCAAGTAGAGAAAAGGAGAGAAAGTAGTTCTAGCAGAGCTCAAGAGCAAGAAGCAGCCCTTTGACTAGGGCTAAACCAAGCCTCTGGCATCTCCCACCACCCCTCAGAACAGCATCAGCCTTCACAAGAAGCACTTGTCCTTGTCATTTGCCCAGCAAGCCTTCGCACTGCTGTTCTCTATGCATTTCCCTGGTACAGGGAAACTCACACCACATCCCATTTATTGCATGAAAACAGCAGCCCTCGTGAGCTACTCACCCAGTACTAAGCACAGACATGGCACACTGCCTCCATTCCAGCAGGAATGTGCAAGGACTTCCTGCTTACAGAAGAGAAAACTGAGCCTGGGATTTTGTAGCACCCCTGTGTCCATAGAACTGGCTGGGAGTTTGTAGCACCCCTATGTTCATAGAACTGGCTGGGACTTTGTAGCACCCCTGCGTTCATAGAACTGGCTGGGACTTTTGTAGCACCCCTGCGTTCATAGAACTGGCTGGGACTTTGTAGCACCCCTGCGTTCATAGAACTGGCTGGGACTTTGTAGCACCCCTGCGTTCATAGAACTGGCCGGGAGTTTGTAGCACCCCTGCGTTCACAGAACTGGCCGGGAGTTTGTAGCACCCCTGTGTTCATACAACTGGCTGGGACTTTGTAGCACCCCTGTGTTCATAGAACTGGTTGGGAGTTTGTAGCACCCCTGCGTTCATAGAACTGGCCGGGAGTTTGTAGCACCCCTGCGTTCACAGAACTGGCCAGGAGTTTGTAGCACCCCTGCGTTCATAGAACTGGCTGGGACTTTGTAGCACCCCTGTGTTCATAGAACTGGCTGGGACTTTGTAGCACCCCTGCGTTCATAGAACTGGCTGGGAGTTTGTAGCACCCCTCCGTTCACAGAACTGGCCGGGAGTTTGTAGCACCCCTGCGTTCACAGAACTGAGCCTGGGAGTTTGTAGCACCCCTGTGTTCATAGAACTGGCTGGGACTTTGTAGCACCCCTGTGTTCATAGAACTGGCTGGGAGTTTGTAGCACCCCTGTGTTCACAGAACTGGCTGGGAGTTTATAGCACCCCTGTGTTCATAAAACTGGCTGGGAGTTTATAGTACCCCTGCATTCACAGAACTGAGCCTGGGAGTTTGTAGCACCCCTGTGTTCACAGAACTGGCTGGGAGTTTGTAGCACCCCTGTGTTCACAGAACTGAGCCTGGGAGTTTGTAGCACCCCTGTGTTCATAGAACTGGCTGGGACTTTGTAGCACCCCTGTGTTCATAGAACTGGCTCATAGTTAACAGAACGAGGGAGGCTAGTCTGTGTAACAGGCTCGAGATCCCGAACCATTCCCCAGAAAGCTCCTCGCTCCCACGTGGGCCGCCACCAAGGCTCCTGGGTTCAGGTCAAGCTTGATACTCTCAGCTGCATCCAGACGCTGACTGGCTTAGCTGTTGCTTCTTCACTGTCTTCCTCTAGCCACATAGTCCAAGCTCCTGCTTGTTCACAGATCTCATGAATCTATCAACATCAAATTTAAGCCTGTGTATACATAATCTATATAAAAATATGAATTGAATGTGTTCCATCTCTGACATGAAATTCTGAAATTTTTTTAAGAAGACACAGGCTTTGGGGCTGGAGAGATGGCCTAGAGGTTAAGAGCACCGACTGCTCTTGCAGAGGACCCGGGTTCGATCCCCAGCACCCACATGGCAGCCAAGAACCATCTGTAACTCCAATTCCAGGAGAACTCCAGTTCCAGGGGAGTCCCACACCCTCTTCTGACCTCCTCGGCATTGTGCGACATGGGTGCACAAACCAGCATAGAGACAGTACACTCATACACATACAAAAATAAATAAAATTAAAAAAAAGAAGGCTTTAATGCTAGTGTATTTTTTTTAAAAAGAATTTTATTTTATATTTATTCATTTATTTATTTACTTGAGACAGGGTCTCCCTATAGCCCCAGCTGGCCTGAACTCACTCAATAGACCAGGCTGGCCTGGAACTCACAGAGATACACCTGCCTCTGCCTCCAGAGTGCTGGAATTAAAGGCGTGCACCACCACACTCACCTTAAAGACAGTTCTTAGCCACCATGTGGGTGCTGGGAATCGAATCCAGGTCCTCTGCAAGAGCAGTCAGTGCACTTAATACTGAGTCATTTCTCCAGCCCCGAAATTCTGAAATTGTTGCTGGGCGCCTCGCATCTGCAATCCCAGGCCAACCTGGGCTATATAGCGAGCCTGAGCTATAGTATTTTACAAAAAATAAAGAAATTGAGATATTTTCCATTAATAGAGTTTGCAAACAGAAGGACTGAGGTCTAAAGTCCAAAGCATGAGCAAGCAGAGCTCGCCAAGGGCAAGAAGGCCTTCGGGGCCTGTTGTCCTGAAGTATGGCATTGGTCATCAACTCACCTGATTTGAAGCTATCTCACAAACTCACACCCTCACGGCATGCCAGGGATATTTTGTATTACATGCTGTGAAATCAATACATGTATTAAAAGCATCCTTTAGAACTGAGGAGAATATAGCAGTGATTTCACCAGTCATTTCCAAGTCTTATTTCAAAGGCTTTGAGATTAGAAGTCCAAGATGAGAAGGTAACTTTTGTATCTCAAAGCCTGTGTGGCACGTGTCAACCACACAGGCAGGCAAAGAGGGGCAGACCTGTGCTTGGAATTGCTTTCTGGCACTCTGAGCCATGCTTTAACCTTCCCATCGTTCTGCTGCTATTCTGTCAAGGAAGGCATTGGCCACTGGAGACACAGTTCCACTGAAGGTCTCTCTGGAATTTCCCATCACCTGCTCATGAGTTGTGGAGTAAAGGTGATGCTGGAGCGATGGCTCAGTGGGTAAAGTACTTGCTGTGCAAGATTGGGAACCTGAGTTCAGATCCCAAATTCCCAGGTAAGCCAAATGGGGTGGCATGCGCCTGAACTCCCAGAGCTCCAAGGACAAGGTGGGAGGCAGAGTCAGGAGAGTCCATGGAAGGCTGAAATAAAGGCCAGCAAACCTGGAATATGCAGCGGTGAACACGACATCCTGTCTCAAAGTGGAAGGTGAAGACTGACCCCCCGAAGCTGTCCTCGGACCTCTTCATGCACGCTGTGCATGTGTCTAGGTGATGCTGTGCAGCCACGTGAGGAAGATGGACTTCTCTTGTATGTTTCAGTGGTTCCCTCTGGGGCCCTGGCTCATCTGAATCTGTGAGCACTGAGTGGCCTGGACAAGGCTGCAGAAGGAACCTGTGTGGGTTCCCCTCTCATCAGCCAGCCCTGGGACACTCTCGGTGCAGGTTTATGACCTTCTGGCACAAACACCTACCTGTCCTTGTTCTCTAGTTACCAAATCGAATGTTCTAGAGTGAGCCACCCCTGCCCAGCTCCCTTTCCCACAGCCACAGGGATGGTGGCGTCTTGTTCCTCCCCGAAGGGGAAAGAGGAGACACTCTAGTAGTCCCTGTACATCAAGGGGCCCCACCCTCTGGAGAGTCAGGGACAGGGAGAGTAGGTCATGAGGGACACTTCCCAGCTGTTTTTGAATGGTTTTCCCCTTGATACAAAGAAATACCTCTTCATCTAAGAAATTCCTTGATTCAGAGAAACAAAATGAAAAAGTCAATACTAAGGCAGTCACAAAGTAACTGATTCTAAAGCAGTTCAGAATGACACCTGGTCAGCTTTCGCTTCTACCATTAGACATTTTCCTACTGTGGTGTGGCCAGTGGTTGTGGCATACCATGTCTGTTTTCAACAGCACGTATACTAATGTAAACACATTTAGGCCACAGCAAAAACTAGCACACTTAGCTGGATTAACTCCAGTGTAGATAAATTAACCTACCTATCTTTGGCGTGGCACAAAATTTTGATACATATAGCAGGCAAAAACTCCTGTTACTATTCAGTTTCAAGCAGTTATATCCCATGGCTTGAAGGGTATGATAGGCCGATATGCAAGTTAATCTACAAAAACCAGCTTCTTTTGACAATTATGAGAACCAGTATCAATAGCCCAAAGTCATAGGAAACAGTTTTCAAAATATGTTTATGAGGAAAAGAGTCATTTAGGAGAGCACAGGAAGGATGCACAGGGACGATGTCCTCCAGTGTGAAGAACAAAGCCACCATTCAGAGTGTGAGTGCGTCCAGTAGAGCAGAACAAAGATGAAGGGGTGGGCAGTACCCGAGGGCTGGCTTCTCTCTATTTTGGGGGGTGGCTTTTTGGGGAACAGGGTCTCCCTGTAGCCCCAGCTGGCCTGGAACTATGTAGACCAGGCTGCCCTTGAACTCAGATCGACCTGCCTCTGCCTCCTGAGTTCTGGGATTAAAGGCATGGGCCATCACACCTTTGTTTTGGATTTTTTAAGACAGACACAGCCCAGGCTGGCCTCCAACTCATTACATAGCCAAATATGACCTTGAACTCCTGATCGTCCTTGCTTCCACCTCCCGGTGCTGGGATTGCAGTTGTGGGCTACCACACCTATTTTCAGATGTTCTGGGGAGGGCTAAGTGGACAGAGGTGAGGTATGGAAGACTCCATTTCCACCCCCCAGGATTGGAGGGCTGGGGGAAAGGCAAGTGATGACCGCATTCCATGTGGTCCTTCTTGAGCACTATGTGCAATAGAGAGATGCTCTCACAGAAGCACGAACTGAGCTGGGACAGTGCACAGAGCCCCCAGATGGGCCCAAGGGAAACGCACCTCCAGAAAGTCCAGGGAAGCTGTGAGAGTGACGGCCACATGACTCGCCTGGCCCTTTCTCAGCTGCAGAGGGGGACAGAACGGGAGTTAAATTGGGTCCTCGTCCCTAAGGCTCAGCCGTCCCCCACCCAGCTTCTATTGCCAGTGTCGCTGGTCCCCACAGGAGGAAGACTCATGGACAGGGCAGAACAGCACAGCTACAGCCTGCCTACCCCGAGTTCTAGAACATCTAGTATGCAAGTCTCCTACAGTTGTCTAGGATGTTATCTCCTGTCCCTCTGTATTGTGAGTAGAGTCTTCACTGACTCTGGGTGCTGACAAGAAGGCTCCACACAGCCGACAGTATAACCCGAGAAACACAGCTGGCCAGGTCCTCTGCATTGAGGGGTCCCTAGGAGGGGAGACCCATGGAGCCTGCATAACGTGGCTCTAGCCGCCACGTCCACTTGTGCTGTGGAGTCCCTTTCTGAATGTCATAGAACCAGAGCAACTGAAATGTTCTCAGCAGGAGGGCTCCATGGAGTTTACAGCCCTAACATCGCGTTAGTGATAGGAAGAGTGTCACATTGGCCTGGGATGGTGGTACACATCTTTAATCTCAACACTAAGGAGGCAGAGGCAGGTGCATCTCTGCAAGCTTGAGATTAGCCTGGTCTACATACTAAGTTCCAGGCTAGCCAGGGCTATACAGTGAGTACAGTGAGACCCTGTTTTAAAACTAAAAAAAGTATCACATACACACATGCACCCCACGCTACACACACCCATACACAGCACACATATACACACACAGACACACACATGGCAGCCTCCCACATACACACATATACACACATACTACACACACACCACACATATGTACACACCCTATACCCCAACCATACACATATGCAACACACACACACACACACACACACACACATCACAATGATAGAATTTCTCTTCTCCATGGCCACAAAACTAAGCATACTTCTTTATTTTTGGTCTTTTATTATTTTTATTTATTTATTTATTTATTTATTTATTTATTTATTTATTTTTGGTCTTTTTGAGTCAGGGTCTCCCGGTAGTCCCAGCTGTCCTGGAACTCACTCTGTAGACCAGACTGGCCTTGAACTCACAAAGATCTGCCTGCCTCTGCCTCCCAAGTGCTAGGATTAAAGGCGTGCACCACCACGCCCGGCCCTTTTTTGGTCTTTTCCAGACAGGGTCTCCCTGTAGCCCCAACTGTCCTGGAACTCACTCTATAGACCAGGCTGGCCTTGAACTCACAAAGATCCACCTGCCTCTGCCTCCCGAGGGCTAGAATTAAAGGCATGTGCCACCACACCCTGCTTAAGTATACTTCTTATGTATTAGTATTTGGGCTGTGCTTTCGTGATGGCTGGAATAGTCACATAGCAACCTTCTCTAGACCCTGGCTTGAGGGAGCCATCCTGGTCCACGGGAAGTTTTACACAGCTTCCGTTCCATTACAGCCACATGCCTGAGGCTTCTGCTCTATCTGGGACACACTCCATTGATATCCCTTTAGAAACTAAGAGAAACAGCCCGCAGCAGACAAGCCCAGGAGGCAGCCAGACAAATCAAAGGTGCATGGATGGCTGAGTGCCACGGTGCCTGTCTCATGCCTGAAATCCAGCACCACTCCCACTGTCACTGCCTGCAGAGAGGGCAGTTAATTCTCTAAAGTCACCCTTCTGTGAGTTATGGAAAAGATCACAGGCTGCAAAAGTTCCTGCACTTGTGTCTTTTGCCTCTGCAAATCAGGATTGAGGAGTGGACTGTGCTCTTTTGTTCTGTATCACACCTGAAGAAAATTCCCTTAGCTTCTGCAAGGTTTCTTGTCATTAGACTCTAGTATTTTCTCATCTAAAAGGATTAGGGACATTCCCAGGAATCACAATGACCTTGAAGGTGACCAGGACACATCCATTCCCAGGATACCAAAACCACTGCCTCTAGCACAGAGCCAAGGTCTACACGTGATCCATCCCCCAAATGACATGATGTTTACAGAAGGGGAGCAAGCAGCAGCAGTGCAGGCTAGCACTCACACCCAGATGCTTTTATTTTTTTAATTAAGGGAGAGGATTACCTTATGCCTAGCCAGGTCTGCCTGAGTTGCTTCTTAACTTACTGTGTGGAGATAGTTCATCTCCTCCTGTCTCCTCACCTGGAGGACCTGCGAGTGATGCTGTGGGAATGGAAGGTATGAGGTCGGCATCACCATCTTTGAAGTCACCCCTTTTTGGAGAAGCTCATTAATAAGCCCAACAGAGTTTTTCCTAGTAAGGAGCCACACTCGCCTCCAGCACCGAATTTCAGAACAGGGTGGGTTGGCGAGTTCGGTTCTCTGATTGCTCCTTCGCTGTACCGCTGTGGTCAGACTCTAAGGTTTCTCTCGTGGACGTGGCTCACTCCATTGCCTACTTGCCTACATGTTCTGGTTGAAACCTATCCAAAAGCAGAAACCTATGGGGGCTTGTATGGCTGATTTCTCCTTTGGATTTCTGTTCACTTGTGGAAAACCTGTTCTATCAATTCAACAGCACTAAGGAGTCAAAGTTATTCTGTCTCTATTTCATCCCATGTTGGCACTTTCTTCTCCATCTCCATCCCAGAAGAAAGACATGCCCAGAAGAGTGTTATGTTACCTTATTACAGACATGCTGTTCTGCTGAGAATCAGCACACTGTCCATACAGCAGGATGGGGAGGTGCATCTGGTCCACCCGGTTTTCCAATTGCAACAATTAAAAATCGAGGCAGACTTATCAAGATTCAGTGGTTACTCCAGATGTTGAACTATCTCCACACACTGCCACTTTCTTTTACGTTTGTGCATAAAACACCCCAATTCAAGTACCTTAAGGGAGAAAGGGTTTACTTTGGCTCACGGCTCCATGTTGAAGTCCATTACCGAAGGGAAGCCGCAGCAGCGGGAGCTTGAGGGAGCCGGTCACGTGACATCCATAGTCGTGAACAAGAAAAATGAGTATCCCCATGCCAATGCCCAGCTCAGCTTCTCCACTTATAAAGTCTAGGTCCTGTCCACAGTTCAGATGGGTCTTCCCACGCCAATTAATATAATCAAGACAATCCCCCACAGGCATGCTCAAGGGCCCAGCACCCACCTGATTCTAGTTTCTATCATGCTGACAATATTAACCATCATACATACATTGAATATAAACTTGTAAAAACATCCCTTGCCTTCAGCCCATGGAGGTCAGATGGACTGGACTCAGGGACATGGAGGAAGGCCCAGGATGAGTTCAGTGGTCTGGGATGGAGGACGCAGCAGGGTGTCTAGGGCGCTGGCCGACCTTGGCAGTGGTGTCAGGCCATACTTGGAGATGAGCTAGTTCGGTGGGGATACTGTGAGTGTCTCAGGATGGTGGGACCTCCGGTCTCGGGTGTTCGGAGGGAAGATGGAACCTGGATAGGAATGCAGAAGGCTGTGTAGCTGCAGGTATGCAACAAGGAGGGACTCACTTCTGCATGTGAAGGAAGGCAGCTGAGCCCGCTGAAAGACTCACTGTGGCTAAATTCGGGTGAATTCTCTAGTACGAAGAGGCCATAAACCCGGAAATGTTTAAAAAGACTGATAAGATTGGAAAAAAGGCAAAAGCTGAGATAGTTGTGATCTATTTCATAGGCAGGATAGCAACTTTATGAGCACATAAGAATATATTTCACAGATTAATAATTGAAGAATGGAATGGGCAGTTCACACAAGAGGAAATGCAAGTCAGAGTCTCTCCTGAGACATGAGACTTGAGACCACAAGGGATCCTCTTGTCCCTTGGCTGAGTCTGAAGTTTGAAAACATTATGTCTGGGTGGGTCTGGGACAATGGCACTCAGGGCTTGTGGAAATATTAACTAACACATTGTCTTCAGACGTGAGTTTCAGATTACCTTAGAGCATGCATCATGAAAGCACGAACACAAATGATCTTACAGATGTGGCCACACCAGAGTATTTGAGTTAAAGTACAGAAGTTGAAGCCTAGTTTGTGTTGAAAAAGGACAAAAAAGGATGGTACATGCACATAAGACCTTCTAGATGACCAAAGAAAGACTTTGAAAGTTCCTGACTCAGGGAGGGGGGATGTCAGACAGTAGCTGGGAGAAGAGAATGGCATGGTGAAGGATTCTGAGAGTCAGGACAGCAGGACAAGAGATTCGAGAGGAACCTGGACATTAGGTGACGTCTCAGGACCTGTATGCTGTCTCCTTCATGGACAGTGGAAACAATGAAGGAGCAGGTCTGAGAAGAAGACAAGCATGGGACGGAGGACCGGACTCCCAGCAGGGCACCCAGGAGGAAAGTGAAGCCGTGGAGGACAGTGGGGACTGCAGGTGTCTGAGGGCCGGAGCACCACAAACTGCCCCATGAAAAGGATGGACTGGAACCTGTGGCCACTGGATGGATCAAGTTGGTCCTTGATGGTATGACAGTCTCAGAGGTCAGCGGGGAGGGGGGCTATCGCTAGTCTCAAAGATGTCACTACATAAACAGGAAGATCTTTAGAGAACTGTTTTGAAGTGGAGTGATAGCTGGTCTCAGCGGAGGGCCAGTGAGCACCTGTGCAGAGCAAGCCAGTAAATAAAACAGCCAGAAGGCCAAAGCTTACATTGAATGAGAGTCACCAGAGCCTCCGGGGTCCCTCTCTGACTTGTGACAGGAAGTTTGAAAGCTTGGGCCTGGTCACATCTTCCACCTGCAGAAGTTTAAAGTCACACAAATCGACTTCTCCTTTAAAGCGATGGCCCCTTTGCTTTAGATAATTGAATATTTAAGTACACAAATAAATATTTAAATATGTCTATGGATAAGGGGAAACTCTAGTTTTTTTCTGGGGTATGTAAAAATAAATAAATGTTTAGGGTGGGAAATTTTGGAAAGTACCAAAAGAAACATGAAAAAGCAGGAATTTCCAACGACTTCTTATAAACTCTGTTTTGAATGCATTTGAGTTAATCCAGGATACCACACTGTCCTCTCAAAGGCGTGATATCTGCAGTCTTGACCCCAAGGCTTATCTCAAAGGGCCCCTGCCTCTTCTTTCTAATAGAAGACCTTATCTCAGTGGTCCAGCTGGTCGTGGGGCAATGCGGTCACTGCTTCTAAATGTGCTCTGGGCCGTGCCTCATGGGGATCTCTTCTTCCTGTTCTGACTGGTGACCATTGAGCCTCTGGCTCCCCCACAGCAAGCCATAAGACTTTCTAGGGTCTCTTTCATGGTCCTTTTAATTGATTTGGTTATCTGGAGCGATTTCTCCAGAACACTGTATGGGGAGGGCTAGTAGGAAGGGAGTCCTCTGAGTCTGTGGGTTATAATAGCCTCCCACTTTCACACTTAACTATCATTTGTTGAAATACAGAATATTTCACAGACATATTTTCCCCTCTGGAATAAAATACATCATTGCACATTGCTGTTAAAATTTCTGAAGAGAGAGGGCTGGAGAGACAGCTAAGAGTTAAGAGCATTGGCTGCTTTTGCAGAGGATGTGGAGTTGATTCCCAGTATCCACATGGCAGCTCACAACCATCTGTAACTCCAGTTCCAGGGGATCCGACACCCTCTTCTGACGTCTTCTGGCATTACATGACACAGGTGTACTAACATACATACAGGTAATATACTCATACACATAAAAATAATAAAATAAAAAATTTTCTGAAGGCGATCTGAATTTCTTTCCTTCATAAATTAAGCAATTTCGTTGCTTAGATGCCCCAAACTCCCCACTTTTAAAAAGCTGCAGTAGAGCCTGGCATAGTGGCACCACCTTTATCCCAGGGCTGGGGAGGCAAAGACAGGTTGATCTCTGTGAGTTCAATGCCAGCCTAGTCTACATAGCAAGTTCTAGGTCATCTGAGGATACAAGGAGACCCTGTCTCAAAAAGAAAAAAAAAAGCTTCAGTAATATCATTGGAATACAGGTTGGTCTTGATGCTGCCACAGACACACAGTTTCCTTTGAGCAATTTAAATCATTTTTATGCCAAGACATATTAATGGTGTTATAAGGCTTGGTCTTTATTTCACTGTTTCTTGGTTGTGAAATTCTGTTGGCTCTCTAAAACTCTGTGTGTGTGTGTGTGTGTGTGTGTGTGTGTGTGTACACGTAGAGACCAGAGGTCCTCACCGTGTGTCTTCTCAGTTGCTCTCTGCCTTGGCTTTCGAGACAGGGTTCCCTCCTGGCCTGCAGCTCGCTCATTTGGCTAGACTGGCTAGCCAGGGAGCTCCTGGGACGTCTGTGTTCTCAGTGCTGGAGTTTTGTAGTGTGAGTCACTCTGCCTAGCTTTTTCCCGTGAGTGCTGGGACCCCACACTCGGTCCTCATGCCTGCTCAGCAAACACTGCCCGCGGACCATCTCCCAGGCCCTTTCCAGAAACTTCACTCCCTATTGTCTTAAATCTGGTTTTTGTTGGTCTTCTTTTCTCTTCTAGCCTTCCGTGACTTCCTCTTGTTCCACTCTCACCTCGAGTGAGAGCCCTTCCCAGCATTCTTCCACGCTCTTGAATTGTACTAATTCCGAGTTGTGTTGCTTTGTGTCTTCTCCATTTCACTGAGCTAGTTTGGAAATCCTGCGTCTCTGTTCTACCTGCTCTGTGGACCTGTCTTTCAGGCAGGGTAACACTTTATTCCTTCTTCTTCCTGGATTGACTGTGGAGTTGCCCTGGACTGCTTCTCTGCTTCTCACTGTTACCTGAGAGAGTGGCTCTACATTTGTGGAAGGAGACATGAGTTCTAGAACTTTCCTCCTTCCCTATCTGTACTTCCTATTTTGTCATTGTGATGTTGGCAGCCAGTCTTGTTCCCCCACTACCCCTGTCCTGGTTCCGCCCCATTGGGCTGTATCTGGCAGCTGTTTCTCTGGGTTGGCCTTGGTCCTGGAAGGAGGTTTTCTGGCTTGTTGGAGAGTGGACTTTAGTGCTGTTATAAAAACAAGGCTTTGAAATACATTTATGTGTGTGCTAGTGTGTCTTTGGAACAAAAGCCTAAGAAACACATTCTTTTTTTTTTTAATTTTATTTTTGTATGTGTATGAGTGTACTGTCTGCATGCAGGTTTGTGCACCCATGTCGTGCAATGCCGCGGAGGTCAGAAGACGGTCTCGGATTCCCCTGGAACTGGAGTTCTCCTGGAATTGGAGTTACAGACAGTTCTTAGCCGCCATGTGGGTGCTGGGGATCAAACCCAGGTCATCTGAAAGAGCAGTCAGTGCTCTTAACCACTAGGCTATCTCTCCAGCCCCCGAAACACATTCTTTAGGTGACTGCTCTGCTGTCAAAATAATACCACATGTAGCATATATTACTGCATTTTGAAATAGTCAGATCTTAAAGTTACATAAAGAACATGATGGAATACTCAACGTGATATTTTGATGAGGGAAATTAAAGATGAGGGAAAACATGGGATTAAATTCTCTCTCTCTCTTTTTTTTTAAAGCTAGAACAGCTAACCAAGGATATTTTTATTGTTCATTTCAAAGTATTTATATTTAAACTACATTTTTTTTTACAATCAGAACCTAAAAGATAAATAAAATAGATGATATGAATTCAGGAGGAAAGGGTTTGAATATGACCAAAATACATTGTATAAAATCCTCAAATCAATAAAATCCCCCCCTTGGAAGAAATTATTTATTTATTTGTGATTGGATTTTCTTTATTATTATAATTATTATTATTATTAAGCTTTTTCCATAGGTCATATATCATTTCTTGATCAAATCTAGAGTCACTTCCCTTTCCATGCTCCCACCCCACCCAAGTCCCTGCACTCTGTCATACATGTCCTGCATCTTTTTCCAAGTCTTTCCAGAGATTTTTTTTCAGTTCTTTTGTTGTTGTTCTCTCCAACTTGTATTGCTACATTATATATACATATATACATAGTTATATATATATATATATATATACATAAATATATACATACATACATACACATATCACTTGAATTGGAGGATTTTTTTTCTTCCCTAAAAGATGTCATTCTCTTTCTTTCTATCTCTCTCTCTGTCTCTCAACTTTTGTTAGAATCTTTAAATTGTCTCCATCCTTATTAAGAACATCAGTTAAGTTTCATTCACAGTGACGTGGGCTTTGGGCAGAGTGGTTTAAAGAGAACATAGAGGCCCTGCATGCCTGCCCCCCATGCCCCGCTTCCTGATCTCTTGTAGCCAGATGACAAATATGCTTTTATGATGCACCCTGAAGACCACTGTGTTCCTTTCCCTCATTCTCCTAATACAGGCCAATTAAGTGAATGCATCCCAGGGCTTTGTTCCTGGAAGAGTGGGTGACACTGCTTCTTGCATTTGCTTTCATTTCTACTAAATTGGAACGGAAGAGAATCTCCATTATGGAGATTACCAGAAGGGCTGCTTCACAGAGAAGGATCTCAGTCTCCTCCCTCCCTCCTCTCCCTCCCACCCTGGTCCCTTTTCTTCTCAAACACAGATGGCTGTATGCTACAACATAGAGGCCTCAGGAAACCTAGATAGAACCCAGGTCAGCTGCTGCCCTCACCCGTGCCTGACCATGCTGGCCCCCTCTGAGAGCACCTTAGGGCTAGGTCATTGTTGTTTTGGTTTTTCAGTCCTCACAGATGAGAACCACCAATCTGGGCCTCAGACTCAGAAAGTGACACGGAGAAAGTGGGGACCATGGAGTCAATTGTGAGAGGTCACAGATTGCATTAATTTGCAGGTAATGGATACCTGCAGTGTGCTTTTAATAAAGGACTGCAGGGCTTGAGCCATCTTAAAGATGCAGTAGTATCACATTGAAGGTGACAGATAAGATGATGGACAAAGTCCCCTCATTCAGAGCAGAGACACAGTGATCAGGATAAGCAAGGCTCCCTTGCAGCATGGTCTCAGGAGAGACACCTAATGGTGAGGGTGGGTCCAAGAAAGAGGAGTTTAAGAGCCCAGGAGCTCTGAAGTGAAGTGTGTGCCACTGGTTCTGGTACTGAAGGAGAATGGACCTAAGGGTCCAGATGTAAATTTCCAAAGCAAAATACTAGAAAATTAAGCCATTCATTACATGAAATAAACAATGCATCAAATTATCTTGGACTCTAATCTTGAAATAAAAATGGGATACGAAATGAGACATTTAATGTTTAAAATAATTTTTTTAATTTTTAAATTTTTTCTTTTTTATTATTTTTTATGTGTCTGAGTGTTCTGTCTGCATGTAGGTTGGTGCACCTGTGTCGTGCAATGCCTTGGAGGTCAGAACAGGGTGTTGGATTCCCCTGGAACTGGAGTTAAAGATGGTTCTTAGCCGCCATGTGGGTGCTGGGAATCAATCCCAGGTCCTCTGCAAGAGTAGTTGGTGCTCTTAACAGCTGAGCCATCTCTCCAGCCCCTTAAAATAAATTTTTGTACCATGTAGTACCTACCTGGAATCTCAGTACTGGGATGGCTGAGACAGGAGGATCACTGGTAGTCTCGGGTCAGCCTGAGCTACAGGGTGAGAGCCTGTCTCACAAAAACAAAACAATCAACCAATCATTCATTGTAATGCAATACATTAAAAATCAAATATTCATATGTAGGAACAAACTATTTTTTAAAACATCATAAGGAGGGGCTGGAGAAATGGCCTAGCGGTTAAGAGCGCCGACGGCTCTTACAGAGGACCCTGGTTCGATCCCCAGCACCCACATGGCAGCCGAGAACCGTCTGAAACTCCAATTCCAGGAGAACTCCAGTTCCAGGGGAATCCGACAACCTCTTCTGACCTCCGCGGCATTGCACAACATGGGTGCACAGACCTACATGCAGACAGTACTTTCATACATATATAGAAATTTTTTTAAAAAAGTAAAAAAATTAATAAAAAAACAAAAACAAACAAACAAAAATCATAAGGAGTAAAAGGAAACGAACTTTTCCCACTGAGCCATCTCAGCAGCTCTCAAGTCAGACGTGAGATTGTCTGCTTAGGTCACCAATTGGGTTTTATCATTCCCCTAGAGTTCTTCACCAGCATTTTAAGGTGAAAAAGTGGATGAGAATTAACAAAAAGAACCAAATCTGTATTATGCACAGAAAGCACAATTCTATAAGTAGAAAATCCAAAAGGGCCACGACAAACTACTAAAGTTATATGTCAAATTAGCAAGCTCCCCAGCAGCCTCGTCAGCAGCAAGTCTCTGTTGTATTTCCATAAGCCAGAATTAGGCAAGTGGGAACGGATACCAGCAGCAGCATAAAACACAAAAGCACAAAAGATACCACCTAGGAATTAATACGATAAACGTAATCGTGTTGGGAATTTTATGGAATATATTAGAGAATGCATTGAGAAATAGTCTTTGTGGATTAAGGGCCTGGTTATCATCCATGAGTTTATTTACGTATTCAACTTGGTCTCAATCAAAAGACTGCCAGGTACTTTGCAAATGGGAAATTGTAAAGGTTATGGATAAGGAAGCTGATCTCCACCAGGAACAAAACTGAGGAGCCCATGCTCCCCCTGCAGTGTATGTGTGTAGACGTGATAAATGGGTATTTCAGTGAACACCTCAGAACAACACAATGTTTGCGTTCTGTAAGTGAATTGACTTGTACCTTGCACCATGAAAGAACAAGTTCCACACAAGCTGAAGGTCTAACCTTCACGACCCTGGAATAAGCAAAGATTTCTTAAACAGATGTGAAGTGTGCTATCCCAAAGCAGAATCGGCAGCGACATCAAGGTAAATTCTCCTTTAAAGTCACAACCTGAATCAGCGAGAAAGCATGAGTGATGGACTGAACCAGATACTTTTCAAATGCAGAAATATGAATGGCCCTTAAATACAGTAAAGATCCAACATCTTTAGCCATCAGGGAAATGCAAATCAAAGCTGTATGGAGACTATCTCATCCCAGTCAGTATGGCTACCTTAGAGAGAAAACAGACAACAAATGGTAGTGAGGATGGGGTGGGGAAAGGGAACCCTTAGATGCTGGAAGCAGAAGTATAAACTGGTGCAGCCTCCACAGAAATCAATATAGGTTCCCGGAGAAACTGAAAAAAAGAATCAGCCATCCACTCCTGTAAAGCAACCCGTCCTAGAAATGACTACATGCTGTGTTCACCTCAGCACACTCACGCTAGTCAGGATACAGAACCAGCTTGGGTGCCTACCAACCAACGAACAGATTAGGAAAATGTGGTCCATACCCACAGTGGTCTATTATTTAGCCAGAATGAAGATGAAATCATGTCATTTGTAGGAGAATGGATGGAACTGGATACCATGTTTTTTTGTTATATGAAGACTAAAAAAAGATGTGCGAGTAAAAGCAGGGATTTTAGGGAAAATAAGAGACCACTGGGAGTGGGGTGAGGAGGAGGAGGGTGCACAAAGTCAAAGAAACTTACATATGGTAGGAAATGTCAAACTATTCTTCAGAATTCATATACACAAATATAAAAGTGTGGGGCTGGAGAGATGGCTCAGCACCGACTGCTCTTGCTGAGGACCCGGGTTCGATTCCCAGCACCCACACGGTGGCTAAGAACCATCTTTAAGCTGGGCGTGGTGGTGGACGCCTTTAATCCGAGCACTTGGGAGGCAGAGGCAGGTGGATCTCTGTGAGTTCAAGGCCAGCCTGGTCTACAGAGTGAGTTCCAGAACAGCTGGGGCTACAGGGAGACCCTGTCTCGAATAGACCAAAATAAAAGTGAAAATAGAAACCATAAGATGGGTAAAGTCACCTAGATACAGTGTTGCTCTCTAAGAAGACACTAGCCAGGATGGAGAGCTTCTGCATTCCTGCACAAAAAGAAAAGAGGGGTGGCACACGCCTTTAATCCTAGCACTCGGGAGGCAGAGGCAGGCGGATCTCTGTGAGTTCAAGGCCTGCCTGGTCTACATAGTGAGCTCCAGGCCAACTGGGACTAAAGGGAGACCCTGTCTCAGTCTCAAAAAGACAAAAAAAAAAAAAAAAAAAAAAAGAAAACAGGAGCAGAAGAACTTAAAAAGAGCCCTCCCCTGTCGAGTCTACGGCAGCCCTGCATGTGCACCACGGCCAGGAAGCATGAACAGAGTCAACCAGCTGTCTGGAGAGACTGTAGTTACAAATGTCAAGAAACAAAGAGAGGACAGATAGAACCAGAGGGGAGGGAAAGTGGGAGGAAGGAAGGAAACGGAAAGAAAATACATGTCAATCTGAGCAGTTGGTGAGCTAGTATGTAGCATTTGGTATTTGCTAAAGTGCAACAGTCCACCAATTTCACCCCTGGCTGCATGTTTACCTGAACTGTATATAAATGAAACTTTTGTAGCAGAACATTTATAATAGTCCTAAATTTAATAGTAAAATAGAGGGATACGTTGTCAAGTATTCCTACAGTGGGCTGCCATCTATCCACGAACAGTGACTCTGTTCACACGGCCCTGCTGATGAATGGACAGTACAGCAATAGCAGATAGCACTGGGGACCAAACCATCATAAACCCCCATCTCTGTAAACCTCACAATCAGTTAACCTATGCTAATGGAAGTCAGGGAAGGACAGCCTTTGAATGTAGTGCATGGAAACAATATTTGGAACCCAGCAGGATTGTGGACCCCAGGACACTGATCATACACTGTTTTGTTAGCTTAGATGGAAGTGAAGCAAGTATGTAATTACCTGGGCATTCCACCCATCTGTACAAGTAAATGTGCTTCTCTGAGTGCAGATTTTAAGTGTATATTTTAATAAACATTTAAAAGTACATGCATATATTGATTAAAGCAGACAAGAAAAGGACTAAGGTTACAAAGTAGGCTGCTGAGCCCACAGTCTATCTTCTGTCCATCTTCTCTCTTTATATAAATCTATATTAGGGCAACACCACCATCATAAAGGTCAAAGTGATGGCTCCCAAAACAGAAACGTGCTGTGCCACAGTCTGGAGCCTAGGGATCAGGGTGAAGGTCACACACCGCTGCCCCGCCACAGCTGCGGGAGCCTATCCAGGCTCCTCTGAGGAATCACTGGTATCTTGGGGTTTTTTGATATCTCCTACGTCATCTGGAGCCCTGCCTCATCCCGACATGCTCTCTTACATTTGCACACCTACACTCATATTTCCCGCTTTAAAAACCACCAGGGAAAGTGCCTGATAACCCCAATTAATGATGCCTCACCTTAACTGTTTCAGCAAAGCCCCCATCTCTAAATACAGGTCAGATCGTGAGGTTCTGAGGTCATAACTTCAACATGTGATTTTGAGTATGTAATTCATTGCATAGCGCTGCATGCACGCATGCACATGCACGCGCACGCACACGCATACACACAAATGGCTGTTAAAGTGTTTTCAGCTCTTTAATAAATTCCTGCCTTTTAACCAAAGTTTGCTCTTGGAAAATACGATTTCACTCCAGTACCGAGAGGCAAATTTTATAGTTGAGTTCAAAGTACACACACAGCTTGTATTTAGCATATAACCTGGGACAATAAAATATGCCTTTGTAATAATTAGCTCTAGCTAAATGACTCAGACTTTGAAAGAGGTCCAACCTCACTTTTAAGCGTTAATTATCGGACATTCAAGGAGGCCACCAGATTGCAGCCTTGGTTTTCCTAACAGAAGGTGATTGGATCCAGCTCCTGCTTCAGACTTGACTATACTACAGAATGTTGGATTTATTTGAGATTAAAGCACCGTTACTGGAACTGATGTAGAGAAGGCAGTGGACAGTGATGCTTTGGTTCCTGTCTGCTGGTCTTCTTAAGCACGGTGCAGGATCTGAAGAGTTTGGTTCTTGCCCGAGGTCAGGCCTTTTGTGCCCTCACTCATTGCCTGGGTTACACCATGATAACCCTTTGTGTAGAGCGGTGTAACCTTGACCTAACTCCTGGCTGATCTCCTGAGCATGTCCTGTCTGCTGTGACTCAGGAGGGTGCTCCCACGGGGTCAATCAATAGTGAAGCCTGTTTGTGTTGTGCTTTTCAGAGAGCAAAAGAACATTTACAGATGACACTTGTTTTGATCTTAAGAATGGTTTCTGGATTTAGTAATTCTTCCTTTATTGGAACACATTAACTAGATAGGGTCAGTGATACCCTCCCAGGCCTCAACTTCAATGTGATCACCTGGGTGAGAGCTGGTCCCCACACCTGGCACATAGCGGGTGCCTGGCAGTCACGGTCTTAGTCTTACATTCATTTTTATTGTTATTACCTCCATAAGATCACACGGCTCATAAAATTCTGAGAAAGAACTTGACCTGAGGTCACCAGACATCAGTCATCTCTCGGCGCCTTGAAATGAAGAGCAGGGCCAAAGTCAAGACCACCCGTCCCAAAGAGTTAATGGGACAGGTTGAGGCAGGCGCTGGCTGCTGCTGTTATCCATACAGAGCAAGCTATCATTGTAGTTTCTGGGCGAGTTCTCTCCAGGAATACAGTAAAGTCCCCTGCAAGCAGTTTTCACTTGTTACTGATGGCTCATCTCACTGGAGAGCTACAGAAGATGCCACCACTCAGTTCGTTCCCAATTTACTCCCAGACAACACATGGAAGTCTCCTTTCCAATGGGAAGACAAAGGAGACATTTCTGGGGACAACATGGAATAGTCACTTCAAAATTACTGTAGGCATTTGCTGCAAATAAAACTTCTTCAGCGTCCAGTCAATGAGGCAAGGGAAAGACATGGTGGAGTTGATGGACTCAAGCATCATTCTGTCATCTTTCTAGGTCAGCACACCCATGACAGAAGAGGGGATGTTAGGAAACAGCACACAGCCAGTGAATGGCGGAGCTCTGGCTGCAGACAAAGTCCTGCCCATGATCTCCTGTCCTCAGAGGGATCTCCTGCACTCCCTGTGCCGAGAACGAACATCTTCTTCTGCTGTTTGGGTGGTGTCTGCTCACAACAAATGAACTAAAAACTTTGAAATCTTGCATTGAGCAGATTCCAGTCTACTGGAAATCTGAAGGGCAGCTGACAGCATAAACTCCATGAGATGGAGTTGTCCGCCTTCCTAACAGCAGTTGTATTGATGACAGTGATGGAAGGATTATACTGTTAGGTATGAATGTGATGCCTGGACTTCTCGGGGTGACCTAAGGCTCTCCTCTGTGTCTCTTTCCTCATGTCTATGAGATGCTTAGGAAAGTGCAGGAGCCCAAAGAAGCGTGCACAGGTTGCTGCTCCTTCTTCTCTGTGGTGGCCATAAGGACCCGCTGTACGTCAGTGCTGCCTTTTGCCTCATCATCTCCACAGCCTGGTTAAGCCACCAACCTACGTGATACAAGTGCCGTGTCTGTCTGTTGGGTAGCAGAGGGAGTCTCACAGCAAATATCAGAACTTTGGAGCCAGGGCCTGAGAAATCACATTTCTGGAATGTTCCTCTAAGAAGCTTTGAGCTGGTCTATGGCTAATCCCTTGAGAACCTGCAGATTAAGTAACTTGTCCAAAGTTCACACTCATCATGACTGTTTAAAGGCAGGAAATGTCTCCTGTAGATTCACCCTCTTCCTCTCTGGAGTCTGGAGCAGGGAATAGAGAACTGCTCCACCCCACGCCTCCCCTGGGGCACTTCCGTGTGGGCTCGATTTCTCCCTCAAACTCTGTTCTCTGTTAAGCTTTGCTTTTCTCTTCCCTTCCTTCTTTCTTTTTCCTTCTTCCTCTTCTTTTGTGGCACTGGCAATTGAACCCAGGACCTTGTATATGCAAGGCAAGTCCTCTACCACTGAGCCTTCTTTTTACTTTGAGACTGGGTCTTACTATAATGTTAGTTACTTAGCCCTGGCAGGCTTTGAATGTTTAGTTCTTCCACCTCAGCCTCCCAAGTAGCTGAATCACCAGGCCTGGCTATGGTGGACAGATTTTTCCTCAAAAGCTTTGGGAAACTCTGAACCTAGGGCCATTGAACAAGTACCCCTGAGCTATCACCACAGGGTGCACCTGCTGCCTCTACTCCTTCCTAGGATACTCAGGACTTGTCTGCCCTGTGACCAAGCGGAGGCAAGAGAGCCTTCATTCCTGAGAGTGCGTGGGGGTGGGGGTTGGGGTGGGGATCCAGACAGCAGAGAGGAGAGCAGCACCAGCACACACAGGGAGATGCAGGATGGGTCAGGTTAACAGTGCAAAGAGGGACCAACCCAGCTCTGGGGGAGTCAGCAAACTAAAACACATCAGGATCTACAAACTACAAGTCCATCAATGAGAACCTTTAGAGAGCTACCCAGGCACACTGCTCCACTCACCAAGGACTTGTTAAGGGTCCCATCTCCTGTCAATGGCTTGTACACCTTAGCAGGAAATGATGTCTTAACCCAAGTCTCCCATGAAGCAGGATTACACCAAGCCACATAGAGGAGGGGGTCGGGGAATGAGGTAGAACTGCCCGCTGGTCCTCTGAGCATCTCAAGAGCCTTAAGGCTCATCGGGAGGCCTTGTGCTGGTGATCTACCAAGCACTCAACAAACACTGCTTAGAGGCAGGATCTTCAGTTCAGCAGCTGAAGATAAATAAGGGGTTTAGTGCCATAGAGAGGTGTTGAAACGCTGCAGCTCAGGTTTGTTTTCTGTGAAAACTAGAGTATACAGTCATCTACCTGGTAACCCACAGATGCCTGCCTCAGATCCCAGGAGGATTCAGCTGGGCATATTCCTTCAAAAGCCCTCAGCAGAGAGAAAGTCAAGCCTACTCAACCGATGCCATTGCTGTTTGGAACTATGACCTATAAGACAGCAGTTACTGATATGACCTCCATGCTAAGCTGTAAGCCCCTGGAAGTAATGGTCCACGCTGGCCACACAGGACATCATGCAGATTTGCATGTCTCCTGTGTATCTTAATTCTGAGTCTCATCAGTTTCTGAGCTCCCTGGGTAAGTTAGAGATCTGTAGAGATAGATGACTCCTTTCTGGTTATCCATCTGAACGGTAACTGGAAAGGAAGACAGCAATTGTTCACCTTTCTATCCATCCCCTCTCTGTTGTGTTCAGTTGCACAGAAAAGTCTTTGCTGGGCTGGAGACTCAACCAACATGTGTGGTCGCTCATGCACTAGGGATCTAGAGACTGAAAGTTCGCTCTCCCTCAATGGCGCAGATAAGAGGAGTGGTGTCAGGGAGGCATCTCCATGCCTATTTGAGAGAGGGGATTGTTTTCTAAAGGCTCATAGGGAAAGCCAGAGACCCTGAGCTCGCTCAAATCCCATAGCCCCTGCTCGTGTTTCTGGTACAACCGCCCCGCTGTGGGTAATTTCCAGACACTGGAAGGTGAGACGGCAGGAGATGAAACCAGATCCTGCCATGTCTGGGGGCTCTTGGTCCTTTTTAATTGAATCCACTAATTGAATCGCCTGCTTCCTTTGAGAGGGACACAGATGTAAGGAAAGCAGCCCTGTGTCTGTGCGTTCTCCATTTCCCATTGCATGTCAGCTGATCCTTTTCTCTTTCCAGAAAGCATGGTGTGTTTCTTCCCAATGGAGGAAGAGCTAATGGCTGAACAAAGATAACTTTCCCTAGAATTAATAAATTGTATTTGGGGGCTGATGCACTGGCTCAGTCAATAAAGTGTTTGTCTCACGAGGACGATGACCTGAGTTTGCACGTCGGTAAAAAGCCAGGTATGGTGGTACATGCCTTTAACACTAATGCTGGGATGGTGTGTATTGGGGTGGAGAGCACAACTTTGAAGCTCATTGGCCAGCCAGCCTAGCCTAATTGATTAGCTTCGGGTTCAATGAGAGACCATGTCTCAAAAAATAAGGTAGAGAACAACTTCTTCTCCAGACCCTCCCCGCTGTATCCGTCTGCTACTGTACTTCTCAATAAACTCTGCTTGCCTCCCAAAATAAATTGATTAGAAAAGATAGAAAGCGATTAAAGGAAGTTCCCCAACATCCACCTCAGGCCTCCACATGCACGCACACACAAATACACACACAAAGTAGTACATACACCACCAACATACAATGTATCACGCACACAAAATAACTAAATAATTATTCTTTTCTTTCAAAATGTTTTTGAGAAATAGTTCCTCAGAGGCTCCATTCCCTAACGCTGTCTCTGGTCTTAGCATCTGCTCATGTTAGGCCCCTTTTCTGCCTTTGCTGGGGTGTTGAGCTGCTTGTTGGGGCACCCTGCTCTCTCCTCCACCCCTCTGCTGCCTCTGATCTCCGTGCACAGCTTTGCTCTGTTCTAGTTGGTTTGCTATCTAGTATGTACTGCTGTCAACAGAGCACACACCCCTTCACCACTCAGATGGGCACGGGATGTCTCAGGACGGACGCGAGGACTGAGTGGCCAGGTCCACCTTTTCCTTGTCTTTGGCTTTCTCTCACTACAGGTGTATGCCAGGAGATGACTGTGTAAGGCACACTGTGTTCTGTGCTGGAGGAAGCCAGCGCTGTCCTGAAGATAACAACTTTGAGGATTTAAGCAGCCTGAAATGCTGCTTGTCCACTCCCTGTACACACAGAGCCCAGTCAGGATCCTCTGTGGTCACTGCTGCTTCTCTCTTAGATTACAGTCTTGCTCTTTGCCTGTGAAAACTTTGCCCTACCCAGGCAGGAGGCAGGCTGGGAGAAAACTCCCACAATGAACACCGAGTCCCCTGCACACCCACTCCTGGAGCCAGCCGAGAGGGCAGTGCGCTTCTCACTTCATAGCAGTCATTCTGTTCCTGAGGTCACAGGATGTGGGAGCTAAAGAGGAAAAGAGAGGGGCAGAGGGGTGGCGGTGCTGAGGAGAATGGACATGGAGCTGTCCTCGTCGGTATTCAATTGCCAAACTGCTCTTCTTTCCTAAGAACGCGATCCAACCAGGGCCTCCCAGCACTGTCTAGACAGTGTCCAGTGTTTCATAACTCACAGAGGCGGAATATTTTCCTGTTGACTGCAGAGTTAGTCCACAAAGGTCACTGATAAAATAATGTTTTCAATTGGTATGAAAAGCACTCCAAAAATCCAAGAAATTGAAGGGCTGACACACCTCTCTTTTTGATATTGTTTCCTAGATAAAATAAAACCATGGATCTGATGGACCTAAGTTCTGATCAAGGTTTGGGAAGTGTCAAAGGAAAAAAAAAAACAGTTTGCCTCTTCCCTCACAGAACGAGGATGATTGTCCACAAATATGGCCAGCCTCACAACTACTTAACAGTTTAAGGATGATGCAGGGCAGTTTCCCTGGTCAGAACATAGCTCAGCAGGTTGATATACAAGGCATTTCCCAAATATATTTTGTAATAGATTTGATAGAGATACTGGGGCCTTTGGCTCAAAGGAGAATGGAAAATAGAAAAGAAAGCAAAATACTCTATTTTTAGAGTATTTAGAGAAGGAAGGGAGGAAGGAGGGGAGAAGAAAGGGGGGAAGGGAGGGAGGAAGGGAGGGACGGAGGGAGGGAGGGGAATGTGAGAATACAAAAGGCCCACCCCAGCCCCAGTCAGCACAGTTCTCCAACACTGAGACTTTAATTGCGATGCTCTTTGTCAATGCTGCTTTGCCGTCCCCAGGCTGCAGCAGGCTCTGGCTTCTACAGTCATCGTGTGTCCATGTATGCGGGGCCGAGTTCCTCCTGGAGAGCTGGCTCAGCAGAGCAGGAGTGGACAAGTGAAGGATGTATACCTGGAGTCCAGGCTGGACTTCCAGGGGTTTCCAGTGCCCTGTCTTCCACGTATGTCTACCGACTGGTGAGGTGTAAAGAGATCTCTCATTAGTGGAGCATTCCCTATCGATGCTATCTCTTTAAACTCTGACGACTTTGTGAAAGGAACTTTCCATGAGATTCCAGGCTTCCCTGATCCTTGGAGACTCTGGCCTGCTGTTTACAAGCGTGAGGATCCTTCTCCATGTTATGGCAAACCAATTTCTTGACTTTCTGTCTGCAGCTGAGTGGCATGAACCTCTGCCATCTGTCCCCGTGTACAGCTGCAAAATCCCTTGGCTCACAAACTTGTGTCAGAGCATCGTGATGGGCACGGTGGGACTTGGGAACAAAGTGTGGTATCCCTGTGTCAGTCTTCTTTTGGGGCCACAGACTCTGCAGGGCATCATGCACAAGCATGATGACCTGAGTTCAGAGCCCCAGGACCCACATAAAAGCCAAGCGTGCTGCCCTATCAGTAACCCCAGCACGGTGGAGGGCAGAGATAGGTTGGTCCCCAGAGCTCACTGGCTAGCAGTCCTGCTGAATCAATTAGCTTCAGGTTCAGTGAGAGACCCTGTCTCAAAAAACAAGGTAAAGAGAGTGATCAAGGAAGATATGCAATGTTGACCTCTGTTCGGTACACACAGGCACACGTGTGCACATGCATGTATACATAAATGCATTTACATATGCATCAAACATATACACACAATAGTGCTGGAGAGATGGCTCAACAGTTAAGAGCACTGGCTGCTCTTGGGGAGGATGGGGGTTCACTTCCCAGCTCTCACATGGTAGCTAATAACTCTAATTCCAGAGGATCCAACGCCCTCTTCTGACCTCTCTGGGCATTGCACACATGGGTGCACTTAACATACACAGGCAAAATACTCATACATAAAAATAATAACAGGGCTGGAGAGATGGCCTAGTGGTTAAGAGCGCCGACTGCTCTTGAAGAAGACCAGGGTTCGATCCCCAGCACCCACATGGCGGCTGAGAACCGTCTTTAAATCCAGTTCCAGGGGAATCCGACACCCTCTTCTGACCTCCGAGGCATTGTACGACATGGGTGCACAAACCTACATGCAGACAGTATATTCATACACATTAAAAAAATTAAAAAAAGAATATCACTTAAAAAAATAATAACATACACACAATAAACAAATAACCAGTCAACCAACCAATCAACTAAATATATGAAGTGTTCGAGACAAACTGACTTTGAACAACAGCTCTTCAGGGGTAAAGGAGATGGAATGCTGGTGGCCGCAGAAGACCCCTCCTCAGGGAGGCCAGGCAAGCAGAGCAAGAATGGAGTAGAAGTCAGCACAGTGCCGAGTTAGTCATGGCATGGATCAGCCAAGAGGCATTAAAAATGTCATCTGAGTGATTAAGAAGAAATACAGACACTTGCCTATGAAGCTGAGGTTTCATTTAAGAGTGAGATTTCACTTTAAAGAACAAATTGTGGATCTGTATTAGTTACATATTCCACTGTTGTGATCCAAATATTTGACAGAAACAACGTAAAGGACACGGTTTATGGTTTCGGAGGATGTGGGTCTATCATGGCAGGGAAGGTGGTAGTGGGAGTGGCCCTGTCCAGGGTCACAGGCCCATGAGTCAGAAACTCCCCACATTGTGGTGGGCCAGGAAGCCACGAGAACACGGAAAGCAAGGTGGGTGGGTGTAACCTTTCAAGCATCTCCTCCACATGTCCTACTTCCACCAGCCAGTCTCTTTCTGCTAAAGTCTCTTCAGCCCCCAGGCATTCAAAGCAGGAGCCCGTGGGCATCAAGCATCCAAGGCTGGAGTAGGTCTTTATCATTCCAAACATACAGGCTCTAAGAGTCCTGCACCCAAGGAGCGAGCAGGGGCGCTAGCAAGCATCAGTTCTGCGGCTCTGATGCCCTAAGTGCACATATCACACTTAGTGCCTCTCAGAGATGAGGGATTTCTGGTGTAATTTTTCAGAATAGGAAGAACCTCAGGGATTAAAAAAAAAAACATAAATTCAACGTGGGTTGCAGAGGCCCTAGAGCACAGTGGGTGTGGAGTTATTTTTTTCATGAAAAGGTGAGCTTTCATAAAGCACACTTGAATTAAGATAGAGTTTTATCTCTAAGAACTTTGAAGGAGTTGACTTTTTAGTAAACTATGGGGGACATTCCAGAATCAAACCACAACATGACTCAAGTAGTACATGTCTTTACTGCTATCGAATCTCCAAGTGTGCCCAAGCCCTGTGCTGACTTGAGTCAACCTTTTCTCAAAATTAACCTGAATTGGACCTGTTAGAAACCAGTGTGAAGACACAGTGAGAAGCTTTTAATTGTATGTATAGGAAACAGAAAACGCAAGGAAAGGTGTGAAAGCTGTAGATGGGAGCCATGCTGCAAAACAGCTGGCACCCCCCTGAGCAGTCCCTGAGCATGTGAAAGGAGACCGCTCACCACACACAGTGCCTAGACCTTCTTCGCTGACCAGTCAAAGTCCTGTGTGGACACACTGGAAGATGTCTGGACATCAAGATCCCTCATCTAGACTCGTCAGACTGATGAGGAAACTGTCAGAATCATGGAAGGGCTTGGCCCCAAAACACCCAGAAAACTAAGTTACAGGAGGGAGCCCTCTTCCCAGATGCTTTCTGCTGGGACACTGTCCTGAGCATCTACTTCCGTGTGTTGAGGTCTTGCAGGTTTGAAACGCTGACCTCCTTCATGCATGATCTCGTCTAGTAAGGCATGGCGTGGCTTCAATTGTAGCACAGCTCTTCCAATCGTGGGCCAGGTGACCAAGGGAACCTCAGGATATCCTTGTCCCATCTGTGGAAAGAGAGTCCTTCCATCCCTTCCGTCCAGTCTAAGGTCCTTCCTGCTCAAAGTTCCATGAGGGCAGGCTGGATTTCTCCCATGACAGAGATGCCAAAATGGACATGATAATGCCCAAAGCATCCACTGAGGGAAGCCACAAGGCATGTTAGCCAGACCTGTGGCCATGGCTTTGGTAATTGATGCTCCATTGCAAGATACCCATGAGATGAGGAGGGCAGGCACCCTGAGTTCCTGAAAGCCTGCTATGCCCAGGGCACTTCCGGACTATATTCTTTCATGTATATATATGTATATATATATACATGAAAGAATATAGTATGATAAGAATATATATGATATATATATATATCATTAGTCCCCCTCCTTACCCCCCCACCCCACCAGAGGTCACGCATTCTGCCAATGTTTTTCTTCATTTTTTTAAAATATTTTTTTAAATTTTATTTATTTTTTATGTGTATGAATGTACTGTCTGCATGTAGCTTTGCACATCTGTGTCGTGCAATGCCGCGAGCATCCACAGATGAGGGATACCATTCATCGTTTGTTTTTCTGGGATTGTGTTACTTCACTTAACATAAAATCTTTTTTTAAAAAATTATTTATTTTTTATGTGTACGAAAGTACTGTCTGCATGCAAGTCTGTGCACCCATGTCGTTCAGTGTCACAGAGGTCAGAAGAGGACGTTGGATTCCCCTGGAACTGGAGTTAAAGGCGGTTCTCAGCCACCATGTGGGTGCTGGGGAGTGAACCCAGGTCCTCTACAAGAGCAGTCGGCACTCCCAACCGCTGAGCCATCTCTCCAGCAACCCCCCCCCCGACCATTTTCAACATGAAAACCAGCATCTGCCATCGGGTTTTCCTGAATGTGTCACAGGAATGTTTTATGAGCTCATGTCTGAGAGGTGCCCACGGTGGAATTTGCACAGCTTAGACATTGTGTGATGCTGCAGTCAGGTCCTCAAAGGGCCAATTAGGGGACCCAACAGCTCATGGCCACATGTTGAATGGCTCCCACACACTGGTCAAATAAACAAAAGGAGGCATGTGATTCAAGACAGGATTAGATCCAGGGAATTAGTTGCTCGAAGACCTTCACCCCCAGCTCCTGTCCGTTCCATCCATCTGGGAACAGCATATAGAGAGCTTTCTTTGCCCTCGCATATGCTATGAAGGACAGAGGTCCTTGTATCTTTTCTCCCAGGCCACAGAAAGTAAATCACATAAATGCAGAGAAACTTCACACATAGCTCAGAGCAGCCCTGAGGAACTGCAAAGAGAAGCCAGAGAAGGGAAACAAGGCAGCAAAGCCAGAGATGAGCCCCGGGAGAGAGAGAAGACTTGCCCTGAGCTGTCAGGGTCTGAAGGGAGGAGGTAAAAATACAGCCTAGATGCCAAGAAACATTGCATCACGTGTGCGTTCCCCAGGCAGGAGCACGGAAGGCTGGGTTCTGTGACTGGTAGACCCAGGAGGGAAACGGGCTCTGGGTCTGCTCACACTGCTGCCCAGTGCAGCCCACGCCTGTGAAGTGTGGGAGTTTAGACCTATTTAATGAAATTTGATTCTTAGTAAATATTTCTCATTCTTCAATTTTAAAAAAGAATTTCTTAAAAGAATCTTTTTTTTTTTTTTTTTTTTTGGTTCTTCTTATTGAGACAGGGTCTCCCTATAGCCCCAGCTGTCCTAAGAACTCCATCTGTAGACCAGGCTGGCCTTGCAACTCACAAAGATCTCCTGCCTACTGCCTCCCAAGTGCTAGGAATAAAGGTAATGAAGCCCACCATGTCCAGTTCTTAAAAATGAACCTTAAAAAGAATTTTATTCATTTACATTATTTACTGTGTGTATGAGTGTTTAGGCCGTAATGAAATGTAAGTACAACTGTGCCATGCAATTAAAATTGTTTTTTAAGATATTACTTTATTTTATTTTAATTTTTTTTCTTTTTTTTTTTTTTAAATTTTTATTTATTTATTTAATTTTTATGTGTAATGAATGTATTGTCTGCATGCAGGTCTGCGCACCCGTGTCGTGCGATGCCGCGGAGGTCAGAAGACGGTCTCGGATTCCCCTGGAACTGGAGTTCTCCTGGAACCGGAGTCACAGACGGTTCTCAGCCGCCATGTGGGTGCTGGGGATCGAACCCGGGTCCTCTGCAAGAGCGGTCGTCGCTCCTAACCGCTAGGCCATCCCTCAATTTTTTGAGACAGGTTCTCCCTTTAGTCCTAGCTGGCTTGGAGCTCACTATGTAGACCAGGTTGGTCTTGAACCCACAGAGATCCACCTGCCTCTGCCTCCCAAGTGCTAGGATTAAAGACATATACCACCACTCCCAGCTACTTTATTTTTAATTATGTGTATGTGTCTCTGTGTGTGTGCACATGAGTGTGGGTCCCTGTGGAAGGCAGAACAGGAGGTCGGATCTCGTGGACCTGGACCTATAGTCAGTTTTGGAAGATCAGCAAGTGCTCTTACCTCCTGGGTCATCTCTTCAGTACCCTTAAAAGAATCTTTGCCATATGTCTGTATATCCCAAATCTAATTGACTAGTAGCTCTCTCCTTGGAAGAATAACTCACGGCTGATGCCAAAAGCTTACATCTTCTAGTGGTTAGGAGATGTTATAAGCCATAGTAAGACATTGTCACCTTTTACAGAAAAACTATAATTCATGGATTAGCATATTGTCCAAACATCTGTGTCTATACCAATGTAACCTACCATAATAATTAGTACTGTTTAAATGCCTAGATATCTAATTGCTTGTACTTCATTAGTAGGATTGAAAGCTTATTCCTGGACAAACTGTCAACCCATGAAAGGAAACAACCTGAACTGATCAGAATCCAAAATGACATCTCCAGAGAAAGTAGACTGTTTTGCTTCTCATCCACCTGTGCCCCTTTTCTAAGCCTAGGGAACAATTTGCAGAAGAGGAGGCATGGTAGAATGTAAGGGCTGCGATTGGGGTGAATAGTGAGACTACAGCAATATACTGGACACTTATTTGATCAACATGATTGTATATACAAGCCCCTCCAGCTGGATGGTGGGAGCCTTGGGCTGTGTGGGTTTGGGCATAGCTGCTTGCAAAATTGGTTTTACATGAAGGATGCTTGTATTCATAACTTATTACTTATTGTTAAAAAATGAAATAATAAAAAAGAATATTTATCTCCATGTTGCCAGTGTTTACAGATCTGCTCTAGGGCATTTATTTGCTCACATTCTATATCAGAGCAAACTGTACTTGGGCTGCCTTCCACATATGCAGGAGGTGAAACGGAATTTGGGGAAGCTCTACTTTCAGTATGGTATGGAGTCACCATGAAGTGAGATTTCGTTAGAGTAATTTGGTTATTGTGCTACATCTATTTTATACATTTGAATTATACTTTAAAGCTCAACTCTTAGGGACCCTGATTTCCTCATTATTGCCTACATTCACCTGTCAAATCAAGGCTCAAAATACTACAGAGAATGTTTTCTAATTGTAGATCAATGTTAATCAAGCAATCAGTAACACCAGTCATAAGCTGTAAATGTCAACCCAAACAAATATTTCAGAGAATTTAAATTTAATAAAATATGGATTAAACAGCTCTTATATTCAAGATCCTGGGCACGCTGTGAGGGACAGGAACAGGAGGCTGCAGTGTTTATGGACTGAAGAGGCAGCATCGAGGGGAGCCCATCAGCTCTGTCTGGCACCATCTCAAGGGCAGCACAGATCTTCCCTGCTTAGTGCTGCTTCTGATGCATCACTATCTCTGTATGTCACCTCAGCAGCCTCCTCCAGGCCCCCATGGCTCTCAGTACTCATGGGCATCTGTGTGGCCCTGATTCCTATACCTAATGAGTCCCCAGTGTGGGGGCTAAGTGTGTCCTAAATGAGCCACGACTGGGACCTGAGTCCTTGGCTCCACACTTCTATCCTCAGTGACCTCTCCCCTTGGCGAGCATGTCTCAGGGAATGGCAGCTCAGATGGTCTCTGATGTCTATAATTATTCAGAGATGTGTAGAATTCCACACTATCCTGCCAGACGTGGTCTATGTGTCTACACACTCAAAGAAAACAGGTCACAAACACACAGCTCAAGGTCCCTAGCATTGGAGCTTTAAATCTGCAAATAGACAAAGCGAAATCTGAATAATTCCACAGCAGTTCGCAGTAGGGTGACCTGGCATTGCCAAGGTCAAATGAAAGTAGTGTTTCCTCCAATTCTATTTTAATTCTTTAAAATATTTCATTTCTTCTTTTAATTTTATGTGTATGACTGATCTGGCTGCATGAAGTGCATCATGTGCAGGCAGTGCCCATCGAGGCCAGAAGAGGGTGTTGGATCCCCTGGGACTGAAGTTACAGGCAGTCAAACAGCTGGAACAGAACCTGGAGCCTCTGCAAGAACAAGACATGCTTTTAACTGTTGGGCCATCTCTCCAGCCCTGTCAGATTCTATTTAAACCTCTGTGTGTATGTGTGCATATGTGCATGAGGCAACCAAAATCAGTTTCTATCTAGTTAGAAGATAAATTAACATATACACAGCTTTATAGGCAATGGGTCAGACCAGCATTTGGTAGCTGTAATAGAATGTAAGGTTTCCCCTCATGCAAACATAATAAGTAGCCTGGGTTTCATGATACTGAAATTTAGGATTTAATTATCAACAATTATCAATAATCATTGTCATTCAGCTATGAATGAGATAATTACACAAGTGGTGTCCTTTTTTGAAATTAAATAGGGGGTGATGTTACAGAAACAGCCAGTTTCACCCCAGGATTCCCAGTTTCCTAGCTCATGTTGGGTGGCATCAAAATGCACGAGACTCATGTGTTGGCCATTTGTCCTATGTCTTCCTGGGATCTTTTTATCTAGAGTTCAGTCAGGGAGCAGAGACAACCAGGAGTAGAGGTTAACTGAGTTAGCTGACCCCACATCACCAAGCAAAGTGTTACTCGAGCCTGAGTGACAGGTATATTCCCAGTTCTGGGAAAAAATGAGTTTCTCCTTTGGTGGGTCTGGATGATGCTTCAGCTTCTGCACCTCTGACAAGCTTCCTAGAGCTACCAGAGCCCCGGTCCATAGACCACATGCCATAAAGCAAGGCTTCATGGTTTCTGTGGTGAGCACACTGATCTCACATTTGCCATGCCAGGGTAACATGTTCAGATCAGAAAGTTAAGCCAGACCTGGCTCCTAACCTCAGAAAGCAGATACACTTCCTAATGAGCTTACCGTGGTGGCAGTGAGCACAGAGGTTATTATGCAGTGGGACAGTAGGCTGAGGCCTTCTTCATATAGCTGGGGTCTGCAGGGAAAGGAGTTGGTCTGTGAGTCTCATGGACACAACATCAGCTCAATGTCAGGAAATGCCTCCCTGCTAAGGACTTGTCAAGATGTCCAGGGCCAACACTGTGTCTGTTGGGTGGCTTTAAAACGTCACAGATAGAAGATGGCCAAGAACTAGAACAGGGGCATTTGTAGTTGTAGATAGCACATCCACACACTTGGGCCTGCAGTTCATACGGGAGACGAAATCGATAGAAGAAAGAAGGCATCGATAGCTCTTTCTCGATTCCGTGGGTGGTGGTGCATGGCCGTTCTTATTTGGTGGAGCGATTTGTCTGGTTAATTCTGATAACGAACGAGACTCTGGCATGCTAACTAGTTACTCGACCCTTGAGCCCTCGGCATTCCCCCCCGACCCCCCAAAAAGAAAGAAGGCATGTCAGGCTAGATATTTTCCTGGCTACTAGGCTCTTGGGATCAGAACATGAGACATGATGCCTCGTGAGTCTCACTGGTACCCACTTCTTTCTAGGTCAAACCTCTGTGAGCTGCCTCCCTCCTTGACCTCTACAACTCTTAACCCACTAAACTGTGATGTTATTTACAGACCAGAGAGTTTTGATCTCCAGGATCCACATGGTGGAAGGAGAGAATCTGCTGTCACAAATTGTCCTCTGACTTCCACATGTGCACCGTGCCACATGTACACACCCATGCATAACTAACTACATAAATAAATAAATGTAATAAAAAATTTAAATGTGATATTCTCCCTCTGTCATCATAAAAGTATAGCTTTGGATTTAATGTTCCAGTACATATGCACACATTTTTCTAATGCCAACAAATTCTTTATTTTTCAATATATATTTATTAAAATTTTGTGCATTTCTACAATGCATATTAATCATATTCAGATCCCCTCTCCTACTTGCACCCTCCATTTCCCCCACCAGATTTCATGCATCCTAACATATATGTTAGAACCTATCAATTCAAGTTCGTATCCCCAGATGTCCGTTAGTACAAGTTCATCCACTGGAGTCTAGTCAGTCTATCTAGAGTCACTCCCTTAAAGAAGACCAACTCTCCCTCACCCAGCAGTGATCAGATGCCAGTAGTACTTTGGCTAAGACTGTGGCCTCTTGCCCATTTCCCCAGGTCTATGCTGGGTTTTTGTCTGTTTTGAGTTTGCATGGGTCTTGTGCATGCTGACACCATTGCGGTAAATTCCTATGAGCAAATTCCCAGAAGCCTGGAACACTCTTGTCTAACACAAGCAATTTAAGGTTGAGCTTTGATTGGTTGCTTCTTTCCTTATGACTTTACATTGGTCACTGTTTGAATTTCAAAACCAAAGCAGCTTCCTTGTGGACACAATGCTTTTTGGTTGACCAATGGACAGTAAAGGGGTCAAATACTGTTGATAGTCTCTGAGGAATTCTGTTCATTCAACAGATGATGATAGCTTGAGTCTGGAGAAATACAGTTGCTTGAACAAAACCAATGCTGTTTCTTACTACAGCAAACTCTACTATCCTGCTCTTAAAGCATCAGTACTGTGTGTTCTTTTCCAATGAAGGTTATTCAACTCTAAAAATCAGCATGATAGCAAAGATATGTAGAAAATCATAAAAGATATACAGCCTCACAGCTATGTGAAAGAGATGATAGAAAATAGAAGGAAGTCATTATAATACCAGATATAAAAGTTAAGCCTGGGTCAAGAGTGTAGAAATGATCAACTTTATGTTTCATTGGAATGCCTGCTGGATGTAGACCAACATTGGAGTGTGATGTTGACAAAAAGGCCCTGTATAGTTTTATTGTTTGTTGACTTCCTATTCAACATCAACACTGTGCAGGGATTGGGGGTGATAGGATGGGGTATTCTGGGCAGCAGAAGAAGAGTTTAAGGTTTGGGTCCTGAGTTCCTGGAATTCTGGATCCTCTGGAAAAGGATGTGGTGTCAGTTACACTCAGTGGACGACAAGAAATTTTCCCAGGGACCATAACACAAAACTCTTCCTGGGTGTGTAAGGCCATTAGAATATTTGATCTCAGAGGTTGGAGAGTTAGCTTAGTCATTAAGGGCACTTGCTACTCCTCCAGAGCACCCACCTCAGGGCAGCTCAAAGCCATCCTTAACTGTAGGATCTGACACCCTCTTCTGGCCTCTGCAAGCCCCTGAACACATGTGACATACATTCACATAGACACACACTTCCCTTAAAAAAAAAAAAAAAAGAACATTGGATCTTGTTTTAGTCTATGTGGGGTGATGCTTGGTTTCAATTAGTGTTTAGAAACAAAACTAGACATCAGCCTGGAGGCACTGCAGATGAAACTTCCCAGTGTTAATCCAGATAGGAGATGATACCTGCAGCAGGTGACAGAGATAGTGGATGCTGAACATGTTTCATTTGGAGGACTGTGAATGCAGGGGAGAGCAGGTGCTGGGGACAGTGGATGCCAGGCACAGTAGACACCAGGGACAGAGGATTCTGGGGACAGTGGGTAGGGGGCACAGAAAGTGCTAATGCTGATAATGTTATTTTCAAGTCCTTCCTGAGGATGAGTGCTCTGTGATAGAGGCACATACTAGCCAAACAGAATGGATAGAGTTTGAGGAGTGACAATACGTGGTTGGAAGAGAAAGGACCTGGATCCACATTGCACTGAACGACTTGATAGCTCAGGCATTTGGCTCCCCAGAACTCATTAGCATGCTGAGTGGAAACCCCAGACAGCTGCATGGGTGGGCTGTAGCGGCCTCTGCCTGCTTGTATTACAGATGGTGGCTGTGGGAGGAACCCCTCTGCTGGGCGGTCACTGCAGTGCCGAGAGCTCTGGGTCAACACGCAGTCTGCAGAATAATTACAATGCCTTGGAGCCTGCCCAACAGCCCCACCGGCTGTAATTACTCTCAGTATCTCTGCTTTACAGAAACTGAGGCACATGGAAGCTCAGGGTGGGCTCCAACTAGAGAGAATTAGTAAGATCCATGCAGTCTGGTTGCAAAGCTTGGTGACCTTAACCCTCTGCTGAATCTCTGTGAACATGCTGCTCACACATGTAACATTGGTCACATTTTCATGCTTTGATAAAGAAGCCAAAGTACCCCTGACCTCATCATTCCAAATACACAGACTTGAGTTCTGTACGGGAGGAACTAGCAGGAACGCAGTTGTCCTGTGGTGTCAGGAGGCTCTGACATCAGGAGTGCACAAAGTTGGGCTACACTCCATTTAATCCTTCTCAAAGTTATGGGATTTCTGGTATTTCTGGTCACCTTCTAAAAAGGATACAACATATCCCAGATATTTAAAAATTATTTCAGGCTGAGATGCAGAGATCCCGGGGACAATGGGAACTGAGAGGCTCATTGTTTCTGATAAGCTGGACTTCTGGAGGACACTTTTGAATTCATATAGGTTTTAATTTCCATTCCCAAGAACTTAGGAGGAAATGACTTTTCAGTAAGGTTCTTTTTTGTTTGTTTGTTTTTGGGGTTTTTTTTTGGTCTTTTCGAGACAGGGTCTCCCTGTAGCCCTAGCTGTCCTGGAACTCACTCTGTAGACCAGGCTGGCCTTGAATTCACAAAGATCCACCTGCCTCTGCCTCCCAAGTGCTAGGATTAAAGGTGTGTGCCACCATGCCCAGCTTCAGTAAGGCTCTTTAGGAAAGATGAGAATATGCTTTTTGTTGTTTGCACAACTTGGTTTTGGGGTAAGAAGTGGGGCTTGAGTCTCTATGTCCATCCCTGGGTCACCTAGCTGTGCAACTCGAGGTGACCTTTTCAATGCTACCCAGACCTAGTGCATGATGGGAATGTAACATCCACTCCAGAGGCTGAACCAGAATTTGAGTGAGGCTTTCTTTTCCAACCTTGGTCGTATATAAACGGAACAATAGCAATAGGTCATTAATTATGATTGTACAAAAGGCAAAGTCTCAAAACATTTCCCTGTCCAGCGGTTGGAAAGCACCAGAAATTCTTGGCTAATAAAAAATTATTTTTATTGTATTACGTTTCATGCAAAATATCTTAATCATTGTTATACCCCCTCCCCCATCTGAACCGTCCCATAGCCCCTCCCACCAGATTTTATGCATTCTGTCATATATGTTAAGGCCTATTGAGTCAAGTTAGTATACCCAGAAGTCCCTCAGTGCAAGTTCATGCACTGTGGTCTAGTCAGCCTATCTAGAGTCTCTCCCTTAAAGAAGATCAACTCTCCCTCACCCAGAAGTAATCAGCTGCCAATAGTTTTTCTGTTACCATTGAGGTCTATTGTGGAGTTCCCCAGTTCTATGCTGGGCTTTTGTTTGGTGGAGTTTGCATGGGTCCTGTGCATGCCTAGGACATGCTGTAGGTTCATTTGAGCAAGGTCCCAGGAGCCTGAAAGTCTGTTTCCACATGGTCATGTCCCACACCCTGGCTCTTATAATCTTTCACTCTCTCTTCCCCAATGGTCCCTGAGCCATGAGTAAGTGAAGCTTAATATAGGAGTCCTGTTCAGGGACCCACACTCTGCAGACTCTTATTCTTTATGCTTTGACCATTTGTGGCCCTCTATTGTATGAGGAAAAGATCTAGATATACATCACCTCATTTAAACTCCTCTCAGCCCCTCTCAGCCAACCTGGGTCCCGGGTTCCTGGTTCTAGGAGTTAGGGAATGATAAGACAGATGGGGTAGGCATGCCTTGTGCTGCTTCCTTAAAGACATGGCCCCTCATCTGAGCCATACATCCCTGAAGTCAGATGTGCATTTGGGAGAGAGGGGTGAGAAAAAAAGGACCTGTGTGAGTTCTGGCCAAGAGGTTGCATCTCTGTAGCTCATGCCTCCATTCTGCATCCCTGCCACCATGCTCTATCCCACAAGTCAGGAGAAGGTAGGAGCCCTCCAACTAGGTTGCTGCTTCAAAGCCCAGAGAGTGCAGCCTGGCAAACCACCTCCAGACCCACAGAGCCCTGGTCATGGGCATAGAGTACAGGGATTCCTCAGGTCCTACATAATCAGACTAAGGCACTACCCATGAGGTCCACATTGCAGTGTGAGATGGACAATAGCAAGCTGGTGAAATACTCCCTTCATACATGAAGAAGCTCGCCTTGAAGGAGAATGGAGTAAGGAGAGGAGCCAAAGTACTTAGATAAAATGTTCAGGGGAGACCAGTTGTCTGGAACAAACAAAGTGAGACTTCATGGGAAGAAGAAAAGAACAGAGCCCCACAGGAGAAGAAAGGGTACATGTAGATTCCTTAGGGAGAATGCGCAGGGTCTGTGATTGGGTGGAGGAGGACCTGGTGTGGAGTTCAGTGAGTCATGGAGCCAGGAGATTTGAGGAGTCACGAGTGAAACAACCTTGTTCTGAAGCCCTTGTTGCTCAGCAACCATGGAAACATTCATGTGGCTCAGATACGAGGGAGCCTGGGAAGGATGCCCAGCAGGGCTTTATTTCACGTGTATGCTGTGACCACGCAGATGGCAGGTCAGGGGACCCTTCCAGACAATGATGATGTGATGAATGAGGGACCCACAGTGGAAACCCTGAGAAGTTCTGACCTAGAAGGGTTGGGAGTTCAATCCAACAGACTTGCCAATGCCTGGGATGTGTACGTGGAGGTTCGAGGGCAGAGGTTGGTTTATAGGCTTCTTACTTTATTACTGAAGGAACTTAGTGAACAGATCTAGATGAGAAAGATTCAAATTGAAACAGGCCTGAGAGAAACAGAGAACCAAGAACTCGCCTTTGAATTTTCAGATGCTGGTTAGAGTGACTTGTCGGATATCTACCAAAAGGATTCTTAGAAATAGGAGATTAACAAGTCAAGGGTTGAAACAGAAAGTGTTCCTTTAAATTTTATTTATTTATTTATTTATTTATTTATTTATTTATTTATTTATTTATTCTCTGGTAATTTCATATGTGTATGCACTATATGGAGATGATTTTTAACTTTTTTGGGGGAGACAGGGTCTTCTTGGAGCCCCAGCTGGCCTGAAATTCAATGCATAGCCCATTCCAGGCTGCCCGTGAACTCACAGAGCTCCACCTGCCTCTGTCTCCCAAGTACTGGGATGAAAGGCATGTGCTACCACATCTGGCACGATGTTTAACTTTTGAAGTGATCACACAAGGTATTACATGACCTTATGGTGTTTTCAAGGTGTTTTAACATTCTCCTCTTCCCTCACGTCCCTCACCTTCCTGCCCTCCATCTCCCCTTTACCCCCGACAAGTCTCCTTTCTGCATTTATGTCACAGGTGTCCTTTTGCCCACATCCCTTTCCTCAGCATTTCATTCTTTTTTCTTTTTACTTTCTATTATTCTATTTTCTACTGTTTTAAGGCTTTATCTATATTTATATCCACTTATAGTCAGATAGATAGATGATAGATAGATAGATAGATAGATAGATAGATAGATAGATGATAGAATACACATATGAGAGAATATGAGTTTTGGTCTTAGAAAGTATTAAAAGATAAAAAGTGTAAAGGAGCTGGAGGGGCTGATCGATGGTTGGTGAGATGAAGGAACAGATAAGAACCAGCGGAGCCTGAGGCCCAGAGATGAGGACACCTGAGATGCATGCGGACAGAAGGGTGGGTAATGGGGTATGGTGGCCCCATGTGTGTAGCCCCAGCACTCGGGAGGCAGAGACAGGCAGATCCCTGAGAAATGGAGGTCAACCTGGTATACAGAGTGAGTTCTAAGCCAGCTGGGGCTATAGGGAGACCCTGTCTCAAAAAATCAAAAAGATAAAGGCTGGATATGGGCCTTGGGTCCCAGGCACCAGTAGTCATGGGTCCCGGAAAGTGCAGGGGTCCTGCACAGCCTATGGCACAGCAGCAAGCAGAAGAAGGTTTGTTGTTTTGGAAGAGGAAGGAAAAAAGTGAGCCCAGCTGGTCCTACTGGAGTGAGAAGAAGCTGAGGAGCCGAGCTGTGTGAGAAGATTTCAGAGGTGTTCTGGGGACAAGAGCCTTGCCAGTGAGCTGTTTGGCTGAAACACTGCAGGTCACTTCAATTCAGTGGGGAGAAGGGCTTGGAAAAAGGGTTCAATGATTCCTTTGTATCTCTTATATAATTTCTTGTATAGAAATTTCCTTGGGATTGAAACTCCTTATTGGGGAGGGGAGGCTGGAGACTCCTGAGACTCAGAAATGAACCCCTCTAAGTTGCAAAAAGAGGAAGCTTACAAGATTCACAAGGCCCCTTCCCAAGGTTGAGGAGAAGAGACTCAATAAGGAGTGGAGCTTCCTACAGTTCCTGCAGAGTCCCAGGAACGCAACTTTCCTGACTCTTCACCAGGCTGAGGTGGGCAGGGAGCGCCAGGGATTTGGCCTTCATGAGTCTTCACCAGGCTGTGCACTTTTTGATGAAGAGGCTGCCTTTGAGACACACGTGCTCCTGGAAGTATCCCCTCAGCCATGCTGCTGTAAGAAACCTCAGTCATCTCATTGGATCACCAAGATGGACTTTGGTGGAATCATTTCTGTGAACTCTCCTTGGTCCCCTGTGTGGAGTGATTACCATTTGTTCATGTCTCCCCAGAAAAAGTCACCCCACAGTAACCCACTCCATTGCTGACCGCTTACAACAGAAATACAAACATATGTCCACACGAAGACTTCACAATGCTCAGAGAAAGTCAATTTACCTTCAACACACACGGGAAGCAAATCAAATCATACTAAGCAGAGCAAGCGTGGCGGGGGAACCGTACCTGGACCAGGAAAAAGGGACTGCCACCTTGCTGAACAAAGGACCACACTCCATACGTTTATGTAAGATAGTAGAAAAATGCTGGCTATTATCCTTGGACATCTGGGGGAGATGGAGAGGATCACAGGGAACAGTGCTTTAGACTCACTGACCCAAGCTTCCTTGTGTTTTGTGATAGTTTTAGTGTGCCTTGCCCTGATGAATAGCATGCTGAGAATCATTTCCTAGTCTTACTGATCCTTTGCATATTTTCTCTATTCCATATATATATATATATATATTATTAATATATAGTCATTTTGAATGGGCTTGTTTTTGTCTCTTTCCTATTGAGGTGTAAACATTATAATGTATCTGTGCAATATAAATAAATACAAAATATAAGTGAGTATATAAAATATTGAATGATTTCAAGAGCCAACCACACAGTGTTGCCTCCATCTTCCAGGCTCTTTGCCACGTGCTTAATACCACAGCTGCTGGCAATGTCTCTGTATCAGTCAACACTTCCTTATCATATGTACATATGCCATGCATCCACAGACTTTCCTCATGTCCCTGGAACATGCATGCTCAATAATGGAGGACTGTATTCTAAATGCTTCTCAACACTATCTGCTGTTATTCTGGGTAGGTTTTTGTGTTGGTAAGCATAGACTAGTGAGTGTGCACACTTGTATGCCAAGGTGGTCTCCTCATCAAATTCAATGTCATAGCTTTGGTTGGCGTTGCACCAGTAACTCTTAAACCTTTGCCATGGTTTCCTTAGCCAGCCCCCTTCCTAGAGGCAAGAAGCACTAGGGTCTTCTCACAGCATAGCCCACTCACTAGGGATGGGAAGGGCCCATCAGGGCAGGGGGGTGAATTATGCAGTGGACAGGAAGAGCTGTGGCCCCTGTAGGACTCAAGGTGGGTGTGGGTTCTGAGGTATCTCCATCTCCGAGGGTTCCCTGTTCCAAGAGAACCTCTGCCTTGCAAACAGGGTGGCAGGCAGATTGAGGAGATGCTGAGCCATGGACCCCTCTGTCTACAGACTTCCTGCTCCCAGAACTGTCTTCAGAGTGGGAGAGGATGTAGTAGCAGAATCCACCTGGGCAGCTCACCTTGTTAAGTTGCCCTGACTCCCAGGACTGAGGTCTCCAGGCAGACATGTGGCTGGTCCTCAGCTTTCAGCTGCACATCACACTAAGTCACATCTGGCTGGCTTCTCACCACCTTTCACACTACAGCTAGATTTTGTGTATATAACCATCCCTATGGGCTTTCTCGCACATCTTTTACCTCTTTCCAAGTCTTATTGCCTAAAGTCTCTCTGTCTCTCTGTCTCTCTGTCTCTCTCTCATTATGGGTTGTCAGAAGCAGCCATCATGGCGAGAGCAGAGAGCCTCTCTCTCTGCTTTATGGACCAATATAGACCAAACCTACTGAATGGAGGACAGAGTCAGCATCTGGTGCAGTTAACATACACATGCATACAAACACATATAGGCACACACATACCTTAGTCTTCTGACTAAACAACGATGCAGAGAGAGCCCTAGGGGCCACCGGAAGTACACAATCTCAGAATGCAGTGAAGTGATTGGCCACCTGTGATTCTGCTACTCACAGGACAAGATTCTGTCACGGGTGGCTGAAGATGCTTTTCCAGTGGCCTCAGTCACCCCTGCCTTATTAAAATCCCTGCTAAAATATTATTAGCTTGTTAAAGCTTTGTCAGGTCCCATGAAGTCCAAATTAGCATTTCATGTAAGCAGAGAGGAATGGTCCCCTCCATAATGAGCGATGTTGCCCATGCCCTATGCTCTGGGAATGTTAATTAATCAGTGTCTAACATGTTAATTGCAGGTGTTCAGACACTGTCTTCTGTTTTCCAGCCATGACTCACCCAGAGAACCTCAGGTGAGTATAAGAAGCTATCAGCTCACATTCCTCTGTGATGGAATATATGACCAAAACTTACCAATTTACTTTTAAAGGTGGGTTTTGGGGGGGGGGTGGAAAATACTACAATTTTTAGTGCACTGCTTGTGGAACATCAAAGGATTTCCCAGGCAGACAACAGCCTTGCCTGTGTTCTGTGCTGCCAACAAGCTAAGGACCAGCCAACTTGCAGCTAGACTGAGCCTCAGGTAAACAAACCCAAGGGGAGAAGCCCAAATCTTTCCCTTGTTAGCACAAACTCTCAAGGATTTTCTGGAAGAAGTTTTTCTGAGGGGAAGATTATAAGTCACCACTGGGTGGAAAACTAAATCACCTAGGAAAGGAGAGCTGTGTAGACCCCTGCTAAGCACCAAGAATCTCTGTGTAGAAACCCATTACGCCTCCCAAGTAAGCAAGCCACACAAGCAACATACGAGTGTATGTGGCAGTCTGCTGGGCTGCAGGTTGTGAAGGGAACCTGCAGGGGTCCACTGAGGTTCCCATGAGGGAGCTGATCATTGGTGAAGGCCGTTGAAAGAGGGGCAGCACACAAAAGAGCAGTACAGGAATCATTACCCGAATTCAGAAACTCCCTGGATGGTAGCCAGCTTTCCAGCGGCTTTACAAGCCATGAGGTTTATAAAAAGCATAATATGTCCTCTGCTTCTAAATTTATAACAAAACATCAATAAAACTGTCCAGAGAGAATTTGCATTCCGGTTATGGCTCTTAACATAAAAAAAATCTTTGCATATATGCTCATAAAACAAAATGTTCTTGGCTGATTTGAATGTTCAGTTTCTCTTGTGTCAAAAGTCTAACCCTGATTTGTAGCAGGAAAGATTCATCTCCGCTATTCACGGCACGTGTGTTTCTACTTACTTTGCGAATTTCAGAATCAGGAACTCAAGACTTTCTTCCCTCTCTCCCTTCTCTCCCTCCTTTCTTCCTTCTCCCACCTTCTCTCTCTTTCCTGTGAACTCAGTGAGTAAACTCACTAGTATCTATTGGGCACCAACCCAGGAGTTAGTGAGTCCTTGACATCAGGCCTTCCTGACACAGGGCATTACATAATAACGATTTCAAGTCACTGTCTCCAATGGAACCGGTATGATTTGATAACTATTTGATGTGAAATGATGTTTAAATATCATGTGAATCTAATGTGGCCTCCACAGGCTCATGTTGTGTTTTATCCTCCACCCAGTGGTACTCTTTTGACAGGCTGTGGTTCCTTATCAAGTGGGGCCTGGCTGGTGGAAATGGGTCACATGACCACTAGGAGTGAAGGTTATACCAGACCCTACCACCATGAACTGAGCTGTTCTGTCATGTCTTCTCCATTACAATGAACTGTGAGCCAAAATGCACCTGTCCTTCCAGTTACTTCTATCACTGATTTCAGGCCCAGCAACATAAGAGTCATTAACACAAGCATTTATTACATCACTTGTCAAAGTAGGCAACTGGGGAATAAGGAAAGGCAGGAGGTCTGGGGAAATATTTTTGTTTTCATTTGTTTGTTTGTTTGTGACAGGGTCTCGTTATTGTCCCAGCTGCCCTGGAACTTGATATGTAGTCCAGGCTAGCCTGGATCTCAAAGAGTTCCACCTGTTTCTGTCTACTAAGTGCTAGGATTAAAGGCATGTATGACCATTCCTGACAGCCTGGGGACATGGGAAACACTGGAGGCAGAGGCTGCTGGGGTCAGATGTCCTCTATTGGTTTGGTATCCCAATGGATGAATGACCAAGGATAGCCTGTCCACAGAGCATTCCCAAGACACCTAGTGGACACAGAAACAGTTGTGAGCTACACTGTCCTCACCAGCTATCACCAAACATGCATGATACAACCACTCAGACTCTTGATGGAGGGTCCGAAGAAATCTTTTCCCAGTGAACAACTGCACACATGCACCCTGCTTCCAGCATGGAGATCAACAATGAAGACCTGGAAGTGTCTCCACACTGTAGAGAAGGAAGTGCTTTGGAAAATTGATCTACACAGCACTGAACATAATGCTTTCCAGACTCTGTGTGCCCTTATGGGATATAACAGAGGTGTCCACGACTCCAAGGGGAAATCCATGTGTCTGATGGGAAAGAGAAAATTGAGAAGAGGCAAAAAGAAGTAACTTAAGGTGAAATAAAAACCAGAGTGCTGTTGGGGGTGGGAGCTGGAGAGATGCCTCAATACTTAAGAGCACTGGATGCTCTTGCAGAGCACTGAGGTTCAATCCCCGGCACCTACATGGTGGCTGACAACCATCAGTAACTCCAGTTCCAGGAGAATTCAATGACCTCTTCTGACTCCACGGGCAGTGCATGACACAGGTGCACTTACACACATTAGGCAATACACTCATGCATATAAAATAAGAATAATAGCCAGGTGTAGTAGTGCATATCTTTAATCCTAGCACTCGGGAGGCAGAGGCAGGTGGATCTTTGTGAGTTGAAGGCCAGCCTGGTCTACAGAGGGAATTCCAGAACATCTGGGGCTACAGGGAGACCCTGTCTTGAAAAGACCAAAAATAAATAAATCAGAATAATAAAGAAAGAAAGAAAAGCACAGTGTGAGATGAAAAGTCATGGAGGCAGAACTGATATCAGGGAAGATTAGCCCAGAAGGTGGGAGATCTGAGGAACTTTCTAGAAAGCAGCAGGGAAGGCAAACCAGAAGAGAGTGACACAGAGCAGATCACAAGTCCAACAGAAGAACAAGGCTTTCAAATACAGACTGACATGTACAACTATGGGAAAACCAGAGAGAAACATCTAGAAGGTAAGCTTGTATTGCAGCCATAATGGATTTGCACAATCATGCAGCTTGTAACCAACTCACCTCAGAAAGAGCAATGCCATGTGGGTGCTGGGGATCGAACCCGGGTCCTCTGCAAGAGCGTCGGTGCTCACCGTCTGTAACTCCAATTCCAGGAGAACTCCAGTTCCAGGGGAATCCGAGACCCTCTTCTGACCTCCGCGGCATTGCACGACACGGGTGCACAGACCTGCATGCAGACAGTACATTCATACACATACAAAAATAAATAAATAAATAAATAATAAAAAAAAATTTAAAAAAGAAAGAGCAATGCCAAGCCACCCTTAGGATTCCGTTTAGCCAAGTGACTGTTAGGAGACATATGTATTTCTCATACTTTCTTCATGAAGAATGGTCATGTCTATTCCATACGTAATATCAAAACGGATGGGAGAAATACAAAATCCCTGGTGACAGTCTCTGGTCTGCTTGGTGGGACTGGGGTGGTTTCTATAATGTTCTTGTGTTTATTTGTAATTTTCTCATTAAATCCATCCTTCAGAATAAAATTTCTAATATATATTCCTAGGTCAAAATTAAAGATTTGTGTTAATACAAAGAATAAAACCTGAGAATACAAAGTAATAAAATTCAAAAATTGTAGCCTAAGCTGTTCCTTGAGGCAAAACTCTTATTCTTAAATTAATGATTAAGTATAAAAGAAATACAAATAACTTACCATTCCATTTGAGAGATCCAGAAATGAGCCCAAAGACATCAATGAATGTGCTTTTTTATTTTTATTTTATTTTTTATTGTTATTAAACTTTTTCCATAAATCATATATCATTTCTCAATCAAATTTAGAGTCACTTCCCTATCCATGCCCCCCACCCCACCTGAGTCCCTGCATTCTGCCATACATGTCTTGCATCTTTTTCTGAGTCTTTCCAGAGTTTTTTTTCCAGTTCTTTTGTTGTTGTTGTTGTTCTCTCTAACTAGTATTGCTTCAATATATATACAGATATATACATAGTTATATATCCAAAAAACATACATACATACACATATCATCTTAATTGGAGGATTTTTTTTTCTTTTTTTTTTTTGCTAAAAGATGTCATGTTTTTCCTTAAGGAAGTGCTCAGAGGTTCCTCCTTGGCAATCCCAAACAACCATCAATCCTGTCCTTGTGGTCCACACTGGGGTCTTTCCCTCCCATGGTCCCCCAAATGAAGTCCATTAAGTATGCATCCTGTCTTGATCCCCCTGCTTTGGCCTCCATGATATAGCCCTGGTAGTCCAACAATGGCAGTCTATACTCTGACAAGGCTGAAATCCCCTTAGCTGCTTAGTCCAAAAGCTGGGTATCTCAGTAGTTCCCATCTGGCATTGAAGGTTTGGGGGATTCTTGGAGAGACATGAGTCTTCAGTCCATACTGGAGGATTAAAAAGCTGTGTCTCATGTCTTCGAAGAGTGGCAAAAGTAGTGGCAGCCACAGAGTAGATGCACTTGCCAGTAAGAATTGAAGACAGGCCAAACAACAGTGCTCTCTCTTTTATCTTTTTGTCTTTTTACTAAAATATCAAGTTTTATATCTGAAGTACAATTTCTCAGGCCTTACTGATGTCTCTTTTTTATCTTTTTGTCTTTTTACTAAAATCTCAAGTTTTATATCTGAAGTACAATTTCTCAGGCCTTACTGATTATTGATTTCTGATTTTGCTTTCCTTTTGGATGCTTAAGGTCACACAGTTAGCCCAGATTAACCAAGGCTTTTGTTTTCTTGAGGTCAGTTGAGGATCTGGTCCTCAGGGTTCACTCAGTTTTCTTTTTTTGGGGGGGGGAGTCCCTGGCTCCTTTCAGCTTTTCATTTACTTGTTCCATACACTAGAGGACAAAATCAGGTCTTGCTATACCAGGCTTCCCTTTTTGAAGCATGCGCAGACTTTCCTCTTTATAGACTGGACATTGACTGAAGTCCCATTAGTGGATCTCCAAGACCTCCCTACACAGGAAGACTGGTGGCCCACATTTGCAGGACATTTCAAGAGATGCCCCCCGTGCATAATCTTCTAAGACTTAGTTGCCCTCTGAGGGCAAGGAACAAAGTTATCCCTTAGGTCCCTCGGCCAAATTGGTATGGGCGTTAAGTATGGTTGTTAAACACCCAGAAAGGTTAAGTTACATCAACCTGATACATTGCACCTATATTAAAATCAAAATTTTAATATAGGTGCAATGTATCAGGTTGATGTAACTTAACCTTTCTGGGTGCCTAACAACCATACTTAATGCCCATACCAATTTTGCATTACACGGGTGCACAAACCTGTATGCAGACAGTACATACATACACATACAGAAATAAATAAATTTAAAAAAATAAAAAAAATTGTATCTTTTGAAAACAAGCTGCAGGGAGTGATGCATATTGGAAACAACAACAACAACAACAACAACAACAACAGAAAGGACTGCATCAAAGTACTGACTGAAACAGTGAACTTCTGCTCAGAACAGTCAACTTCCACATGGAGAATTTTGAGAAAGACTGAGAAAGAGATGAAAAGCATGTTTGGCAGAATACATGAGCTCTGGTGGGGTGGGGCCATAGGATGGGGAACACGGGTCTAGATTTGATAATCTTGTACAAAATATATATTAAAAAATAAATTAATAAAAGAAAACAAACTATGTTATTTCCATATCATATTTCTTGATTCACATTTTTCCATTTTAATTTTATATTACTCTAAAAATATATACCCTCCATCATATACCAAAATCCATAGCCTGAAAATAAATGGTAGGTTAGTTCCCTGATTAGGGATTCACAATATAAGAGCACAGTTGTTTTCAGATCATGAGGACTATAACATTAATGTTGCTCAGTTTGCCTTACAACTAGGTACTTGGTGCTAGCATCCACAGATGAGGGATACCATTCATCTTTTGTTTTCCTGGGACTGTGTTACTTCACTTAGCATAAAATCTTCTAGTTCCATCCATTTACCTGCAAATTTCATGATGTCATCTTTCTTTACCACTGCATAGAACTCCATTGTGTAGATGTACCACACTTTCTCTATCCACTCTTTCCAGCTCTTCACTATTATGAAAAGAGCTTCATTAAACATAGCTGTACATATATCTCTGTGATAGGATGAGTCTTGTGGGTATATACTCAGAAGTACTATGGCTGGGTTAGGTGGTAGGAGCTGTACATATATCTCTGTGATAGGATGAGTCTTGTGGGTATATACTCAGAAGTACTATGGCTGGGTTAGGTGGTAGGCTCATTTTGAGTCTTTTAAGGGTTCTCCACACCGCTTTCCATAATGGTTGTATGAGTTTGCATTCCCACCAGCAGTGGATGAGTGTTCCCCTTTCCCCACACCCTCTCCAGGATTTGGTATTTATTTTCTTGATCCTAGCCCACCTTATTGGAGTGAGATAATATCTTAAAGTGGTTTTAATTTGCATTTCCTTAATGATTAGCGATGTTGAACACTTTTTTTTTAATCTTTTCGAGACAGGGTCTCCCTGGAGCCCCAGCTGTCTTGGAACTCACTCTGTAGACCAGGCTGGCCTTGAACTCACAAAGATCCATCTGCCTCTGCCTCCCAAGTGCTAGGATTAAAGGCATGTGCCACCACGTCCAACTTGTTAAACACTTTTAAGACGTTTCTCAGCCATCTCTATTTCCTCACTGTGAAGTCTCTGTTCAGCTCTTTACTCCATCTTTTGAGTGAGACATTTGTTTTCTTCTTTGTTTTTTGAGTAGTTTATATATTCAGATGTATCAGTGGTGAAGGTTTTCTCCCACTCTGTGGGTTTTCTCTTCACTTCCCTGATTGTTTCTTTTGCTGTACAGAAGCTTTTGAGTTTTATAAGGTCCCAGTTGTCAATTGTTGACCTTATTTTCTGTGCAGCTGCTGTCTGATTTAGAAAGTCTTTTCCTATGCCTATGTCTTGTAAGTTGTTGCCAACTTTTTCTTTTATCACCTTCAGAGTTTTGGGTTTCACATTGAGGTCTTTGATCCATTTGGAGTTGATTTTTGTACAGAGTGAGAGGTAGGGTTTAATTTCATTCTTCTACAAGTGGGGATCCAGTTTTGCCAACACCATTTACTGAAGATGCTGTCTTTCCTCCATTGAGTCTTTTTGGTCCCCTTGTCAAATATGAGGTGGCTGAAATTCTATGTGCTCAAGTTCGGATTTTCAGTTTTGTTCCACTGGTCTGCAGGTCTGTTTTTTTGTGCCAGTACCAGGTTATTTTTATGACTATAGCCCTGTAGTATAGTTTGAAGTCTGGTATAGAGATCCACCCTGTATTGGTCTTTTCACTCAGGGTTGCTTTGGCTATTCAGGGTCTTTTGTTGATCCATATGAATTTAAGAATTTTTTTCCAAGCCTGTGAAGAATGTCTTGGGGATTTTAATTGGGATTGCATTGAATCTGTATATTAATTTGGGTAGAAGGGACATTTTTATTATGTTCATTTTTCCAATCCATGAGCATGGGAGATCTTTCCATCTTCTGATGTCTTCTTCAATCTTCTTCTTCAGGAGTTTGTAATTTTTGTTGCAGAGATTTTTGGTGTCTTGTGTTAGGTTTTGTTCCAAGGTATCTTATTGTTTTTGAGGCTATTGTGATTGGGAAAGTCTCCTTTTATTCCTTCTTAAGTTGCTTGTTGTTGGTATAAAGAAAGGCTACTGATTTATCTAAGTTAATTTTGTATCCTGCCACTGTACTGAACCTCTTAATAGTTTCTAGGAGTTTTCTGGTTGAGTTTTTAGCATCCCTAAGGTAAACTATCATATCATCATTTAAAAGGGATAGCTTGACTTCCTCTTTTCCAATTAGAACTCCTTTAATTAACTTTTCTTGCCTTATTGCCCTAGCCAGTGTTTCAAGCACTATATTGAAGAGGAGTGGTGACAAGGGGCAGACTTGCCAGGCTCCTACCTTTATGGGGAATCCTTCTAACCTTTCTCCATTTAGCATGATGTTGGCTGTGGGTTTCTTGTATATGGCTTTGATTATGTTGAGGAATGATCCCTCCAGTCCAATTCCCTCTAGTACTTTAAGCATGAAGGGATGCTGGATTTTGTCAAAGGCTTTTTCCACATCAATTGTGATGATCATGTGGTTTTTGTCTTTCAGCCAATTTATGTTTTATGATATTTACTGATTTTCATATGTTGAACCATCCCTGCATTTCTGGTTTGAAACCAACTTGATCATGGTGGATGATCTTTTTGATGTGGGTCTGTATATGGTTTGCAAGTATTTTGTTGAGAATTTTTGCATCTGAGTTCATTGAGATGGGTCTGCAGTTCTTTTTTTTTTTTTTTTTTTTTTTTTTTGTTTTTTTTTTTTTTTTTGCATCCTTGCCTGGTTTTGGTATGAGGATAATGCTGGCTTCATAGACTGAATTTGGGAGATTTCCCTCTGCTTGTTCCTTACTGAACAGTTTGAGTAATGATTGGTGTAAGTCCTCTTTAAATGGGTTATAGAAGTCTGCTGTAAAACCGTCTGGGCCTGGACTTTTTTTTTTAGTTGGGGGTTTTCTTATTACATTTTCATCATTTCTTCATAATTTATGGGTCATTTTTAAACGCTGTTCTCCGTCTTGGTTTAACTTTTGGTGAGTTCCCCAGATTTAGATATTCAATCCATTTCTCTTAGGTTTTAAATTTAGTAAAGTATAGGTTATTGATAATGCCGCTATGATTTCTCTGGATCTTTTGTCTATTTCATTGTCTTTGTGATATTTCCCTTTCATCATGAATTCTATTGTTTGGATGTTTTCTTTTTCTTGGTAACTGGGCTAAGATTCTCTCTATCTTGTTTATTTCTTTCAAAAACCACATTTGGATTCATTATTTCTATTGTATTGTTTGTCTTTGTTTCTTTTCCTATTGACTTCTTGTCTGCTGATTTGTATGTTTGTTTATTTCTCATGTCTGGTTGAAATAGGGTTCATTTGTTGTTGTCTTCTTCAAGTGTTTTTAGGCTCAGGTTTTAGCTCATTTATTGTGCTCTTCTCTGTTTTTCTAATGAGGGAACCACGGACTATAACATTACCTTCTTAGGACTACTTTAAAGTGGTCCCATAGGTTTGTGTTGTGTTGTACTGGTATTGTCTTTTAGTTTCATAGAATGCTTTATTTCTTTCTTGTATTTCTTCCTTGACGCCCTTCGTTATGTACAGGCGTTGTTATTTCGTCTCCATGTGTTCTGTAGGTAGTCGGCGGGCTTATCTCTGGTGTTGAAAATTCAAGTGCGCTTTCATTTGCCACTAATGGTCTGATCGCAATGCCTGACATTCTTTATCCTTTTATTTGTATTTGTTTTTGTTGCGTTCATTCTAGTCGATGTGGTCATTTGGGAGAATTTCTTGATGGGGGCGGGTAGAAAGCAATTTTCTGGTGCTTGTAAATAGTTTGGGTATAAACGATGTCTTGGTAGGTTCATTTGGATGTAGTCATATCATTCAGTTCAGATGTCTATCTGTTTATTCTCTGTCTGGTTGATCTTGTCCAAAGGATCATGTGGGTATTGAAGTTCCCTACGTATGAGTGTGCCGGAGTTATCTGTGCCCTGAGGTCCGGTGTAGTTGTGTTTATACAGAATCAGTGCACCAGAAGTTTGGTGACATAACTAATTCATTATTGTGAAGTCATCATGGTTATTTTCCTTTTGTAAAGATGTAATGGCCCTCTTTGTTTCTTCTTATTGCCTTTACTTTGAAGTCTATTTTGTCCTGACTTAAAATAGCAACTCTTCTTTCTTTTGGTGTACCATTTTGCTTGGAATCGTTTTTTTCATCCGTTCACTTTCAGTTTGGCGCCCTCCTTGAGGGTGAGATGGGTTTCTTTTTTTTTTTTTTAACAGCATATCAGATATCGTTTTTGTTTTCCTTAATCCATCTTTATTTATGCTTTTGATTGGGGAGTTATAGTCCATTAATATTTAAGGTTATAATGGTAGAGATGTGTATTGTTTGCTTCCTTTTCTTATTATCCTATTTCTTTTGGTCTAGGTTTTCTACTCACGCAGTTATGCTTTTATTAATTTCTCTTTCAAGGTGTCTGGGGGGTAGTTGCCCCCTCGCTCTGTCGCCCTTTGATTGCTTAAGATATTTCTCTGAAAGGGTTGTTTTTTTCAACCAAGTTTTTTTTTTGTTCCTTGTCTTTCATCTTGTTATGTACATGGAAGATTTTTCTCTTTCTTCAACTAGAATTGACACATTTTGCTAGTGTATAGTAACCATGGGTTGGCTTTATGGTTGTTTAGCACTGATAATGCTTTGTCCATGTTTCTTCTTCTTTTCATTGTTTGCACTGAGATATTCAGTTTAGTTCTGATAGGGTTTCCCGTATAGTCTGAACTTGTTGTTTTTCCTCTTGTGGCTTTAAGGATGTTTGTCTTGGTTTGGGGGTCTAGCATTTAATAACTATGATGTTGGTGTGGAGAGTTTCTTTCATGATTTGTCTTTTGGTTCTATGTTTGTCTTCTTTTTTGTATTTTCTGTAGTTGGGTTTGTCTTTTATTTTATTTGGGAATTGTTTTCATCTATTATTCGTGTTTGAAAGATCTGATCAAATACCTTCTCTTGGGATTCTTCGCCCTCTATTTTATGATGGCAGAGGTTTGATCTTTTCATAGAGTCCCTACAATTTCTGGTGGTGTCCACTTTTGTGTTTTTTAAAATTTTTCATAAGTCTTTACGTGAGGTTGGTTAAGTTGTTCTGTGTTATCTTCCAAGTTGATATTCTTTTGTTCTGCTGCCGCCAATTCTGCTCTAGGAGGCTTTTTCCATTCCTTTCCTCTTGATTGGATATGTTTTTTTTTTTTTTTTCCTTTTTCATTTCCATCTTCTGATTTCTTTAGTATGGGCCTTCCTCTTTTGGAGCTTCTCAATCTTCTCTTGTAGCTCTTTGCCTTCATGATGGTTGGTTTCCTGATCTTTTTGTCAACATGTGAGATCTTTTTCAAGTGTTTCTCCCAACTCCTTCTGGAGATTTTGTCATTCTCTCTCTTTAGGTCTTTCTTGAGTTCTTTGATTCTCTTTTCTTTTTTTTTTTTGAATTTTTTCTTTATATTTATTTATTTGTATGTGTATGATGTACGTGTCTGCCTGCATTCTGTGCACCCCGTGTCGTGCAAGTGCGCGGAGGTCAGAAGAAGCGCGTCATGGTCGGATTCCCCGGGAACTGGAGTCTCCTGCTCCTGGATTGGAGGTTACACGACGGTTCCTGGTAGCCGCCATGTGGCGCTGGGGATTCGAACCGGGTCCTCTGTAGAGCCGGTGCTCGCTTAAACCGCTGGAGGCGTATTCCTCCCAGCGCCCTGTTCTCTTTTCTATTCTTTGATTGGCTCTTTTATCGAATTTGTAACTTTCTTAAGGTAAATGGTTCACGAATTGTGCTTCTAATATTTGTCTTGCATGGGCATCCCCAGGGTATCACCACTTGTAGGCAGATCTGTCCAACGGCGGTTGGTAGAATTGGTGGTGGGTCTATCCGTGCAACGTTCTCCCACCACTTGTCTTTCTTCGTGTTGGGCAATATGGGCTGTCTCCTTGCCTGTATTACCAATGTGACTCCGAAATGGCTTCTTCATACTGCTAGTTTGAAGTTTGGCGTTTGACTTGCTCCTTCAATGGACTTCGTGTGTTGTTTGATTGAATGTGTTTTTCTCCTTTACCTCTACTCCTTGCCTTAAGGAGCTGTACTTAATTCGTCTAACTTTAGGCTTTCTTTTGTCTTGAAAATGTTTAATTTTATTTCGTTGGTAATAGTGTATGGGTAATCATATGTCCTGTGCATGTAAGGTTTGGATGACCCATGGTGTGCAATGCTGCGCGGCAGGTTCAGAAAAGGGTGTCAGAAGAGGTCCGATCCTTGGAAGCTGAGTTCTCCTGGATTGGAGTTTTAGACAGTTTCTCAGCCCACCATGTGGGTGCTGGGGGATCGAAACCCAGTCTGCTGATAAGAGTCCTCGGGGGCTCTCTTAACACTTAGCCATCTCGCCAGCCCAAGCTTTGTAGCTTTCTCTGGAAGTCTACTCACTCTTCTCTCTTCTGTTCCTCGCAAGGTTCTCCACAAGACAACCACTTGCGACACTCCTTCGTTATGGTAATCCCAGTTGGTCGGGGGCGGGTGCTCTTTAGCGCCGCACCCATGTACCTTGCCTTCAGGTGTCTCTGGGAGATCTCAGATATCAATTGACCTCACAAAACCCCACCTTTTAGCCAGCTGGGAAGACAACTCCACCCCCCCAGCCACAAAAGCCAATCCAAAGATCAAAAGACAATAAATAAAATCAAGAAACATCTGCCTTGCTGAAGCACCCAGTTCCTACACTGTGCTTCAGTGGTATTGGAGATCCCCTATTTTTTCTTTATTTCTCCTTGACCCATTCAATATTCAGGAGTAAGTTGTTTAGTCTCATGTGTTCATGTAGGTTAGTAGGGTTATTTGGTGTTGATAGTTGAGTGTTTTGGCACTGTGGTCTGATCGAATGCATGAAATCTATTTCCCATTTTTTTTGTATTTGTAAAGTTTTTATTCGTGTGTCCCGTATGTGGTTCATCTTTGAGAATGTTCTGTGGGGTGTGAGTAGAAAGTGTATTTTTTTTTCTTGTGTCTTGGGTGGAATATTCAGTAGATCTGTAGGTCCATTTGCGGTATCAATATTGTCCACGTTCAGATACTGCTCTGTTTATTCCTTTGTACCAGTTGATCTTGTCCAAGGGGCCGGTGGGGTATTGAAGTTCCCTACTATGATTGTGTGCTGGGGTTAATCTGTGTCTTGAGGTCCGTGAGATTTTGTATTTTATTGAAATTGGGTGCACCAGAGTTTGGTGCATAGATAATTCATGATTGTGAAGTCTTCATGGGTTAATTTTCCCTTTGCTAACGGGATGTAATGGCCCGCTCTTTGCTCTTCTTGATTGCTTTTACTTTGAAGTCTATTTTGCTGATATAAAAATAGGAACTCCTGCTCTCTTTGTTGGTACCAGTTTGCTTGGAATACTTTTTTCCTCCTTTCACTTTAAGGTGGTGGCCTATCCTTGAAGGTAAGATGTGTTTTCTTGTATCATCCTATACGATGGGTTTTGCTTTCCTAATCCCATTCTCAGTCCTTGCCTGTTGATTGGGGAGTTTAGTCCATTATATTTAAGGTTATAATTGGAGAGATGGTTGAATACTCTTTCACCTTGATTCTCCCTTTGCGTTTTTGGTCAAGGTTTCTACCTTCTGCGGTTATGCTTTTTATTAATTTCTCTTTCAAGGTGCCTGGAAGTAGTTGTTCTCTCTCCGTCTGTCCTTTGAATTGCTTCAAGTATTCGTCTGAGGGTTGTTTTTTTTTGAAGTGTTCTTTATTTTGTTTATGTCATGGAAAGTATTTTTCTCTTCTTCAACGTTGAATCCACATTTTTGCTGGGTATACTAACCCTGGGTTGGTATTTATGTATCATTTTAGCACGGGAATGCTTTTGTCCACGTTCTTCTTCTGCTTTCATAGTTTGCACTGAGAAGTCGCTTTAAGGTCTGATTGGTTTTCCTTATTTTTAACCTTGTTTTTTTCTCTTGCGGCTTTCAGATGTGTTGTCTTTGTTTTTGGTGTCTCTGCATTTTAACTATGAAATGGTGTGGGGGAGTTTTCTTTTCTGATCTTGTCCTTGTTTGGAGTGTTTATGTGCTCTTGTATTGTATGGGTTGTCTTTTTTTTTTTTTTTAGTTTGGGAAAATTTTCATCATTATTCTGTTGAAGATCTGATCTATACATTCTCTTTGGGATTCTTCTTCCTCCCTCTGTCCTGCTTCCTCTCCATTCTGCTTCTGAGGCGTTTTTGACCATTCTTTCCTCTTGATTGGATGAGTGGTTCGATTCCTTTTTTATTTCATCTTTTTTTCTTTACTTATTTCCACTACGTCTGTGAAGCTTCTCAATCTTTTCTTGTAATTCCTTCTTTTGGCTCTTGGTTTCCTTTTTCATTTCCGAGGGAATCTTTTTCAGTGGTTTCCACTTCCTTCTGGAGTTTTGTCATTTTTCCCTCTAGCTCTTTCCAGAGTTTTGGTCATTTTTCTCTTTAAGTTTTTTTAATTTGTTTCTTTTCCCTTTTGGTTTTTTATTTTTTTTTTGAGTTTTTCATTCTCTCCCCGATTAGTTCTATGATTTTTTTTTTTTTACTGTAAATTTTTTATTTATTCCTCGTATGTGTATGAATGTACTGTTGTCATGCAGGTAGTCCTGTGCACCCCGTGTCCGTGCAATGCCAACGGAGGTCAGAAGATGGTCTCGCGATCCCCTGGTACTGGAGTGCTCTGGAATTGGAGCTCATACGGTTTATCTCAGCCGCCATGTGGGTGCTGGGGATCGAACTCCGGTCCTCTGTAAGGCGGTCGGTCCTCTTAAACCCTAGGCCATCTCTCCACTGCCCCAGTTCTATGATTTTCTTTGAATATATCTGTGATTGTTTTTATGATCTGTGTCCTGGGTTTACCTCCATGGGATCCATATGTGGGAATCCTCCACATAGCGTCATGTAGATTTTGTGTGGAATTATTCTGGGGTTTCACATATGTTTTTCTTTCTTGTGCTCTTAGCTGTGGGTTTCCTTTTGGCTTGTATTCCAATGTGGAAACTCAATCGCTCTTACCTTTTTGAAGGTTGCTTCCTCTGAGTATCCTTCTCCTTATTTATGGAGGTTGAATTGTTCTTAGATTTCAGGTTTTCTATTTGGTTATATATTGGATGGTATATCCTCATTTCCCTTTCTATTCCAAGAATTGGTAGGTTCTAACAAACTCATGGGACCCTACCCTTTGGAACCTCTGGCTCTGCTGCCAGCCAGTTCCTCTAGGTTGACTTGTAGGGCGTTACTGGGCACACTCCTCTGGAATTTCAGTTCGCAGGGGGAGTTGCTCTGCCTTCGCCATGCACCCCAGTACCCTGCTCCTGACCTGATCTGGCACAGGCCACATGCACTCTATGCACAGCAGGCTTGAACTCCCAATTTCCACCAATCCCCTCGCCTGACAGGGTGCACCATGTTCCCGCTCCCTGAGCTGCATCTGGCACAGGCGCTCACCTGTATGCACAGCAGGCCAAGCCTCCCAATTTCTAGATGTTTTTAATATCTACAGAAAAGGCTCAATTACTTTGAGGAGATGATACATTTATCTTGATTTTAACTTAACAACTTAATACATGTATTGAAAACAACAAAGACTCATCCAATATGTATATGTAACAATTGTGTCCTAAGCTGGGTCGTAGCTCGGCACATAGCCTTTTATCTGGTTTTTTTGGGATGCAGAGGCAGGTCGATCACTGTGTAGTTCAAGGCCAGCCTGTGTGTAAAGTGAGTTTCAGGCCAGTTGGGGCTACAGGGGAAGACCCTGTCCCGATAAAGATTTAAAAATTCTGTTTCAAGCAATCACTCAATTAATGGATGCAAATGGAAAAACACTTTAAGATATCATTTTTACTCCAATAAGACTGGCCTAGGATCAGAAACAAATGATACCAAGTGTGGAGGAGGTTGTGGGGAAAGGGGAACACGCATCCAGGCTGGTGGGATGAAACACTCCGTTACAGCCCTATCGGAAAACAGCTGTGGAGTAACCCTCTTTGGACAGGCACTTGGAACTGACTTGCCACTGACCGAGTCACTACCACTTTCCTCCCCTGGGTAAGTTCCCAGCAAGACTTACCGCTCTACCCACACGTAGATACATGCACGCCATGTTTATGTCCAGCCTCTCCCTGTCACACTAGCAAGGACGTTGGAAGATCCAATCCTAATGCCCCTTTCAACTGACGAGCTGGATAGAGACATAAATGTGTGCTCTCTACAACTCTTACACAATGGAGTTTTCTATGTCGTTCTGACCGCCTGACAAGGAAAGCCAAGCTCACTCGAGCTTTTGCAGGAAAATGGCTGGAGCTAGAGGGACATCATGCTGGAGTGCAAGTAACTCCAGTCCCGGATAAAGACAAAAAAACAAAAAAATTTTAGAATGGGATCCCCTCCATCTGTGGATTCTAGTGCAGTGCCAATTACCCCAGTTGTAAGTATTTCTTTTTAGGGCCGCCCTGAGCGTTTTGTACAAAGCTAGTTTGGGCATAATGCATTTTGGAAACAACAACTACACAACAACAACCAACAAAGAGGCCAATCAAAGACTGACTGAAACAGTGAACTTCTGCTCAAACCAAGTCAACTCTCCCCATGGATCAAATATTGAAAAGACTAAGAGATGAAAGCATTGTTTTGTCCGGCAGAATGCATGAGCTCTGGTGGGGTGGGGGAATGGGCGGGTAACATGGGTCCTAGATTTGTATAAAAAAAAAGTGTCCCTACAATTTCTGGTTGATCCACTTTTGTGTCTTTCTTTTATTAATTTTTATATTTAATTGAGGTTTCGGTTAGTTTTCTTGTGTTATTTACACAAGTCTGATTTTTCTTTGTTCTGCTTCCTCCATTTCTGTTCTGAGGCCTTTTCCACTCCTTTCCTTTTTATAGTTTTTTGATTTTTTTTTTTTTATTGTCCTCTTTCTTTCTCTTCTGATTTCTTTAGTATTTCACTTTCCCTTTTGGAGCTTCTCAATCTCTCTTGTAAGGACTCTTTGCTTCATCGGTTCGTTTCCTGATCTGGTTGTCAACATGGGATCTTGTTAAGGTGTTAACTTGTCCAGTGCCAAGATTTGGTATTACTCCTCTTAGTGTCTTTTTGAGTTTTGATTCTCTTTTTTTTGTTCTTTTGAATTTTTTTTTATTATCTTATTTTTGATATGTGTATGATGTAGTTGTCTGCATTCATAGTCTGTGACCCCGTCGTCGTGCAATCCGCGGAGTCAGAAGGGTCATGGTGGATTCCCTCGGATTCACCATGAACGGAGTCTCCTCCTGGAATTGGAGGTTACACCGACGGTTCCGTAGCCCGCCAGTGGGGTGCTGGGGTCGAACCGGGGTCCTCTGTACGAGCGTCGGTAGTTCTTAACGCTGAGGACTATTCCTCAGCCCCTGTTCTCTCTTATTCTATTCTTTGATTCTCTTTATATCAATCTTGTAACTTCTTAAGTTAAGGTCACGATTTGCCTTCTCAATATTTGTCTTCATGGGCATCCCCAGCGGGATCACACTGTAGGAGATCTCTCCAAAGCGGTTGGTAGTTTTAATTGAGCTGGGTTGAGGTTATCCGGCAACTTCTCCCACCCACTTAGTCTCTTCTGTCGTGTCTATGGCATATTGGCTTCTCCGTTGCTGTATTACCAATGCTGGACTCCGCAAATGGCTTCTTCAACTGTGTTGAAGGTTTGCGCGTTTGACTTGCTCCTTCACAATGTGACTTCGTGTTTTTTGATTGATTTGTTTTTCTCCTTCTAACTCCTTGCCTTAAAGGAGACTGTATTGATTCGGGTCTAAGCTTTAGGCCTTTCTTTTTCTTAAAACAATGTATTATTTATTTGTTGTTGTTATGGGTGATATGAATGTACCTGTCTGCATGTGGTTTGTGCCCCATGTCGTGCAATGCTGCGGAGGTACAGAAAAGGGGTAGAAAGTCGATTCCTTGGAACTGGTAGTTCTTGGAATTGGAGTTCTCTAGAATGACAGTTTCTGAGCACCGTTGTGGTGCTGCGGGGATGCGAACCCAGATCTGTGAGAGAGGCGCTCGGCTGCTCTTAACCTCAGGTCATCTCTCCAGCCCCAAGTTTTAGGGCTTTCTCTTGGAAGGTCCAACTCACTCTTCTCATCTTCTGTTCATCGCCAATGTTACTCCAAAAGACATCCACATGCGACACTCCTTCCGTTAAGGATAATCCAGTTGGCGGGGGGCGGGGGGGGGGGTGTTTAGCGCCGTGTGCAACCGCTGTACCTCTGGCACTCGGGTGTTCTGGGGAGATCCCAAAGATCCAAGTAGCACTACAAAAACCCAACGCTTTAGCACCAGCGGGAAACAACCCACCCCCCACAGCCAACTCAAAGCCAATGCAAGCAATAATAACAGAAGATGAAAAAAATCCAATGAAACATCTGCCTGTGAAGGCACCCGTTCCTACCTGTGCTTCCTGGTGGTCTTGGGAGATCCCCCTATTTTTTTCTTTATTTCTTCCTTTGACCCATTCATTACTCAAGGAGTATCGTGTTTGTCTCATGTGTTCATGTAGGTATGCTAGGCTTGTTTCTTGGGTTGATACTTGAGCTGTTATTGGCACTGTGGTCTGTAGATGCATGAAATCTATTTCCCATTTTTTTTATTTGTTAAAGTTTTATTCTGCTGTCCCGTTATGTGTCAATTTTGGAGAATGTTCTAGTGGGGTGTGCTGAGAGTAGAAAGCTGATTCTCTTGGTGCTTGGGTGGAATATATCTCAGTAGATTCTGTGAGGTTCATTTGGCTGTATCATATTGTCCCAGTTCAGATACTGCTCTGTTGTATCTTTGTCCAGTTGTCTGTCAAGGGCTCGGGGGTATTGAAGTCCCTACGATATGTGTGCTGGGGTTAATCTGCTGTCTTGAGGTCTGTGCAGATTGTGTATTTTATGACAGATTGGTGCACCGGATTTTTGGAGCATATATATTCATGATTGTTTGAAGTCTTCTGGTTAATTTTTCCCTTTGATAAGGGTATGTAATGGCCTCTTTGTACTTTGATTGCTTTTACTTTGAATCTATTTTGCCTTGATATTGTCTAAATAGGAAACTCCTGCTCTCTTTTTGGTACCATTTGCGTGGAAACTTTTCTCATCTTTACACTTTAAGGTGGTGGGCCTATTTAAGGTAACATGATGTGTTTTCTTGAACTCGCCTTATCGTGGTTTGGGTGTTTCACTAATCCCATTCCCAGTCCTATGCTGTTTGAGATGGGAGGTTAGTCCATTAGATTTAAGGTTAGTAATTCGAGAGATGGTGTGAAGTACTCTTTGCCCTTGATTATCCATTTGCATTTTTGGGTTTCAGGTTTCTACTTCTGCAGTTATGCTTTTATAAATTTCTTCTTCAAGTGCTGCCTGGACAAGTAGTTGTTTCCTCTCCTTGTCATCTTTGAATTGCTCAAGTATTCCTCTGAAGGGTTTTTTGACACGTATTCTTTCATCTTGTTTTATGTCATGGAATATTTTCTTTCCTTCAACTTGAATCCACATTTTTGCTGGGTATACTACCCTGGGTTGGTTATTTTGTAGTCATTAAGCACTGGGAATGTTTTGATCCACGTTCTTCTTGCTTCATAGTTTGCACTGGAGAATCGCTTTAATTCTGATTGGTTTTCCTTATCTTTATACTTGTTTTTCTCTTGCGCTTTCAGAATTTTGTCTTTGTTTTTGTGTCTCTGCATTTTACTATGATATGGTGTGGGGAGTTTTTCTTTTTCTGGTCTTGTCCTATTTGGGTGTTATATGTGCTTCTTGTTAATTTGTATGGGTTGTCTTTTTTTTTTTTTTTAGTTTGGGAAAATTTTCATTCATTATTCTGTTGAAGATCTGATCTATACATTCTCTTGGGATTCTTTTCCTCCCTCTGTCCTGCTTTCTCCATTCTGCTTCTGAGGCTTTTTGCCTTCCTTTCCTCTTGATTGGATGAGTGTTCGATTCCTTTTTTATTTCATCTTTGGAACAGTTTGAGTAATGATGGTCGTAAGTCCTCTTTAAATGTTTTATAGAATTCTGCTGTAAAACCGTCTGGGCCTGGACTTTTTTTTTAGTTGGGGGTTTTCTTATTACATTTTCAATTTCTTCATATATTATGGGTCTGTTTACGCTGTCAGTCTCCTCTTGGTTTAACTTTGGTGATTCCCCAGATTGTAGATATTCATCCATTTCTCTTAGGTTTTCAAATTTAGTAAAGTATAGGTTTTTGAAGTATTCCGGTATGATTGTCTGGATCTTTTCATTGTCTGTTGTGATATTTCCCCTTTCATCATGAATTCTATTGATTTGGAGTTGCTCTTTCTTTCTTTTGGTTAACTGGGCTAGAGTTCTCTCTATCTTGTTTATTCTTTCAAACAACCAACTTTTGGATTCATTGATTCTTTGTATTGTTTTCTTTGTTTCTATTTCATTGACTTCTGCTCTGATTTTTGTTATTTCTTCCTGTCTGTTGAAATTAGGGTTCATTTGTTGTTGTCTTTCAAGTGTTTTTAGCTGCAGTGTTAGCTCATTTATTTGTGCTCTTTCTGTTTTTCTAATGAGGGAACCCAGGACTATAACCTTACTTCTTAGGACTACTTTTAAGTTGTCCCATAGGTTTTGTTGTGTTGTACTGTCATTGTCTTTTAGTTCTAGGAATGCTTTTATTTCTTTCTTTATTTCTTCCTTGACCCCTTCGTTATTAAGGAGTATGTTATTTAGTCTCCATGTGTTCGTGTAGGTAGTAGGGCTTATCCTGGTGTTGATATTGAGCTTTATTGCACTATGGTCTGATAGAATGCATGAAATTATTTCAATTTTTTTTGTATTTGTGGAGGTTTTTTCTATGTCAAGTATGTGGTCAATTTTGGAGACTATTCTTGGGATGCTGAGTAGAAAGCATATTTTCTGGTGCTTGGGTGAAATATTTGGTAGATGTCTGTGAGGTCCATTTGGTGTATCATATCATTCAGTTCAGATGTCTCTCTGTTTATTCTCTGTCTGGTTGATCTGTCCAAAGGACTCAGTGGGGTATTGAAGTCCCCTACTATGAGTGTGCTGGGATTAATCTGTGCCCTGATGTCCTGTAGAGTAGTGTTTATAAAGATCAGTGCACCAGAGTTTGGTGCATACATATTCATGATTGTGAAGTCATCATGGTTAGTTTTCCTTTTGATAAAGATGTAATGGCCCTCTTTGTTTCTTCTAATTGCTTTTACTTTGAAGTCTATTTTGTCTGACATTAAAATAGCAACTCTTACTTTCTTTTTTGTACCATTTGCTTGGAATGTTTTTTTCCATCCTTTCACTTTCAGTTGGCGCCCTCCTTGAGGGTGAGATGGGTTTCTTACAGACAGCATATCCAGCATATCGATAGATTCTGTTTCCTAATCCATTCTCCCAGTCTATGCCTTTTGATTGGGGAGTTTAGTCCATTAATATTTAAGGTTATAATTGAGAGATGTTTGTTGCTTCCTTTTACCTTATTATCCATTTCCATTTTTGGTCTAGGTTTCTACTTCCGCAGTTATGCTTTTATTAATTTCTCTTTCAAGTTGCCTGGGGGTAGTTGCTCCTCTCCTCTGTCCTTTGAATTGCTTCAAGTATTCTCTGAAGGGTTGGTTTTTCAGACATGTATTCTTTCATCTTGTTTATGTCATGGAAGATTTTTCTCTTTCCTTCAACTAGAATTGACATTTTTGCTGGATATAGTAACCTGGGTTGGCATTTATGGTTGTTTAGCACTGATAATGCTTTGCTCCATGTTCTTCTTGCTTTCATTGTTTGCACTGAGAATTCAGTTGTAATTCTGATAGGTTTCCCCTTATACGTCACTTGTTGTTTTTCTCTTGTGGCTTTAAGGATTTTGTCTTTGTTTGGGGTGTCTAGCATTTTAACTATGATGTGGTGTGGAGAGTTTCTTTTCTGATCTTGTCTATTTGGAGTTCTATGTGCTTCTTGTATTTGTATTGGTTTGTCTTTTTTTAGTTTGGGGAAATTTTCATCTATTATTCTGTTGAAGATCTGATCAATACCATTCTCTTGGGATTCTTCTCCATCCTCTATTCCTATGATGCAGAGGTTTGATCTTTTCATNTTTGTATGTGTATGAATGTATTGTCTGCATGCAGGTCTGTGCACCCGTGTCGTGCAATGCCGCGGAGGTCAGAAGAGGGTCTCGGATTCCCCTGGAACTGGAGTTCTCCTGGAATTGGAGTTACAGACGGTTCTTAGCCGCCATGTGGGCGCTGGGGATCGAACCCGGGTCCTCTGTAAGAGCGTCGGTGCTCTTAACCGCTAGGCTATCTCTCCAGCCCCTGTTCTCTTTTCTTAATTCTTTGATTTGCTCTTTATAATCTTGTACTTCTTTAAGTATGTTCACAATTGTGCTTCTAATATTTGTTTCATGGGCCATCCCCAGGGGATCACACTGTAGGAATCTTCCACGGGGTTGGTAGAGCTTGGTGTGGGATTATCCTGCACCTTTCCCACATTGTCTCTTCTTCGTGTCTCTGGCATATGGGCTTCTCCTTGCCTGTATTCCAATGTGACTCCCAAATGCTTCTTCACTGTGTTGAAGGTTTGCTTTGCTTGCCTCCTTCAAATGCCTTCGTTGTTTGTTTGATTGATTTGTTTTTCTCCTTTACTCCTTGCTTAAGGAGTGTTTAATTCTCTAAGCTTTAGGCTTTCTTTTTTTAAAATTTTATTTATTTTTTGTATGTGTATGAATGTACTGTCTGCATGTAGGTTTGTGCACCCATGTCGTGCAATGCTGCGGAGGTCAGAAAAGGGTGTCGGATTCCCCTGGAACTGGAGTTCTCCTGGAATTGGAGTTTTAGACAGTTCTCAGCCACCATGTGGGTGCTGGGGATCGAACCCAGATTCTCTGTGAGAGAGGTCGGCGCTCTTAACCTCTAGGCCATCTCTCCAGCCCCAGCTTTAGGCTTTCTATTGGAAGTCCAACTCACTCTTCCCTTTCTGTTCTGAAGGTTCTCCAAAGAATCCACTTGGACACTCCTTCCTTAGGTAATCCCAGTTGGCGGGGGCGGGGTGCTCTTTAGCCCGTGCCCCAGTACCTGCACTTCAGGTGTTCTTGGGAGATCCCCAATCTCAAGACTCACACAAACCCACCTTTTATACCAGCTGGGAAGACAACTCCACCCCCCCAGCCACAAAAGCCAATCAAGCCAAAGACAATTAAATTAAATCAAACAACAATCTGCCTTGCTGAAGCACCCAGTTCCTACCTGTGCTTCAGGTGGTCTTGGGAGATCCCCCTACTTTTTTCTTTATTTCTTCCTTGACCCATTCAATATTCAGGAGTATGTTGTTTAGTCTCCATGTGTTCATGTAGGTAGTAGGGTTTATCTTGGTGTTGATACTGAGCTTTATTGCACTGTGGTCTGATAGAATGCATGAAATTATTTCAATTTTTTTGTATTTGTTAAAGTTTTATTCTGTGTCCCAGTATGTGGTCAATTTTGGAGAATGTTCTGTGGGGTGCTGAGTAGAAAGTGTATTCTCTGGTGCTTGGGTGGAATATTCAGTAGATGTCTGTGAGGTCCATTTGCTGTATCATATTGTCCAGTTCAGATATCTCTCTGTTTATTCTTTGTCCAGTTGATCTGTCCAAGGGGCTCGGTGGGGTATTGAAGTTCCCTACTATGAGTGTGCTGGGGTTAATCTGTGTCTTGAGGTCCTGTAGATTTGTATTTATGAAGATTGGTGCACCGGAGTTTGGAGCATATATATTCATGATTGTGAAGTCTTCATGGTTAATTTTCCCTTTGCTAAGGTTGTAATGGCCCTCTTTGTCTCTTCTGATTGCTTCTACTTTGAAGTCTATTTTGCCTGATATTAAAATAGGAACTCCTGCTCTCTTTTTTGGTACCATTTGCTTGGAATACTTTTTTCCATCCTTTCACTTTAAGGTGGTGCCTATCCTTGAAGGTAAGATGTGTTTCTTGTATACAGCATATCGATGGGTTTTGTTTCCTAATCCAATCTCCCAGTCTATGCCTTTTGATTGGGGAGTTTAGTCCATTAATATTTAAGGTTATAATTGAGAGATGTGTGATACTTCCTTTCACCTTATTATCCATTTGCATTTTTGGTCAAGGTTTCTACTTCTGCAGTTATGCTTTTATTAATTTCTCTTTCAAGGTGCCTGGAAGTAGTTGTTCCTCTCCTCTGTCCTTTGAATTGCTTCAAGTATTCTCTGAAGGGTTGGTTTTCTGAACACGTATTCTTTCATCTTGTTTATGTCATGGAAGATTTTTCTCTTTCCTTCAACTTGAATCCACATTTTTGCTGGGTATACTAACCTGGGTTGGTATTTGTAGTCATTTAGCACTGGAATGCTTTGGTCCACGTTCTTCTTGCTTTCATAGTTTGCACTGAGAAGTCAGCTTTAATTCTGATTGGTTTCCCCTTATATTTAACTTGTTTTTCTCTTGCGGCTTTCAGAATTTTGTCTTTGTTTTTGGTGTCTTGCATTTTAACTATGATATGGTGTGGGGAGTTTCTTTTCTGGTCTTGTCTATTTGGTGTTATATGTGCTTCTTGTATTTGTATGGGTTTGTCTTTTTTTTTTTTTTTAGTTTGGGAAAATTTTCATCTATTATTCTGTTGATGATCTGATCAATACCATTCTCTTGGGATTCTTTTCCTCCCTCTGTCCTGCTTCCTCCATTCTGCTTCTGAGGCTTTTTGCCATTCTTTCCTCTTGATTGGATGAGTGTTCGATTTCCTTTTTCATTTCATCTTGTGTTTTCTTTACTATTTCCACTACGTCTTGAAGCTTCTCAATCTTTTCTTGTAATTCCTTCTTTTGCTCCTTGGTTTCCTTTTTCATTTCAGCATGGGATCTTTTCAGTGTTTCCACTTCCTTCTGGAGTTTGTCATTTTTCCCTCTAGCTCTTTCCAGAGTTTGTCATTTTCTCCTTTAGGCTCTTTTCGAAATTTGTCATTCTTTCCCTCTAGGTCTTTACTGAGTTTTTCATTCTCTCCCCTTAGTTCTATGATTTCTTTTTTTTTTTAATTAATTTTATTTATTTCTGTATGTGTATGAATGTACTTTCTGCATGTAAGTCTGTGCACCCGTGTCGTGCAATGCCACGGAGGTCAGAAGAGGGTCTCGGATTCCCCTGGAACTGGAGTTCTCCTGGAATTGGAGCTTCAGACGGTTCTCAGCCGCCATGTGGGTGCTGGGGATCGAACCCGGGTCCTCTGTAAGAGCGGTCGGCACTCTTAACCACTAGGCCATCTCTCCAGCCCCAGTTCTATGATTTCTTTGAATATATCTGTGATTGTTTTATGATCTGTGTCCTGGGTTACCTCCAGGGAGGTCCCATTGTGGGACTCCTCCACAGGTTCAGTAGACTTTAGTGTGGAATTATTCTGTGGGTTTCACATATTTTTCTTTCTTTGTGCTCTTAGCATGTGGGTTTCCTTTTGCTTGTATTCCAATGTGAATCTCAAATGCCTCTTTACCGTTTTGAAGGATTGCTGTCCTCAATTCCTTCTCCTTATTTATGGAGTGTTGAATTGTCTAGATTTCAGGCTTTCAATTTTGGTTATATATTGGGATGTATACCTCATTCTTCCCTTTCTATTCTGCAAGAACTGGGTAGGTAACAACCCATGACACCCTTTGAACCCTCTGCTGCTGCCAGCCAGTTCCTCTAGGTTGCTTGTAGGGCTTACTGGACACTCCCTCTGGAATTCCAGTTGCAGGGGGAGTTGCTTGCTTAGCCTGCACCCCAGTACCCTGCTCCTGACCTGATCTGGCACAGGCCACCTGCCTCTATGCACAGCAGGCTGAACCTCCCAATTTCACACAATCCACCTGCCTGACAGGGTGCACCAGTTCCCTGCTCCTGAGCTCATCTGGCACAGGCCACCTGCCTCTATGCACAGCAGGCCAAGCCTCCCAATTTCTAGATGTTTTTAATATAAAGAAAAGGCTAATATTTGAGGAGATGATACATTTATCTTGATTTAAACATTACACAACTTATACATGTATTGAAAAACAACATAATACTCCATCAATATGTATATGTAAAAATTGTGTCTAAGCTGGGTGTAGTGGCACATGCCTTTAATCTAAGCACTTGGGAGGCAGAGGCAGGTGCATCTCTGTGAGTTCAAGGCCAGCCTGGTGTACAAAGTGAGTTCCAGGCCAGTTGGGGCTACAGGGAGACCCTGTCTCGAAAAGATTTAAAAAATTCTGTTCAACATCACTAATCATTAAGGAAATGCAAATGAAAACCACTTTAAGATATCATCTTACTCCAATAAGACTGGCTAGGATCAAGAAAACAAATGATACCAAGTGCTGGAGAGGTTGTGGGGAAAGGGGAACACTCATCCACTGCTGGTGGGAATGTAAACTTGTACAGCCACTATGGAAAGCAGTGTGGAGAACCCTTGGAAGACTTGGAATGAACTTGCCACCCGACCCAGCCATACCACTCCTGGGCATGTACCCTCAAGACTTACGCCACCACAGAGATACATGCACGGCCATGTTTATTGCAGCTCTCTTCACAATAGCAAGGAGCTGGAACCAACCTAAATGCCCCTCAACTGACGAGTGGATAGAGAAAATGTGGTACATCTACACAATGGAGTTCTATGCAGCAGTAAAGAAAGACGACATCACGAGCTTTGCAGGAAAATGGCTGGAGCTAGAGGACATCATGCTGAGTGAAGTAACACAGTCCCAGAAAAACAAACGACGAATGGTATCCCTCATCTGTGGATGCTAGTGCCAATTACCCAGTTGTAAGTATTTCTTGTGTAGGGCCCCCTGAGCTTCTGTACAAAGCAGTTGGACATAATGCATTTTGGAAACAACAACAACAACAGAAAATACTGCATCAAAGAACTGACTGAAACAGTGAACTTCTGCTCAAAACAGTCAACGTCCCCATGGAAAATATTGAGAAAGACTAAGAGATGGAAAGCATGTTTGGCAGAATGCACGAGCTCTGACGGGGTGGGGGAATGAGCGGGAACACGGGTCTAGATTTGTTAAAAAAAAAAATTGGGCTGGGAGAGATGGCCTAGTCGGTTAAGAGCCGCCACCGCTCTTACAGAGGACCCGGGTGTTCCGATTCCCCAGCACCCACATGGGCGGCTGAGAACCGTCTGAAGCTCCAATTTCCAGGAGAAACTCCAGTTCCAGGGGAATCCGAGACCTCTTCCTGAACTCCGCGCAGTTGCACGACACGGGTGCACAAACTTGCATGCAGACAGTATATTCATACACATACAGAATAAATAAAGATTAATAAAAAAAATTTAAAATAAAAATAGAAAAAATAAATAAATAAATAAAATAAATAATAAAAAAATAGATCATGAAAATAACTGATATAATATAGAAAAAATGTGGTGTGTGTGTGTGGTGTGTGTGTGTGTGTGTTGTTCATTTTTTTTTTTTTATATTTGTTGTGATGTAATGGTGGTGTGCATATGCTGCATGTGGAGTCCAGACGGTTGATTCCTGGATGTCATTCTCCAATCGATGTTCTCTACCCTTAATTGTTGAGGCAGGGGTGTGTCCCTGAAGCCTGCGAGCTCATGGGTTTTGTTAGGCTGGTGTATTAGTCCACTTTTCCTGGTTGCTTATGATAAAAAACCCATGAACCAAAGGAATATATAAAAAAAGAAGAAGGTTTAGTTGAGCTTACAGTCCCCTATGGGTTTCTCAGGGAATCAGAGTCCAGTGTGACAGGAAGCATTGTGGCAGGGCTGGAGCACAGAGCCAAGGGTCACATCCTTGCAAGAGTACTAGGGAATCAGAGAGAGCGACAGAGACCACAAACTGTGTTAAACTCACTAGAGCCTGCCCCCGGCCAGGTGACATACTTCCTCTAGCAACGGGCCACACTTCTAAGCCCTCCAAGAACAATGCCACCAACTGGAGACAAATGTCTGAATACTTAAAGCCTATGGGGGACACTCATTCAAACCACCACATTCCACTCCCTGGCCCCCATAGGCTCCTGACCATATAAAATGCAAAATGCATTTAGTCCAACCTTAAAAGTCCCCATAGTCTTTACCAGTTTCAATACCATTCATAAGTCTACAGTCCAAAGTCTCTTCTGAGACTCAGGCCAATCTCCTAACTGTAAGCTCCTGTAAAATCAAAAGGCAAATTACAACTCCCAACATACAGTGGAACCGAATACAGCTGGCCAGGCAGCAAGCTCCAGGCATCTTCCTGTCTCCACCACACCAGTGCTGGGTTACAGATCCATGCTGCCATGCCCAGTGTGAGGATCCAAACTCAGGGTCCCATGCTTGTGCAATAGGTGCTTTACTGACTGAGCCATGCCCACAACTCTACTCTGTAGATGTTTTAATGTTTTATGTATCGGTTAAATAAATAATTGCGAAACAGCTAAGGAAATATGAATAAAATGTAGACTTTAGTTTAAAGTGGGGTATTTGGACCCCCCCCACACACACAGAAGATCATGTAAAGCTGGCTGCCATGCATCCACAGACCACAGTGAACCACAGGGGATTAGAGCATACCCTGGACAGACTGCCACTGAGTCCTTAGACAGAGCCAACTCTATGGACACCTGATCTCAGACTTAGTGATGTTCAAATTGTGAGAGAATAATATTTTGTTCTCTGCTATCCAATTTGTGGTATGTTCACCTACTGGATAGCAGAGTGGTAATAAACTCCTAAAGAATTAGATGCTGGTCTGTAAAGTTACTGTGTGTTTCTATTTTTGTTCAGTTTAGCCTAAAATACCTATCTGTCAAAACAATTTTGATGCATCGTTACATTTGTCTGAGTTACAGTGACTCTGCCAGACTTCTGTTATCTACATTTCCTCATTCTGCCTTTTGCCTTTTATAGGGTGTGGCTTCAAGGATAGCTCGGAACAGATTCAAGACAAAGCTCTGCTGTCCACAGCTGGATGCATCCTTGAAACAGTGCTGAGTACATGGTGGGTACTTGCTGTTCAGCCAGGAGCAAAGCTGTCAAGTTTTACCATTAAGTAATCAGGTGCGTTAGTTATTTTCCACATCTGTGACAAAGTTCTTGGCAGAAACAACACAAAGAAGGAAGTATTTATTTTGCTCATAGTTTCAGAGAATTGAGTCCATGTTTGCTTGGCCTCTTAAGCTTTGACCCTCATGGTGGTGGGAACGTGGGGTGGAGAAGAGCTGTTCACAGTCTGACTGAGTAGCAGAGATTGGAGAAGCGTTGGCAATCAACTGGCTTTCTCCTCTCTCCCCTTCTAGTCTGTTTGCTCCCTCGGCCTATACAGTCAGGAAATACAGCCTATTTCCCTCAGTTAATCCTCCCTAGAAACAACTTCACAGACATGCCCAGGGATGTCCCTCACCAATCGCCCAGGTGACTCTAAATCAGACCTGCTCAGGCTTAAGATGAACCACCTCAGAATGAAATGAGCTCTTTGACAGATGCCCTCCACAAACCATGGACACACCCAGAGGGTCATACAGCAGCAGCCAGGGCATGACCCTGACTGGAAAAATGGGAAAAGTTCTGGGGACTTCCTTTAAAGATCTGCATGGATTGTTTCACAGAAATGAAAAGTTCCAATGCCGCCGCCCCCGTCACAGTAGTGGGCAGAGGAAGGACAGAAAGTCACACTTGCACAGGGGATGAAGTGCATATGTGTAGGGGTGCATGTGTGTGTTCATGTGGAGGCAGAGCTGGAGGTCAATAGATCAAGAAAGGCTTGGTATTTTCACAGGTGCCCCAAATGCTTTTCTTCATGGAGAAGCATGTGGCTGTTTAGAACCGGCTTCTCAGGCTTGCTGGCAGTGACAGTCAGCCCTGGCTTCCCATGGCTTTCACGTGTGTTTAGCAGCCCTGCAGATCACGGGCGGCTCCCTGGGAAGAGCCAGAGAAGTTTTGGATGACACTGGTTTGGCTCTGGCTTCTTTCTATCTTATCTTTGCTCACAGGCTGCGGTTTTCAAACTCTTAGGCACTTTCTGTTCCTCTTCAGCTGAAATATTTCATCTGGTCTCAGAATAATTGGTCCTGTGCTCCTTCTCCCAGACAGGCCTGTATCTCTGTCTTTGACAGAACAGAACCTAATGACCCATATCTAAAGGATAACCACTGGCAGCCACTTCCTACCAATATTTCAATATTTTTTTCCTGTTTCTTAATGCACTTTAGATGCAGGCTCTCACTCAATTCTGAAGATACCTAATTTTGTTAGGTACTGCAGAATCGGATCTTTGGGGTCATGTTTGCATCTGACTAGCAAATGAGAAAAGTTCTCAGGCTTCCTACCACATGCTAAATGGCAGAGGTACCATCAATGGGTGGTTCAAAGCTTAGGCTCAGGGACTCTGTCCTTGGATCTGAATCTGCCTAGTGTGAACCTTGTTAATCCTTTTTAGTTCTTTTGTGCCCAGTTCCTCACTGACAGTTGGAAGCAGAATAGTCCATAACATTCAGACCTGTTTAAAGAACTAATATTTGGTTCAGGTATAAAACTTGAGATCTTAGTAAAAAGACAAAAAGTAAAAAAAATAAATAAAATAAAAAGAGCACAGTTGTTTTGCCTGTCTTACTGGCAAGTGCAGCTACTCTGTGGCTGCCACTGCTTTTGCCATCCTTCAAAGACATGAGACACAGCTTTTCAACCTTCCACTATGGACTGAAGACTCCTGTCTCTCCAAGTATCCTCCAAACCTTTAGTGCCAGGTGGGGACTGCTGAGACATTCAACTTGTGGACTGAGCTACTACTGGAGTTTCCACTTCTTCAGAATATAGACTGCCATTGTTGGACTACCCAGGCTGTATCATGGAGACCAGTACAGGAAGATCAAGACAGGACGTGGTGCTTACTGGACCTCATTTGGTGACCAGGGGAAGAGAAGACCCCAGTGTGGAGCACAAGGGCAGAACTGATGGTGGTTTGGGCTTGTCAAGGAGGAGCCTTCAAACATGACATCTTTCAGCCCAATAAAGAAAAAAATCATAAGCTGAAGATGCTAAAACCTATGATATATGTGGCATGCATATGTGCATATTTTGGAGTGATGCATATTGGAAGGAAAAACAGCAAGAAAACTGGGTCAAAGAACTGAGCGAAACAGTGAATTTCTGCTAGAAACAGTAAACTTCTGCATTGAGAATTTTGAGAGAGACTGAGAAAAAGATGAAAAACATATTTGGCAGAATGCATGAGTTCTGGTGGGGTTGGGGGGCAGGGAGAGGGGCATGGGTCTAGATTTGATTTGAAATTTTGTATAAAATGCACAGAGCTTCAATTAAAAATTGGCTTTGAAAAAATAAATATGAGAGATTTATGGAAGACATTTCTAGTATCAAATAAAAAAAAGAACTAATATTTGGAAGACTTGTGGATGAATCCTGCCACAGGGTAAGCACCGTGACAGCGTGCACTATATGACAACCAGAGATGCTACAGAAAGTGGGAGGTGTTTGCATAAGACAATGGTGGTTCTCTCTGTCTGGGGTCAACGTGGTTCCTGAGATTTCAGCACCAGGTAAAAAAGCTACTGCCACCTCGAGTCTATTCTTTAATACTGATAACAGGTTCCACTAAGTCTGTGAATAAGAAAAGCATGTCCAGACTGAAGTGTGGTACTTTCAGATGCAACAAGGGATGTGTTGCTTCCAAGCACAACTTTCCTAAAACTGCCATAGAAGGCCAATAAGACTATACAGGTTATCGAAGTCCCTCATACAAGTCAACTGACTTCCTGCCCATTGTAGTCTATGTCCAATGGCCAGGTCCAAGGACTGAGTAAGACAGAAGTGAGCACACCTTATCCTGTTGCTCTTAGCAGAGAGGAGGCAGGGATAGCACCAGAGTAGAATGGCCGAGCTGAACAGGAAGCTGGTTGGTGAGGTGATCTGTGTTTCTTCTGTGGGTGCCGCACTCTCATCTTGGCTTCCCTGTAGAATATGCTGTGGGTCTCACTCACAGAAGCTTCTCCAGCGGAAGCCAGAGAGGCAGGGAAGTAAATTGGGAGGGAAGGTGGGATCTCAGCTGCTCTTTCTACCGCTTCCTAGTGACTTTTTCTGAGATGTGTGCAATGGCACACATCTGCACACATCTGTAGTTGGTGTTGGTTGACTCAGAGTGCAGGGGCTATGGCTTGGTTCCCTGAAGCTATCCACCTTAAACAAGAGGCCCATGCCCTGTTCCTCCACCCAGCAAGGCCTCATTGAGCTCTTGGGGTGTACCAGACTGTACAGAGATGAAAGCCATGAGTCTCTAATTCCCCTCAAGGACCTCAGAGCTACGAAGGAGATAGTTACGGATGACCTGAATTTTGAAAATTCAAGTGATTTCAATAGCGGTTGGTGCAGCTTTTGAGAGACATATTTGGCTCTCCCAAGGACTTGGAGTCATGCATTTCAAAGGACAGTTCTTAGAGGTCATTTCTATCAATGCACTTCATTAGAAGATGAAAAGTATTATGAATATATTTTCTTTTTTTGTATTTTTTTTTGAGACAGGGTTTCCCTTTAGTCCCAGCTGTCCTGTAACTCACTCTGTACATCAGGCTGGCCTTGAACTCACAGAGATCTGCCTGCCTCTGCCTCCCGAGTGCTGGGATTAAAGGCATGCGCCACCACGCCTTTTTGAATGAATATATCTTGTCTGCCTTGTTTTTAATTGTCTGAGGTTGTACGCATTTACTGTATAAAGCACGATGTCCCAAAGTGTGTACACAGTGAGGAACTGCTGCATCTAGATAGCTAACAAGCACACTGCCTTGCATAGTTCTCATGGCAAGAACACTTTTCTAGTCTCTTAACACCATCAAGATGTGAATATATCACTGATAACTGCAGTCACCAGACTCTTCAATAGAGCTCTTGAACTTTCTTCTTTGATCTGTGATTATGTATTCTTTGACCAGCACCTCGCCAATCCCCTCCCCAAATTCTAATATCTATAGTATCTTTCAAAATGCACACATACATGCGTATACATATGTGTGTGGGCTTGTAAATCAGTATGTGTGTGTATGTATATGTTTGTGTGTGACAAGACTATTCACCAGATAGATAAGAATCCCTTCGTGGGAATCATGAGCTCTTACTTATAAAATTCTACAAATTCATTTATGCATTATCTCAGCTAACGAAGGCAGTTAGATAACAAAAAGTTAAGGAGAGAGAAGCAGTTAAATCAACTTTTTAGATTAATGGTTGGCAGCAGGACCCTTCCCCAGGGTCACATCAAAGCATGAGGAGAACTGAAAGATTAAAGATACAGTTGCATATGATCGTATGCAATTAGCATATATATATATCACTTGACTCCAATATCTCAGGCAATTTCAACTTAAAATCTTCACTTAAAGTTGTCATGCCCTCTTTTCTAAGCAGGATCCTGTGGTCATGGGTGCTTAGACCCTCAGCGAATGTCATTGAGCAGACAGTGTTGCCAAGTCAGCATGCAAGAGTACAGTGACAGCAAGCATCACCTAGACATTTTTGCTGCTCCATTAAAACCCTGGAGGGTCTGGGGAGATGGACCAGTGGGTAAAGCACTTGCTGTGGAAGCATGAGGACTTGGAGTCAGTGCCCATGTGTGCAATGGCACACATCTGCACACATCTGTAATCCCAGAGTTTACACGGCAAGATGAGAGGCAAAAAAGAGACACTCCCTAGAAGCTTGTGGGCCAACTGGCCTGGAGTGGGCAGCATCTCAAAGAAGACAGAAGGCTAGGGACCTGTGACACATGCATGCCTACACACACACACACACACACACACACATACACACAAGAAGACATTCCTAGCTGGGCGTGGTGGCGCACACCTTTAATCCTAGCACTTGGGAGGCAGAGGTAGGTGGATCTCTGTGAGTTCAAGGCCAGCCTGGTCTACAGAGTGAGTTCCAGGACAGCCAGAGCTACATGGAGACCCTGTTTTGAAAAGAAAAAAAAAAAAAAGAAAGAAGAACATTTCCTTTCAAAAGAGTCGCATACACCCGATTATAAAAAAAAAAAAAAAAGGAAAAAGGTTAAATTTTAGTGGGGGGCTCGACCCTTCAAGGCAGAGCTCCAATCTACTAGAGAAGCCAAAATGATCAAGGCCCCTCCCCTGTCTTTCTGGAGCTCGTTCTCTGAAAAGAAAACCACAGGGTTTGCTTTCCATAAAGTTTGAAACCATTCCAAAGTATTGTATGGAAGAAGAGGCACTAATCCCAATAATGTAACCAAATTGGATGCTCTTAAAATTGCTTAAGTCCCTTTTTTTGGTCACTCGTGCTTTTCGTTTACATGTTTGAAGGGACCACGTGCACAGTGTGTGTGCCATCCATGCATAAAGGGCCTCTCAGCTCCCATAGCCATGCGGAAAGCACATGGGAAGTTGAGGAATCACATACAACTGTTTGTTTCCTATGCCCAGACGGGACTCTTTGATAATGTCCAATCTGACTAGATGTGTAGCACATTTGATTTTATTTCCTCCACAGGGCTTATGAGCTTTTCTGGTTTTCTGTAATTTTCATTTCTTAAACCAATCTTAGGGGAAATTGCTCTATGCAAAAACAGTGCACAAATAAAATCGCATTGCGCAACCTCATGCCGTCTACTTTATATCCCATGATCTGTCCACTGGGAACAATTAGTGACCTTTGGGGCTTTCAAGATTTTTGGTCAGAGGAAATTCTAAGGCTCTTTGTGCCCCTTTTAGAAAAGGTATTTAATGTGACAGCAGAAAATGTTAATACGAAGAAAAACCACGTCTCCATGCCACAGAGCAGTACTTGAGGTGAAAAACTGGATAGAACCAGCTGCCAGGAGCCTCCTCCTCAGAGCTTGGCTTCTTGAGGCTTCCATACGCCTGGGACTCCAAGGTCCTGACTCAGCTGTGCCCAGCCGCTCCGCCAGGCCTGCCAGGAAGGAAGCCTCCCACTGCAGTAGCCAGTAGGAGCTGAGAGAGCCTTGTGTGGACTGGCAGGCACCCCATACATAATCCTCCAGCCTCAGATCCTTGGCAGAAATACTGGCCACTGAGTCCAGGGCAGCAGACAGCTAGCTGGCTGGGTTTGCCCAGCTGCTCCTACCATTTTGGGTGTCTTTGTCTTCTACCCAGCTCCTCAGGAGCTCAGCATCACCCACCAAGGTGCTCAGAGGTGCTGACCCCCTGCTGCCTGCAGTACCAAAGGCCACCTCCATTTTAACACATCCTGCTAGTGATAGGTGCCATTCATTTTATTTTTATATGACTGTAAATCTTCTTTGGATATGTACTCTGCAGTCAGTTATTGTTCATATTAGCATATTTATGAGCTGACACCATTAGGAGCCCACATCTCTATGGATCTCAGGGCCAGCCATGCCCAGAGCTTATCTGAGCTCAATGGCTATAACGCTCTGAGAATATCCTAGTGGAACATTTTCTGTGATGGCCACAGTTGTCCATAAATGCATTCTAAAGTGACCCAGGTGGCTTTACAATATAGAGGTGTGATCTTCACAACCTCTCAAAAGGAATATAATCTGACCTTGAGCCCTCATATCAATGCATATTAATGTGGTTAGGTTCAGCTCCTCAGAGAATGCCCGAAGCACCGCTGTAAATGCAGCCATCATGCCGCCCTCCTTCCTGCCTCTGTGCACAATAGAAACCAAGACGAGTTCTGCACACCTCAGGTTTCATTCAACACCTAGACCACAGCCAATGTGGGACCTCAAATGGACAGTGCTTTAGTTACGTTAGGGCATTCCTGTTGCTCCCGCTAGATGTCTGATGGAAATTTGGGAGGTGGGCCTTGGGGTTCGCATTCTTACGTTGATCCCTCAGCCGTCCTAACCTCGGACTTGTAACTTACACAAAGCAACCAAGACCATCAATGTTCTAACTCAAAATATATTAAACTGCACGCAGAAAGGCAAATCACACTTGCAAAGACTCCACCATGGTTCTCTTCTAAAACGAGAGTGAGTTCCTCAGTTGAACTGAGAATGTAAGTCGGTGTTACAGGAGCTCATTTGCCTACACAGCCAGTCGTCTGTCTACTGCATGAAGAAGAAACACTTGAATAGGACAGAACACACGACTGCTTTAAAGCTCACAAAGCCAGATCCTGCCCTGACAACCTCTCCCCTGAGGTTTCTCAGGAGCCTGGGGCACAGCTGCCCTTCAGCGAGGAGCAGAGTCTGACAAGGGGCCAGGATGTGATTCTCTGCCCTCCCAGTCACAGCAAAGAAGGCAATGGCATCTGACGTCCCCCCCCCCCCCACATGGGTACTGGGTTAGCAAGACGAGGGTTCTGCCTTGACAGTGCCCATGGAGCAGCAGTTCACTGGCTCGATGGGGAAGACAGCACTTGGAGCCATCAAGGACGTGCTCCCAGCCATTCAGCCCAGCCTATCATGATCTCAGCAGCTGAGATCCCTGATGTCACGTTCAGACTCTTCCAGATGTTTATAGCATGGGTCGCACAGGAAGGAAGTGGTCTGAAATGATTCGCTTTCACACTGATTTAAAGAGGGAGGAAACTCACAAACTCACTTGACCCTGTAGGATTGGCACAGAGTGTGCTTCACCTTGTAAAAATAGTTCAGGTATGATTATGTTTGTCCAAATCTATTTTAATACATTTTTTGATTTATTGTTATTTTATAGGTACAGATGTTTTTGCCTGCATGTATGTAAATGCATCTATGCATGTAATTCCTGTAGAGGCCAGAAGACGGTGTCAGATCCCTGCAACAAGAGTTTGGGGATGGTTGTTAGCCACCGTGTGGGTGCTGGGAACTGAACCTGGGCCCTCTGCAAGAGCAGCCAGTGCTTTTAATCTCTGAGCCATCTCTCTATCCCAAAAAACTTGCATTTTAATAAAAATTCTGTTAACTCAAAGAGCCATATGTCTGAGGGAAGCCTTGATTGAGTAGAGGAGGGTTATTTTTTTGGGAGGGGGGTCCAGGGCTAGTGTTGGGCCCTAAGTGCACATCCCAGAGCCACAGCCATGGAGTCCACCTGGAAGAGGGAGCTGTCCAGATGGGCTCAGGAGTGGAATTTAACCAGGCTCTGAGTGAAGGGTTCCTTCAGGTTCACCACAAACATAACCAGGGCCTTATTCACAGAGACTAAGAAGTGACCAGGCTGGAGGTGGAGCTTGATGGTTGACCTCTCGCCTAGCATGCACCAGGCCTTGCCCCCATCCTGAGCAGTGCACACATGTGTCCACACACACACAGAGCTAACTAAGTATTCTATCTTGTGAACACAACTCAAGAAAGAGACCAGTGTAGCAGGCTGTCTTCCTTCCAGGGAAGAGGAACAAAGATCAGTGGTGAAGGGAGGCAGCTAAGGGGCACTGGGTCCCGTCCTCTTTCCTCTTTGTTTGCACTGAAGAAGCAAGCTTGCTGGCCATACCTCAGCCCACCCTTCACTCGCTTCCCAGTTTAATAGCTGTGCATGTGGGCATCAGAGCATCCTAGGGGCCAGCTGCAAGTAGGGGCTCATGGCACCTTGAACGGTCACTAATAGTAAACCAGAAAGCAGTCCAGGAACTGGAGGCTGCCCAGCCTCATCTGGATCTGGGAACCCTTGGCAGGAGACCCAATCAGATGTTGTGTTCTGGGCCTTGAGTGGGGTACAACCAGGAGGATAGCTGTGCTGGAGTCCAGTCGGCACTCTCCTGAGCAGTGTGCATGGGTACGACCAGGAGGATAGCTGTGCTGGAGTCCAGTCGGCACTCTCCTGGGCAGTGTGCATGGGTATAACCAGGAGGATAGCTTTGCTGGAGTCCAGTCGGCACTCTCCTGGGCACTGTGCATGGGGTATACAGGAGGATAGCTGTGCTGGAGTCCAGTTGGCACTCTCCTGGGCAGTGTGCATGGGTTATAACCGGGAGGATAGCTGTGCTGGAGTCCAGTCGGCACTCTCCTGGGCAGTGTGCATGGGGTACAACCAGGAGGATAGCTGTGCTGGAGTGCAGTCAGCACTCTCCTGGGCAGTGTGCCTGGGTATAACCAGGAGGATAGCTGTGCTGGAGTCCAGTCGGCACTCTCCTGGGCAGTGTGCATGGGTATAACCAGGAGGATAGCTGTGCTGGAGTCCAGTCGGCACTCTCCTGGGCAGTGTGCATGGGTACAACCAGGAGGATAGCTGTGCTGGAGTGCAGTCAGCACTCTCCTGAGCAGTGTGCATGGGGTACAACCAGGGGGATAGCTGTGCTGGAGTGCAGTCGGCACTCTCCTGGGCAGTGTGCATGGGGTACAACTTTTCCATTGCCTGAGCCAGTGTCCCTGTGATCTGTCTAAGATTTAGTCCTCACCTGACATTTCTGATGATCAGGAAGAAGCTTGGGTTGGGTCTGTGGCCGGAGTTGAGTCTGATGATGGGTTCTGTTTTGCCATACTCTGGGGCCTCCCAGGCCTCACTGCCATTTAAACATGTTCCATAGTGGGAAAAACTGGTTTAATCCATTTGAGGTAAAAACATCTGCCCTCCTATCCACTCCCTGTGGTGCTGGCGGGGAAAGATCAGGCTGAGGAATCTCAGGGGTGGACTGTGACTTCTGGCCCATCCTTCACAACTCTAAGCTCTTGAGCAACTCACCCATCTTGCCAAGGCTGAGACTTGTGCTCTGTGTATCTATTTCATACGAACAATAATTTCCATTGAGAAGGAATCACAATAGAAGGTGTTTATGGTGAGTGTCTGGGATGTGACATCATTGCTGTGCTGAGACTGCAGCCTGTGAAATGAGCTTGGAAAAAGCTGTGGGCCGGCCCAGCTTCTGCATCCTTCTCTGTGGTTTCCCTTGCACTGTGTGGATAGGCAAAGCAAAAGACAACTTCACAGCAGGACTCTAAACCAGTTGTCACCCATGAAACAAGGGATGACAACCAGGGAACTGTTGAGCTCAGGCTGTGCCCTGCCCTCTACCAGAAGATTCAACTCCAGAGCCTAGAACTCTGTCTGATCTCTTCCTGGTCATCAGAAATCTTAGATGGGCTCTACTTAAATCTTAAATCACAGGGAAGCCAGTTCAGGCACTGGAAAAGGCATGTCTTATGTTCTATAAAAGTTGTTTTTTTAGGTTGTGCCTTGCCCTAAGAGACTCTTTTTGTTTTCTTTTTGTTTTTGTTTTTTTCTTTTTGAGAGAGGGTCTCCCTGTAGCCCAAGCTGTCCTGGAGCTTGCTATGTAGATCAGGCTGGCCTCAAACTCACACAGATCCACCTGCCTCTGCCTCCCAAGTGCTGGGATTAAAGACATGGGCCACAATACCCAGCTGGAGACTCCGTTTTATAAGCAGAGTTTGACGTCATCGTGTGGATTGAGGGTGACTATGCCCCTGATAGGGGGTCGGGGGGACTGTTGGTGAACAGTACCATTTGCTCAATATCACTCACTCAGCACAGACTGATAATTGGAGTAGAAAGGGGGGCACCCTATAAATTTATCATGGTGAATTTAGACTGTAGGGGCACTGGGTGTACTAAAATCATATCAAGGAAAACAGGCCCAAGAACTTAACAGACACAGCAGATCAAGGAAAGGGTGTGATTCCCTTACCTGGACCTCATGACTGATGGACACTGAACACTGCAACATCAACAGCCTCACACCAACCTGTCACCTGGTGTGTGCATCAAGGACCAATAAGCACTCAGAGCCTTCCCCAGCTGTCCCTGGAGCTTTGGTTCAGCTCGGTCCCCTGCTGTTGATGCTGCCTCTCAACTGCTTGCCTGTCACCTCGAGCTGAATGGTTCTCTTCCCTGATCCATGTCCCATTTGGCTTTCGCCTTGCAGCAAACTCTATAGTTTCTCTCACAAACTCTGACTCCAGCAGCTCAGCAGCTCCCTTCCAACCTGGCCTGCTTCATTATCTTATCCATACAGACTTTCCCAGTCTACTTCTGAGAGGCTTTTGGACTCTGCTGCAGCCTCTTTAACTTGTATTCATTCTGTAAACCATATGTATGCATAATGATAAATAGGTATATTTACTATGTGATGTGTAATCTAAGGGTTAATATCACTAATTAAGACTGGAATTAAAGAATCTGTACTCGCCTCAGATTACCAGACTGTGCAGGATTACCTGGCAAATTGCTGCCATGGAAACCACTGAGCCTTGTAAATTTATTGTTATTCAATAAATGCTGACACTGTGGGAAGACACAAATGGGTTTGCCTATGTTTCTGGGATAGCACTCTCAGGACAGCAGCTTAAGTAGCCATGGCAGGACCAGGCCCATCACAGAGTCCTCCTTGACTCTCAGTCCTCCCTCTCCCAGCCATAGTACAGCGTTCTTATAACTGTTAGCCCTTACCAATGGCCACAACCAGGAGAGCATGCCTCCTTGTGGACCAGGGGTGACAGCAAGCAGGACTTCCATTTTTTTTTTATCATCATCCTTCAGCTTTTAAAAGATGAATATTTTCCAGGGAGGTTTAGTGGTGCATGCCTTTAATCCCAGCACTCAGAAGACTGAGGCAGGCAGATCTGTGTGAATTCAAGGCTAGCCTGGACTACATAGTGAGTTCCAGGCCAGCTGAGGCTACAGGGAGACCTTGTCTCAAAAAGATTTAAAAAATGATACTTTTCATTGCTTAGAGAACAGTTCCATTTGGCTGATTTCCTGGGTTCCACTCTTGCTGGATGGATAGATGGATAGATGGATGTGTGGATGGGTAGGTGGGTGGGTGGACAGATGGATAGATGGGTGGATGGATGTGTGGATGGGTAGGTGGGTGGGTTGATGGATAGATGGATAGATGGATGTGTGGATGGGTAGGTGGGTGGGTGGGTGGATGGATGTGTGGATGGGTAGGTGGGTGGGTTGATGGATAGATGGATAGATGGATGTGTGGATGGGTAAGTGGGTGGGTGGGTGGATGGATGTGTGGATGGACAGATGGATAGATGGATGGATGGATGTGTGGATGGGTAGGTGGGTGGGTGGGTTGATGAATAGATGGGTGGATGGACAGATGGATAGATGGATAGATGGATGTGTGGATGGGTAGGTGGGTGGGTGGATTGAAGAATGGATGAGTGGATGGACAGATGGATAGATGTTAAATACATAGATATGAATGATATAAATAGATGAATGATAAATAATTTAAGAAAGACACATAGATATTGATAGATAGAAAGAAGAAAGATGGAGGGAAGAAGGGAGGGAGTGGGAGTAATGCCAGTGCCCAGGAGGCCAAGGCAGAAGGATTGTGAGTTCCAGGCCAACCTGGTCTATCTAGTGAACCCTGTCTTCATACAATCAAATCAGCTAACAGAAAAATAGCAAAAACACCCCAAACCATACAATAGTGGTCTCTGTTGGCATAGGCACTTCCATGGGGCTCCCCAGAGTAAGAGAGCACAGTTTGTGGTTGATCAATTTTCACATACCCTTTTCACTGGTGCTCATTCCTAAAGCCTTGCCCGTGTGTGTGTGTGTGTGTGTGTGTGTGTGTGTGTCTGTGTGTGTCTGTGGTGCTCCCTCTTGCACACCTGAGTCTTATTCACCCAGTATTCTTTCTCTCCCTTTCTGACCCTAAGTATGCTTCTCAGGACACAAATCCTTCCTCCCTGCCAAAGAAAGATGATAGTAAATTTTGTCAAATAAATTTTAAAAAAAAGAATGAATGAAGCACAGCCTTAGAAATTGGGTATTTGGGCCCAGGGTGAAGTTTCTGAGGTTTGACCTATTGAATGAAATAACAGCAGTGTGCTGGATAGCTTTAGTGCCAACTTGACACATTTGGGTTGAGGGAGCCTCAACTGGGGAATTGGCTCTATTGGACTGGCCCATGGCCACATCTGTGGAACATTGTCTTGATTGTTGAGCAATGTGGGAGGACCCAGCCCACTATGGGTGATACCACCCCTGGGCAGGTTGTTATGTACAGTATAAGAAAGCAGGCTGGGCATGGGACAGAGGATCAAGCCAGTGAACAGCATTCCTCCATGGCCTGTGCTTCAGCTCCTGCCTCCAGGTTCCTGCCCTGAGTTCCTGCCTTGGGCTCCCTGAGTGATGAACCATGACCTAAGAGATGTGAGCCAAATAAACCCTTTCCTCCACAAGTTGGAATTGGTCAGAGTGTTTTGTCACAGCAATCAAAAGCAAACTAGAACAGGCAGTTTCAATTTAATGGCATGATTCCCTCTGTCTTAATGCATTCTAGATGCTATAACCAAGTCCCACAGACAGGGTGGCTGACAACCGAAAATGTGTTTCTTATTTATTTCTTCCAGTTCTGAAAGTTAATGTCAAGGTGTCACAGGCTGGGCTCAAGCAAGGCCCGTCTTCTGGGCTGTGGGCTGCCCCTTATACTCCTGCCATCCCAGGTAAAGAATGAGATTCCAATGAACAGCTCCACTCACCTGCACCTCAACTATGCAGCACTTAAGGTTTTCCTGAATGCAGCAGGGAACCCACAGCCTTTACATTTATGAATTTTATTTTTATTTTTTTAATTTATTTTATTTATTTATTTATTTATGTGTGTGAATGTATTGTCTGCATGGAGGTTTGTGCACCCGTGTCGTGCAATGCTGCGGAGGTCAGAAGAGGGTGTCAGATTCCCCTGGAACTGGAGTTCTCCTGGAATTGGAGTTACAGACGGTTCTCAGCCGCCATGTGGGTGCTGGGGATCGAACCCGGGTCCTCTGCAAGAGCAGTCAGCGCTCTTAACCGCTAGGCTATCTCTCCAACCCCCTACATTTATGAATTTTAATCCTATTCTTCATAAGTATAATTTTTAAAATAACAATACTGTATAATGCAGTTCATTTTTCTCTTAAAACATAATATGGGCCATGCGTGGTGGCTCACGCCTTCGGTTCCAGCTCTCAGGAGGCAGAAGCAGGCAGATCTCTGTGAGTTCAAGGCTAGCCTGGTCTGCAGAGTGAGTTTCAGGCCAGCAGGGGCTACAGGGAGACACTGTCTCAAAAATATATAAAAAATAATATGAAGGTATGGGGCCACAGTTAGAGTTATGAACAACACAGACATACTCAGATTATGAATGACCCTTTATCGGCACATCAAAGAAAAATACTAATTTCGTGAAAACAACTACAAAACAAGTTTTTAGAACCAACAAAGTATCTTCTGATATTTATGTGGGTTTCTGACAATTGCTCAAACATTTCTTGCATATGCAAATAATTACTTGAATTAAGAGGCATGAAGAGATGACTTCAGTAATGCGGTGTGGCTCTATTGCCTGTGGGAAAAGAGACAGAGCTGAAGGCCCCTGGTACAGATGAATTCTGTAGCAAAATAATCTTCCTCCTCCAAGAAAATTTCAAATATTAAGGTAGCACATCTTCTCACCAATTGAGATCACGAATTAAGTGTGGAACATTCAAGCCTCCAAGTAAGATGGAAGAAGTTAAGAGAAGTGGTTCCACGGATATTTCTTCAAGAAACTTTGCTCAAATTTAATTCCAATTTTTCTTAAATACAAACTAAGAAATAAGAAAAAAATTTTGAAAAGCAAAAAAGATGTGTCAATGCCCAGCTCTGCCAGACCAGAGGTTTATTTTCTAAGAATCAGAAGTTAAATAATTACTGGGTCCTGACACTGGGTCATGAGGTCATTTCCCCTCCTTCCTGCTGTGTCTCCCTCCAAGAGAGCTTCTTTCTGCACTTATAGGATGGTTCTAGCCCAGCCTTCCACCGATGGCCATGATGGTTCAGGCACTTCCACCAAGGCAAAGTAGACTCTGGATTGAGACATCCACTGCTGAATTCAATGCTGGCTGGGCAAAGTGCTAAGTCCAGAAGAGCCAGGGAAGAAGGACCTTCTGGGATGTCTGTGAGTTCATCACTTCTAGTCAGGCTATTTCGTATCATCTTAAAATAGATTCTCCTCCCAGGGAAAGGTGACTGGGCCACAGGGAGAGAAAAGCAATGGCCCTGAGGTAGATATAATATACAAAAGACCCAGCGAGCACCAGAGATGCAGCAAGATGCACAGCAGAGTGTTAGGGAACAGGCTGAGAATATTGGACTCTGGCAAGCATGTTTTTCACAGGGTTGTGGGTTGGCAATCATGAAATTTTTCTGTGGGTTAAGATTGAAAAATAGTAAGAGTTGAGTAATAACAGCCAAGGCTCATAAGAGAAATGAGTCCCACATGAAGTGGAGGTGTGTGTGTGGGGGGGGGCGATACTCTGGACACCATCAAGCTGAACTGGAGCCACAAGCAGGTGTCATGTATCCACGGACACAGAGATCTAGAAAGAGATGTGACATGAACACATGAGGTTCTGTACCTATGAATATCCCTTTGCTCTGTCTATGAGAAATGCTACAAATAATGAAGGCGCTAAAGCAGCAGTGAATACACCTCACACATGTCTTGGTTCCAGAATACCATTTTCCAGTGATCGCCAGACGTCTTTGGAGAAACAGCTGGTTCAAGGTTGAGCCGAGGGAAAAATAAGGTAAGTTGTGGTGTGTATTAATCACTTTTCTGTTGCTGTGATAAAACCACCACCACCAAAGGAACTTATGAGTTTATTTGAGCTTATGGTTGACAGTTCTGGGGGAGTTAGAGTCCATCGTGGAGGAGAGGCATGGTGGCAGAAGCAGAGAGCAAAGGTTCACATCTTTAAGCAGGCACAGGAAACAGAGAGAGAGCAACTGGAGATTGGCAAGGCCTTTTGAACTCCGTACACCCATCCCCACTGATATGCTTCCTCCAGCATGACCACATCTTCTAGACCTTCCAAAACAGTACCACCAACTGGGGACAAAAATGTCCAAAAACTTGGAACCTAAGGAGGACATTCTTATTTAAACCACTACACGGTACCAAAAAGTCAGGACAGGATCTCAAAATGACAGAGATATGTCAAAGAGCACAGCTTGTAAATTCTCAAATGTCAAATCTGGCGCAGTCAACAATCTGAGCAACAAAATTGGAGATCAAAATCCAAACATCTCAATATACTAATTATAAATGGCTTAGAACAATAATTAGAGGACATTGCCAGAGTGAATTTCAAAAAAGAAGAAATCTACTTCAAATGTGGTGTTGTAGATAAACAGAAAGTGAAAAAAAAAAAAATAGAAACATATCTTAACCAAACCCTAACCCAAACTGCCAAGCTGGCTGTACTAATATGAGAACTCTGAACTCCCAAACAAGGAAGGTGCTACAGAGAAACCTCAACTGATGAGGAAGAAAAGAGCATAGTATCTGTGCATGTGCCAAACAACAAAGCCCCAGACTTCTGTCCACCTTGGCAGGAAGGCAGGGTGGAGTTCATGGTGGTGGGAGAGTGGCGTGGCTGATATGACTCTCAACTCAAGAGACCAGGAAGCAGGGACAGGAAGCAGGGCAGGGTTATAAAACCTCAAAGCTTGTCCCAGTGATGTACTGCCTCTCCAACCTTCTAAAAAGTGCCACTAGCTGGGGACCAGGTATTCAAAAGCACAAGCCTGTGGGAACATTTCACATCAAAACTAAGCAGATAGCTGTATCTTAAAGATTTCATATTCGTCATGGGGCATGGTGGTGAACACCTTTAATCCCAGCACTTGGGATGCAGAGGCAGGCGAATCTCTGTGAGTTCAAGGCCAGCCTGGTCTACATAGCGAGCTCCAGGCCAGCTGGGACTAAAGGAAGACCCTGTCTCAAAAAGACCAAAAAGAGAGAAAAGATTTCATATTCATAAATTTGTGTATTCACTAAAATTTATTTTTAATGCATGATCAATGTTTACAGAATTTGTGGTTATGCATGGAGGATGGGGTAGAAGCCCTTAGTTGCAGCTGGAGTAGAACAGTTCCTGCCCTGTCTTCTTCTTCTGGCTGGCATAATGTAAGCCATTGTCCCTGCTGAGGACACTTGTGGTATATTTTTGGTTGATGATCTGTTTTAAAATAGCCCCAAGAACAGGGATGAAATATATTGTACTGCTTCCTAAACTCAAGAGGCTCTTGATATACCCAAGTTCTACTCAAGTATGAGTTACAGTCCTGTTGACCATGAACTCAATACGAAATCCATAAAACATACTAAATAAAGTATCTTTAAACATAAACAAATTAGCTAAGCATGGTGTCACATGCCTTTAATCCCAGCTCTCAGTAGGCAGAGGCAGGTGGATCTCTGTGAGTTCAAGGCAGCTTGGTCTACATAGTGAGTTCCAGGACAGCTGGGGTCCAACCTTGCATTTGCCCTGAAGTAAAGGCTCAGGGCTGAATGAACCATGATCTAAGGTGATTTCATAGAACATGCCCACCTCAAACAATGAAATAGACTTGAGTAACAAGAGACTGGAAAATAAACAGGAAATAAGGTCATTTTACAGAGCAAGAACTCATGCACAATGAGGGCAGAAGCAGGGCTTCTTGGTTCTCACATGTGAGTAGGAAAAAAAAATGTAAGACTCTAGAGACAAGAAATCCTTGACACAGGTACCTGCTGAGGACATGCTTGCTGAAACCATGGCAGACCATTTAAAAGTGCTCATGGACTCCATGCCAGAAAACATTCAACTCCCCATGATGTTCTGGTTGTTAGCCTTAACCTTTAATGGTCATACTCTCCCTCTAGCCCTAAACTCCCCATGAAAACTTGAGGTACAACAGTGTTGTGTTGGCTAACTGGAAAGACTTTGTAATTTTTCTCAGATAAAATACTGAGATAGTCTTTTGATAGATGTAAAACAGGGTGTGTAAATAAGAATATGTACTTCATTTATAATAAAGAGTTCTAGAAAGATATACAGAAAGTAATAATGGTATTTGTTTATCTGATTTTATTTTGGTAAGGGAATTGACAGAATGGAGAAAGGATGGGAAGAAAGTTTCACATGCATTCTTTTATAGATATTCTTTTTATTGTTGTACATATATTTTGTACAACATTATGTTACAAATCAAATCCAGACTCGTGTCCCCCTCCAACCCCCCCCACCAGATTCACCCTTTCAGTCACTTCTTTGATGCAGTCCCCTCTATTATTGGTGTTGGTATTGTTCTTTCCAACATGCATCACTCGCAATGTTTACAACTAGGTTGTTGGTGCTAGCATCCACAGATGAGGGATACCATTCATCCTTTGATTTTCTGGGACAGTGTTACTTCACTTAACATAATATCTTCCAGTTCCATCCATTTACCTGCAAAGTTCATGATGTTGTCTTTTTTTACTGCTGCATAGAACTCCGTTGTGTAGATGTACCACATTTTCTCTATCCACTCATCAGTTGAGGGGCATTTGGGTTGGTTCCAGCTTTTTTCTATTGTGAATAGAGCTGCAATAAACATAGCTGTGCATGTATCCCTGCAGTAAGAAGAATCTTCATTTAACTCAGATGCATTACCGTTATCAGAGCCTGTAAACCAATGTTGTTTAATATACACATATTTACTTTTACTAAGTCCTAAAACTCCATGTATCCTGTAGACAGTGTCTGGGCAAAACTGGATACTTGTTGAACTCATGTGAATTAAATATGCATTAATCGAATATACACCCGTGTCCCTCTCCCGCCCCTCCCCCCTTGCCAATTCACCATTTCAGTCCATTTTCTGATGCAGTCTTTCTGTTGTTGTTCTTTTAATATGCATCCCTCTCCACAAGAAATATTTATATCTGGGTTATTGGTACTAACATCCACATATGAGGGACACCATTTGTCGTTTGTTTTTCTGGGACTGTGTTACTTCACTTAACATAATGTCTTCTAGCTTCATCCATTTACCTGCAAAGTTCATGATGTTGTCCCTCTTTACCGCTGCATAGAACTCCATTGTATACATGTACCACATTTTCTCTATCCACTCGTCAGTTGAGGGGCACCTGGGCTGGTTCCAGCTTTTTGCTATTGTGAACAGAGCTGCAATAAACATAGCTGTGCATGTATCTTTGCAGTAAGATGTGTCTTGTGGGTATATACCCAGGAGTGGTATGACTGGGTCAAATGGAAGGCTCATTTTTGAGTCTTCTAAGGTTTCTCCACACTGCTTTTCCATAGTGGCTGTACAAGTTTACATTCCACCAGGCAATGGATGAGTGTTCCCCTTTCCCCACAACCTCTCCAGCACTGTACATTCGTTTCCTGATCCTAGCCAGTCTTATTGGAGTAAGATGATATCTCAAAGTGTTTTAATTTGCATTTTCTTAATTATCAGCGATGTTGAACACTTCTTAAGATGTTTATCAGCCATCTCTAATTCCTCTCTGAAGTCTCTATTCAGATCTTTGCTCCATATTAAACAACATTGGTTACAGACTCTGATAACAGTAATGCACTGATAAATGGAGATATAAATCGCTGTTCCACATTTGTTTTACATAAAATCTGTAAACAATAACTTTGGGATTGGCACATACAAATGTTCTCTATAATTCTTGTGTTATACAGTATCACCTTGTAGCATTCTCTTTAAAAGATTTAACATAAAAATTAAGTTTGCTCCCAAGTTAATCATATATAGTCACCCAAAACAGCATGGGTGAATTGATGAAATCTGTGCCTCGATTCCACCTATAGTTACGTATAATACAACTGTCTTCTGGAGACTCATGGTTAAAAAAAAAAGGGAGGGGATACAGATAGCATGAAACCTTTTCGTCACAAAACCTTACAATTCAAATCCTAAAACTAAATACGGAAAAGATTTGTATTTCCCAACAGGTCAAAATGTCACCCACAACAGTGAGAAAGAAAAGATACAGCTTTTGCATGTGAGTAGGATGTACCAGAAAGTGCAACGAAAGGTTGACCCTCTTAACATTGAAAGGAAGAAAAGCCTCAGATTGCTACAAACATCGAACCCCTCTGTGGATCCTACTTGTAACCAACTATTTATAATGATCCTAATGAAACTTACCTTCTAGGTACCACAAAGGTTTTAATACGAGAGACTTTCTTGCCTCCCCACCATGGAACAGGAGAAATATGGTGATGATGAGGTCGTTCTCCAACTGTAAATTGGAGGCAGCTATTATAGAGGTAATCTCTTATAAAACCGGTAAAACTGCCTTCTTTAATTGACTAACAGACATAGAAACTTGAAAAAGGATTATTCTCTATTCAGAACCAAATATAATACTAAAGTCCTTAAGCTATGCACTTAAGCAAAAATATATCAATACAGGAGCTCTGACATCAGCAATGGATTATTCTACCAAGGAGATGTTGGCCAGGGGATCCAAGCCCCCACAAAAGGTAAAGGCTCCTTGCCTCTAAACTGATATACCTGCCAAGAAGAGAGGCAATAAGGCCACTGCTATTCGAAGACCTGACTTAACATGGGAAAGATGTATGAGACACACATGCAAGTGTAAGGATGGCCTCTGGAATACCAGAGAGTGTTACCAAAAGGCCACTAAACCAATAAAGCAAATACGGGTCCTCTTGAGTCAAGCAAGACTCCACCGTCAGCACCAGCTACACTTCCCCTACGGGAAATACGTGCAGCAGAGGCAGCCATATGCCTGTATATCCCAAATCTAATTGGCTATTGGCTCTCTCCTTGGAGGAATAACCCACGCTGATGCCACAACTTAATCCTCTACAGGTTAGGAGATGTTTAAACCACAGTAAGACCCTGTCATATTAACAGGAAAAAAAATGTAATTCATGGTATTAACATACCATCCCAACATATGTGTCTATACCAAAGTAACCTACCATAACTATTAGTGCTGTTTAAATACCTATATATCTAATTGCTTGTGCTTCATTAGTAGGATCGAAAGGTTATTCCTGGACAAACTGTCAGCCCATGAAAGGAAATAGCCAGAATTGACCAGAGACCAAGACAACAGCTCCAGAGAAAGTAGACTGTTTTGCTTCTCATCCACCTGTGCCCCTTTTCTAAGCCTAGGGAACAATCTGCAGAAGAGGGGGCATGGTAGAATGTAAGGGCTGCAATTGGGGTGAATGGTGAAACTATAGCAATATAGTCTGGACACTCATTTGATCAACTTGATTGAACACATAAGCCCCCACCCTGGATGGTGGAGCTGTGGGGGTTTGGGCACAACAGCCTGCAAATTGGTTTTACGTGAGGGATGCTTGTACTCATAAATTATCACTTATTGCTAAAAAAATGGAAAAAAAAAACTGAGAGAAAGATGCAGGACAGTTATGGCAGAATGAATGATCTGGGATGGGGTGGAGTGGGATGGGGGTGAAGGGAAAAGGAAATATGCCTGAACTGAATTGGAAAATGATTTATGAAACACACAAAACATCAATAAAAATTAAAAAAAAAAGAAGAGTCTTGTAGGTATATATCCAGGAGTGGTATGACTGGGTCAGGTATTAAGCTCATTTTGAGACTTCCAAGGGTTCTCCACACTGCTTTCCATAGTGGCTGTACCAGTTTACATTCCCACCAGCAGTGGATGAGTGTTACCCTTTCCCCACAACCTCTCCAGTACTTGGTATCATTTGTTTTCTTGATCCTAGCCAGTCTTATTGGAGTGAGATATCTTAAAGTGGTTTTAATTTGCATTTCCTTAATTATTAGCGATGTTGAACACTTTTTAAGATGTTTCTCAGCCATCCCTAATTCCTCACTTGTGAAGTCTCTGTTCAGCTCTTTGCTCCATCTTTTGAGTGATTCATTTATCTTCTTTCTTGTTTTTTGAGTAGTTTATATATTCTGGAAATCAATGCTTTGTCAGTATCTGCAGTGAATGTTTCCTCCCACTCTGTGGGTTTTCTCTTTCACTTCTTTGATTGTTTCTTTTGATGTACAGAAGCTTTTGAGTTTAATGAGGTCCCATTGGTCAATTGTCAACCTTAATTTCTGCACAGCTGCTGTCTGATTTAGGAAGTCTTTTCCTACTCCTATGTCTTGTAGTCTGCTGCCAAATTTTTCTTCTATCACCTCCAGAGTTTGGGGTTTCACATTGAGGTCTTTGATCCATCTGGAGTTGACTTTTGTACAGGGAGAGAGGTAGTGGTTTAATTTCATTCTTCTACAAGTGGTGATCCAGTTTTGCCAACACCACCTGCTGAAGATGCTATCTTTCCTCCATTGTGTCTTCTTGGCCCCCTTGTCAAATATGAGGTGGCTGAAATTGTATGTGCTCAAGTTTGGATCTTCAGTTTTGTTCCATTGGTCAACAGGTCTGCTTTTGTGCCACTACCAAGCTGTTTTTATGACTATAGCCCTGTAGTATAGTTTGAAGTCTGGTATAGAGACCCCCGCCCCCGTATTGCTCTTTTCACTCAGGGTTGCTTTGGATATTTGGGGTCTTTTGTTTTTCCAAATAAAATTAAGGACTTTTTTTCCAAGCCTGTGAAGAAACTCTTGGGGATTTTAATTGGGATTGTATTAAATCTGTACACTAGTTTGGGTAGGATGGACATTTTTACTATATTAATTTTCCCAATCCATGAGCATGGGAGGTCTTTCCATCTTCTGATGTCTTCTTCAATTTCCTTCTTCAGGGGTTTATAATTTTTGTTGTAGATATCTTTGGTGTCTTTGGTTAGGTTTGTTCCTAGGTATTTTATTGTTTTTGAGGCTATTGTGAGTGAGAAGGTTTTCTTATATTCCTTCTTCAGTTGCTTGTTGTTGGTGTAAAGAAAGGCTACTGATTTTTCTAGGTTAATTTTGTATCCTGCCACTTTACTGAGGCTCTTAGTCATTTCTAGGCATTTTCTGGTGGAGTTTTTAGCATCCCTTAAGTAGACAATCATATCATCAGCAAAAACGGATAGTTTGACTCCTGCTTTTCCTACTAGAACTCCTTTAATTTCCTTTTCTTGCCTTATTGCCCTAGCCAGTGTTTCAAGCACTATATTGAAAAGGAGTGGTGACATGGGGCAGCCTTGCCAAGTTCCTACCTTTAAAGGGAATGCTTCTGTCATTTCCCCATTTAGGCTGATATTGACTATGGGGTTTCTGTACATGCCTTTGATTACATTGAGGAATGATCCCTCCAATCCAATTCCCTCTAGGACTTTAAACATGAAGGGATGCTGGATTTTGTCAAAGGCTTTTTCTGAGTCAATTGAGATGATCGTGTGGTTTTTTTTTCTTTCAGTACATTTATATGTTTGATGGTATTTATTGATTTTCATATGTTGAACCATTCCTGCATTTCTGGTATGAATCCAACTTGGTCATGAAGGATGATCTTCTTGATGTGGGTCTGTATGGAATTTGCAAGTATCCTGTTTAGAAGATTTGCGTCTGTGTTGATTAATGAGATAGGTCTATAGTTCTCCTTTTGGTTGTATCTTTGCCTGGTTTTGGTATTAGAGTGATGCTGGCTTCATAGGAGGAATTTGGGAGAATTCCCTCTGTATCCTTCTAAACAATTTGAGTAATAATGGTTGAAAGTCTTTTTGAAATGTTTTATAGAATTCTGCCCTGAAACCATCTGGGCCTGGGCTTTTTTTAGTTGGGAGGTTTCTTATTGCATTTTCAATTTCATCATATACTATGGGTCTGTTTAAACTGTCAATCCCTTCTTGGTTGAGCTTTGGTGATTCCCATGATTTCACATATTCATCCATTTCTCCTAGGTTTTCAAACTTAGTAGAGTATAGTTTTTTGAAGTATTCCCGTATGATTGTCTGGATCTTTTCATAGTCTGTTGTGATATTTCCCCTTTCATCACAAATTCTATTGATTTGAAGTTGTTCTTTCTTTCTTTTGGTTAACTGGGCTAGAGATCTGTCTATCTTGTTTATTCTCTCAAAGAACCAACTTCTGGATTCATTGATTTTTCTGTATGGTTTTCTTTGTTTCTATTTCACTGATTTTTGTTATTTCTTCCTGTCTGCTGTGTTTAGGGTTCATTTGTTGTTGTCTCTCAAGTGTTTTTAGCTGCAGTGTTAGATCATTCACTTGTGCTCTTTCTGTTTCTTTGATGTAGGTACTCAGGGCTATAAAATTCCCTCTTAGGACTGATTTTAAAGTGTCCCATCGGTTTTGTTGTGTTGTATTATCATTGTCATTCAGTTCCAGGAATGTTTTTATTTCTTTCTTCATTTCTTCCTTGACCCATTCATTATTCAGGAGAGTGTGGTTTAGTCTCCATGTTTTAGGTTGTAGGGCTTATCCTGGTGTTGATATTGAGCTTTATTGCCCTGTGGTCTGATAGAATGCATGAAATTATTCAATCGTTTTGTTGATTTTTTTTTTTCTGTGTCCCAGTATGTGGTCGATTTTGGAGAATGTTCCATGGGGTGCTTAGTAGAAAGTGTATTCTCTGGTGTTTGGGTGGAATATTCAGTAGATGTCTGTGAGATCCATTTGCTGTATTGTATCATTCAGTTCAGATGTCTCTATGTTTATTCTTTGTCCTATTGATATGTCCAAAGGACTTAGTGGAGTACTGAAGTAAAAGAAATCAAAAGAGACAAAGAGGGCCATTACATCTTTATCAAAGGAATAATTGACCAGGAAGACTTCACAATCATGAATATATATGCACCAAACTCTGGTGCACCAAACTTTATAAAGAAAATTCTTCAGGACCTCAAGGCACAGATTAACCCCAGCACTGGAGGTTTGATCTTTTCATAGTGTCCCATATGTCCTGGTTGTTCCACTTTTGTGTATTTTTAAATTTTTCATAATCTTTATTTGAGCTTTTTGGCTGCTCTGTATTATCTTCCAGGTCTGATATTCTTTGTTCTGCTTCCTCCATTCTATTTCTGAGGCCTTTTCCATTCCTTTCCTCTTGATTGGATGAATGTTCTATTTCCTTTTTCATTTCATCCTGTGATTTCTTTAGTATTTCCTTTTGGAGCTTCTCAGTCTCTTCTTGGTGCTCCTTACTTTGCTGTTTGGCTTCATTTTTCAGTGTTTCCACTTCCTTCCGGAGTTTGTCATTTTCTCCCTCTAGTTCTTTCTGGAGTTTGTCATTCTCTCCCTTTAGTTTTTCTTGAAGTTTGTCGTTGTCTCCCTCTAGATCCTTCTTGAGTTTTTCATTCTCTTTCCTTAGTTCTCTGACTTGTTTTTTATATTCTTTGATTTCTCTGAATAGATCTTCATTTGTTCCTCTGAGATTTGTTTCTTGGGTCACCCTCAGGGGGATCCCACTGTAGCAATCTCCTACAGGGTTGGTAGAGCTTGGTGTGGAATTATCCTACACCTTTCCCATGGTGTCCCTGGCATGTGGGTTTCCCATTTTTTGCCTGTATCACAAATGCGAATCACAAATGCCTTTTCACTGTGTTAAAGGCTTACTTTGCTTGACTCCTTTAGATGCCATTTTTTTCCCTCCTGTTTATGGAGTGTTGACTTGTTTAGGTTTCAGGCTTTCAATTTTGTTTATATATTGGAAGTCTAATTCACTCTTCCCTTTCTGTTCTGAAGGTTCTCCAAAAAATCCACTTGAACATTCTCTCGGCAATTCCAGTTGGGGGGTGCCTGACTTAGCCTACACCTGGGTACTCTGTGCAACTCCACCCTGACAGCCACACCAGACAAGGATTTAACAGGCCCACCTTTAATCCCAGCTAGCAGGGTGACTCCACTCCGCCAGCCTCACAAGACAAAGATTTAGTTTTCCAACCAATGAATCAATCAACCAACAACCCAGGAGTAGATCTATCCTAAAATCTGCCTGGCTGAAGCACCTGGCTCCTACCTGTGCTTCAGGTGGTCCTGGCAGGTCCCTGATCTAACCACTGCCCACTCCTATAGATATTCTTCATCAATGCAATTTTATCCAATAAAGTAAATATTCTATTATCAGAAAACAAAATATTCTTTTTTTTTTTAATTTTTATTTATTTCGGTATGTGTATGAATGTACTGTCTGCATGCAGGTGTGTGCACCCGTGTCGTGCAATGCCGCGGAGGTCAGAAGAGGGTCTCGGATTCCCCTGGAACTAGAGTTCTCCTGGAATTGGAGTTTCAGACGGTTCTCGGCCGCTGTGTGGGTGCTGGGGATCGAACCCGGGTCCTCTGTAAGAGCGGTCGGCGCTCTTAACTGCTAGGCCATCTTAGCCTTGAACAAAATCAGAAAATAAATTTTCAGCACACTTGAATGATGAGTAAAGGTAATTTAAATAACATTATTCTAACTTTGTTCTCCGCAGAAAAACATACATCCACAGAATAGTTAGAAAAACCGAGTCTCTCGTGGCTTTTCATTCCGGGGGGAGCGCGCCATAACCTTACATTCTGGTGCCGGTGACTCGGATCGCCTCCCCCCCCCCCCCGCCCCTCGGAGCAGCTTCGGAGCAGCTTCGGAGTAGCCGGTAAGCCAGACACCTAGCGCAGGCCTCGACAACATCCACCAGAATTCGGCCACAGGCATCATGGCTGCCCTCAGGCCTCTGGTGAAGCCCAAGATCGTCAAAAAGAGAACCAAGAAGTTTATCCGGCACCAGTCTGATCGATATGTCAAAATTAAGCGCAACTGGAGGAAACCCAGAGGTATCGACAACAGGGTGCGGAGAAGGTTCAAGGGCCAGATCCTGATGCCCAACATTGGTTATGGGAACAATAAGAAAACAAAGCACATGCTGCCCAGTGGCTTCCGGAAGTTCCTAGTCCACAATGTCAAGGTGCTGGAAGTGCTCTTGATGTGCAACAAATCTTACTGTGCTGAGATAGCGCACAATGTGTCCTCCAAGAACCGCAAAGCCATCGTTGAAAGAGCAGCAGAGCTGGCCATCAGAGTCACCAACCCCAATGCCAGGCTGCGCAGCGAAGAGAACAAATTGATGGCTCACATGTTTCTATTTGTGTTTAAATAAAACTGTAAAACATGAAAAAAAAAAAAGAAAGAAAAACTGAGTCTCTCTCAGACCACATATAAAAATCTTCACAAATTTCAAAAAGACAGGAATTGCACAGCCTACCATGCTGACCACAGTGAAAGAAAATTAAGCTATGTTCAAAGACAGATTCATATCCATAGAGCATTTGTTATTAGACAAGGAAAAATGGAAACAAATGAAAGCATTCACTCTGGGAAGTTAATATAAAGAAAACAAAGCAGGAGGAAGGAAAGAATCTTTAAAAAGGAAAATTGAGGGCAAAAATAGAATAAAACTGGGTTTGATAGACACTGCTCAGAGCCCATCCTTTGAGTTAAGAAGAAAACTAATCAGAATGGCAATCACTTCTAGAAAAATGAGAAAATACGGGGGCTGGAGAGATGGCCTAGCGGTTAAGAGCGCCAACCGCTCTTGCAGAGGACCCGGGTTTGATCCCCAGCACCCACATGGCGGCTGAGAACCATCCGAAACTCCAATTCCAGGAGAACTCCAGTTCCAGGGGAATCTGACACCCTCTTCTGACCTCCGCGGCATTGCACGGCACGGGTGCACAGACTTGCATGCAGACATTCATAAACATACAGAAATAAATAAAATTAATTAAAAAAAAAAAGAAAAATGAGAAAATACACTACAGAAAATGGAGGACATGGTGCATAGAAGGTTTAGTTAATAACTTGGTAACACCCCTGTAACCCATGGTGCATAGAAGATTTAGTTAATAACTTGGTAACACCCCTGTAACCCATGGTGCATAGAAGATTTAGTTAATAACCTGGTAACACCCCTGTAACCCATGGTGCATAGAAGATTTAGTTAATAACCTGGTAACACCCCTGTAACCCACGGCTGCCTTTCTGACCACACCTCAGAAAATCATATAGAAATGAGGTGGTTTAGTTTGGGAGGTGAAGGTAGGAAACAGTTTTTTCCAAATCCTACTGAGGAATAGGTATATTGTATAAACATACAACAATCTCTTGGAAAAATGAATTATCAAAACAGTGCTTCCTCAAAGGAGCCAAGTCTGGGGTTTGGGGCTTTGCCCTAGAGTTTACAGACATCACACAGCCAGGCTGCGCTGGAGTGGAGGAAGTTACAGAGAGGTCTCAGTTCCCCTCACAAAGCCAGAACAGTTCTGAGACACAAGGCTGACAAAGGTGCTACAGAAAAGAAAGTGACAGGCTATGAATAGGCTTATTAAAATTCCAAATAAAATACTCGCAATTTCAGGCCAAGTCTGTATTAGAATGACAATAGTTCATGATCAAGTGAAATTATTCAAGGAACACGAGGATATTTTAATGTATCACATAAAGAAACTAAAAGGAAACCCATACCATCTACTAAAACGATGCCCATAAAAAGGCCTATATATTGGGGCTGGAAAATGGCCTAGCAGTTAAGAGCGCTGGCTGCTCTTGCAGAAGACCTGGGTTCGGTCCCCAGCACCCACATGGTGGGCGAGAACTGTCTTTAACTCTAGTTCCAGGGGAATCCGATACCCTCTTCTGACCTCCGAGGCATTGCACGACATGGGTGCACAAACCTACATGCAGACAGTACATTCATACACATATAAGAATAAATAAAAATTTTAAAAAATTTTTAAAAGGCATATATACTTTTAAAAAAGAAAATCTGTGCTTGGCTTAAAAGAAAAAAAAATACTTAGGGAACTGGGATCAAAAAGCCAATTCTGTAATAGTTGCCATCTTTTAAACATTCTAAAATTTCAGGTTACATAGCACCAACATCAGAATTACCTGCATTCTCCTTTAAAATACACACACACAGCCGGGCATGGTGGCACAGGCCTTTAATCCTAGCACTTGGGAGGCAGAGGCAGGCGGATCTTTGTGAGTTCAAGGCCAGCCTGGTCTACAGAGTGAGTTCCAGGACAGCTGGGGCTATAGGGAGACCCTGTCTCAAAAAAATTTTTTTTGACTCCAATTCTTTTTAAAAAATATTTTATTTAGCCAGGTGTGGTGGCCCATGCCTTTAATCCCAGCACTCAGGAGGCAGAAGCAGGCAGATCTCTATATGTTCAAGGCCAGCCTGGTCTACAGAGTGAGTTCCAGGACAGCTGGGGCTACAGGAGACCCTGTCTCGAAAACACAAAAAAAATAAAAAATTTAAAAAATAAAATAAAATACACACACACACACACACACACATTCTTTCCTGTGATCGGTTGTCTTTTGACATAATATGGTGGTGCAGAAATTAACCCAAAGCTCAGTGCCTCCAAATCATAAGCATTTATTCTTAGGATCACCTATTGGAATTTAGGAGAGGTGGTTCTCCTGATTTTGATGGGTCTCACTCACCATCAAGAATGGCTGTATGATGTGGGGGTCACTGGCTCTGCTCCACAGCCTTCTTCCCTCTCTGCTTAGCATCCTTGCCTGGGCATCTTCTTATGGGGACACCAGCAAGCACCTGGCAGGAGCCCTCCCCTGCCTGTGCTAGCATCTCAGGTCTAACATCTCATTGGCCAACAGAGCCACAGGTCAGCCCTGCACTGACAGGTGAAGTTCAGCCCTGTCAGAGTCTCCCTCAAATAGTGACATGTAGGGATGAGAAACAGGGTCTCCAAACATTCCACTGTTACCCTGTTACTTCTGAAATCTTTACTAAGGAAGTAGAAGTTTGGGGTTGGAAGGTCATTCTCCATGAACCACAGAAGGAGAGGTCACACCTGGAGAAGTAGCCCATGCTGGGTGGACAGGAACATGGACAGTGGAAGTATAGGTTCTCTTTATCAAATGGGGAAAGAATGAGAGAATGAAGAGATGTCCTTCAGAATCAAAGGGGTAGGAATGTTGGGGTGGCCACTTTTGGAACACAGGAAGCTACAGCAGGAGTGGGGAAGATGGAGGCTGCAGTTCATTAGCAGACTGAGGTGGCATTATAGTGAGCCAATAGAACATACTAGAAAGCATCAGAGTTCATTTGGAGAGGCATAGTGCTGGGAAATATGCATTGTAAGGCCATTTAAATATCCTTCCTCTTTTTTAGAAAGACATTTTAGTAGAAGAGCCTTGGGAAAAGAAGATAGGATACAAATCCAGGCAAGGAGGACATGGACAGAGACCACTAGTCCCCGCGCAAACCTGGGGAAGTCACCAGGAGTCTCTCTAATCCTCAAGTGAACCATTCTACTTCAGACAAGAAAATATGCGTCACCCTAAACAGTCAAATGCATAGCTTAGGGAGACCTAATGCCCACAGAGAAGAGGTAGAACTGGGTTCCCCAGACGTGAGTCCAGGGGAGTTGTGTGAGTCATGGTTTACAGGCACCTGTGTTAGCCCTATCTACCTATCTATCTATCTATCTATCTATCTATCTATCTATCTATCCATACATACATACATACATCCTTCATTTCCTCCTTCATATCTCTAGATCTATGCCTTTGAACCTTCTTATTCATAGTTGTATCCATAAACCGTGCCTACATATCAGCATCGTGTATGCAGCCACACCCATCTCCCATCAAAGTGCTACTCATGGCTGAGAACCAAGGCATTGGCTGGAAGATGGTTCAGTCTTGAAAGTCTAGTCTTGAGGGATTCAAGTAAGCAGGCTCAGCTGTAGCAAGGTTGGGTGGTTAGGCCCTATGATGATAATTTTGGCCCAAGGGGGCTGAGCACAAGGCCCTGCACGGACACAACAATGCCAGGCCTGGATCCCTGTTCAATTCTTCCAGGGTTAGTAGCACTGATGAGTAGTGCTGTTCTGAGACCCAGCTCTCTTCTTCTATGTCATCTGTATTGATAGTATCTCACAATACTGTCACAATGTGGAGAAGCCTGGGGGAAATCTGTCTGAGAAATATAATGAACCATCTTGAGTTAAGAGGCTTACCCAGAAGAAACAGAACTAACAGAACTAACAGGAGATAGTGCACACACGTGGATGGATGGATGGATGGATGGATGGATGGATGGATGGATGGATGGATGGATGATAGCTAGATAATAAATAAGAGATGATAAGAGATGGTGACTAGGTAAGAAAGATATGAGATGACAGATATATAGATAACAGATAAATAGGTAGGTATATAGATGATAGATAGGTTGATAAGTAGGTAGGTAGATGATAGATAGATAGATAGATAGATAGATAGATAGATAGATAGACAGGCAGATAGATGGATGTTAAACAGATGGTAGACAGAAAAGAAACTCCGACAGGGTGTCTGTGACTCAGCCCAAAGCCGAGTTCCCCCTCTTCCAGGGACCTTCAGGCTTTGCAGTTCCTCAGCTGATGAGATGCGCTCCTCAGTGTAATGCAGGGCCCTCTGCTGTAGTCACAGGTGCTGATGGTGGGTGGTCACCACATCACAGCAGTCTTCTCCCCAGCCACTCAGGGCTTATGACTGACAAACCACTGCTACACACACAGTGAGCTGTCACAGTATCCAACAGGCAGACGTGGGGTGTGGGTGTTCTTGCTAAACAGGCTGGGTCAGAGATACCCCCTCAGTCTCAGTTTGTTTCTCTCTAGCACAGGGGGAATAAGAATCATGGAGTTCAGCTGGTGAAGGAGTTAAGCATGTACTCAGACCACAGGATTTTGTTATCATTCCTTTGAGCACTTCAGGGACGATGAAACAGAGAAAATGCGGAGAGCCTGAAAGCTGGGATGGGTGGGGCTCTGCAGGAAGTGCCTCCTCACTGGGCTGGAAGATGGGACTACCCTTCATACGGCCCCCGGAACCTGTTCTACTTTGTCACAATTCCACATGCTACTAAGCAAGTGCCCAGTTAACCATCAGGAGTATCTGCCTGTGCTGGTGCACTAAAGACAGGTCCTTCCCGAATGCCTCCATGGTCAGCACGTCCTTCCGGCGCGGCACTGTATACACTAAGGGGTGCCATAGGGGTGTCATTCAGCGCCCTGCCTTTCTAGGAACAAGCTGATGACTGATGCAGGGTTTTCCTAGGACAGGAGATCTACAAGTAGGTCTGCCCTGCCACTCAGACCAACATGCATGTCACAGCGGAACCCAGACAGTGGAATGAACAATAACATCCAGCTGTTTCACTCCTGGACTAGAATCACAGTTCGGAAAGCAGGTACAGATTCCCCCGTGAGCTACAGCCTGAGGTAGCTGTTCCCGAAGCGCTGCTGAGGTCATGGCTGACAGGTTGCCAGAGATGCCTCCATGACGCAGAGATCAAGTTACATGGCTTTGGTGTTATGTAACTGCTCTGACTTAAAGGATTGCCTGTACTCATGCAAGGACAGGCCACATCTCCTCTTGGCACCAGTTCTGGGTCACAGTTACAGACCTGCGTATAAGGATTCACGTGAGGTCAGCGGCCACTTTGACCCATGAAAGAAACAGGCAGCCTGTTTCCCCGGGTGACTGAATTCAAAGGCTCCAGGCCTTCAGCTTTCTGACTATTTCATTTGATTGCAGAGTAACGCTGAACCTCTAATAATATCACCAAGCAACCACATGAAAAGGACAGCTCGGAGTCCATGGGGCTGCTGGCTCCGGGCCTCACACAGCTCCTTCCTCCCCTCGTTAGTTGAAAATAATTCTTGAAAGACAAAAAAAGAAAGCACATTTCAAAAAGAACTTTTGTTTTCCCAGAGATTGGAAGCAGGATGTTATTACTGCTCGTTCTATGACATTAGGAAACTTTATTAAAACCACCTTTCTCTGGCCTTTTAAATCTAGAGGCATGTAGCCCACTTGGCATGCACACAAATACCTCCATAATGATGAACAGAAATACATATGTGTTTGTAACAGGCACACAGTTGTTCCTCTAAAATGTGACCCTTTTTCTATACATTTTTTCTCCTCTTAGCTTCATGGAAAAATAAACCTTAAATCATTCTAAGATTTATCAGCAAGCCCATGGAATTCATAAAACGAAATTGGGGCTCAGGTCTCCTTTCCCTGGATCTTTTCCAGCTTCCAGCCCAGGTCACTCATTGTCTGTGTTTGCTTGACCAAATCCCACATTCGCAAGATGGGTGTTCAACGAGGACTAACAAAATTAGTGAATTTACAAACCGTGATTTCATACCACGTAATGTGCTTCAATGAGCCCTCATGAGTAGCATGGCAAGCCACGAGTATACCACGCTGTGAGATCACTGGACATTGTTCATCTCCTTCCAACATTTGAGCCATTTATATGGCTTTGAAGACTTCCCAGCATTCTGAGAGTCAGGCTAGTATATCAGCTATCTGCTGCCTCAATAATGCTAAGTAACAAACATGGGAGTTCAGTTAAAACCCCAGCTCCATGGGGTTCTGGGACTGGGGTTGGGTTCACCATGCATCATTGGTGGTCATTGCTGTTAGGTCTGGTTGGCCTTGCACAGTGTCAGAGTTAGCAGGGTAGCAGAGCTCTAGGCTGGTCTCAGACGAGATGCCTGCCTCAACCCAGCTCCTTCTGTCTTTTCTCTTCTCAGCCAAGTTCTCCTGACCAGATAGCCCCAGGACGAAGAAGCCCCTACCTCTCCAACGTCTATTCTGTATTCTGGCCTGGCCCAGCCTCAGGCATGCAGCTACCTATTAGCTACAGGCAGTCTCTCGGCCCACTAAGAGTTGGAGAGGGAGAGGAAAGGACTTGACAAGGTAGACACACGGGTGGGCAGAAAGTGCATCAATACTTGCCATCTACTACACACTGGGGACGGATGGCGGGGGGTGGGAAGTGCTTGCCAGAGGACAGTAGGAAGGAGTGAGCACTCCTCCCTGAGCTTCTGGGAAGGCTTCCTGATAGAGATTACAAAGCCAGACATACCATCACATCCTGATGTCACAGAAAATTGCTCCCACTCGGAATGTGTGCCCAGGACCCCAAGAACCACACCATGGAGTATGCTGGTACTGGGAGCTTCATAGGGATTTCCACCTCATGTTCTGTTTCCTTCTTCCTGTTGCTTGGCAACCTCTGGGCCCCTGAGGAGAGGAAATTAATCCTGCTATGATCCTCCTCCTCCTCCTCCTCCTCCTCCTCCTCCTCCTCCTCCTCCGTGTCTAAACATGGCCAAAATGAAAAGCCTGTCTCCTCTTCCAACCATATCATGCAATTTTAAAATATCATGTTTTGTGAATGGAGAAAGAATTTAAGAGATTTTGAGTCTGTCCTCTGACACTAAAACTGAACTTCTCTAAGAAGTGAATTCCTCATAGTTACTGGGGCGACTCCCCAGCTTCCCTCTGTGTCACATGTTACACGAGAACCAATCATACCAGACCCACTTTCAGCTCTCCAAAGACTTAAAAATGAAGGGAAATTTAAATAACTTCCCCACAGCACTGTTGGGGCAAAGTGCCACTTGAGGGGTAGCTGTGGCGGCTGTGAGGGTCACTGGTAGCCTCTTCCTGTGTGAAGAGCAGTTGACTGTGAGCCCATTCCAAAGCGAAGGAGTCAGGACTCTACAAGCTAAAAGGCCAACTGGGGTGACGGGCCCCTTAGGATTCATCCATAGACAAGAAGGGCCACTTATTATACCCTGACTCTCACAACCCGGGGAGCCAGAGGGCAGTGAAGACACAGCAACAAGGTGACCAGAGTGCTGGTACAGAATAGATGGGCAGTGGCCTGGCAGAGCATGCTGTGACATTTTCCCTTAGAAACACCAAGATCCCAGGGGACCACTGGGGAACCAGGCTGCTCTTGCCTACTTAGCTACCTGTTGGACCTAGGGCACCAGAGTTGGTACAGATGCTTTGAGGACAGGAATTCCCAGGCTCTTGACTTAACATCTCCTCCCCCAACTCCTCCACAGTCTATCCACAGAGGAACCTTAACTGATTCCTAGAAAAACCACTGCTCCCCTCTGTGGTAGAAAGGCAGCCTCCCATAGGAGCAGATGCCGTGCTCCCATGTCCAGCAAAGACAGTTCAAAAATGATCCAGGTGCATGCCAGGACCCAGAGACAAGGCAGCAGAGTGCTGGCATCTGGGTCCTTTCAGACTATATGGGCAAAGGCCCCGAGCCCAGGAGCTCTTGAGCCAGAACTCTAGAAAGTAGCAACAGTGTCCTGTCCATCCCTCAGTGCTGAGCTGTCCACATCCCAAGGGTTTCTGATAAAGGCCCACTTGGATCATGGAATCCCCCTTCTACAGTATCTTCCTGTGCAGGGGCTGTCCATTATGTTTCCTTACATAGGCACCAATTCAGTCATAAGGACTTTCAGGTCTTGATCACCCCTTGACAGTCATACCCAGTACTATCACGTCATCTAGATCTAGAGAGAGCTATAAGTAGGTAGATGATAGATAGATAGATAGATAGATAGATAGATAGATAGATAGATATAGATAGATGATAGATAAGAGATAGATGATAGATTGAAGATAGACAGAAGATAGATGATAGATAGATAGATAGATAGATAGATAGATAGATAGATAGATGATAGATAGATGGATAGATTTGATTACCTGGGCATGGTGGCACATGCCTTTAATCCCAGCATTCTGGAGGTGGTGGCAGATGGATCGCTGTGAGAACTAGGCCAGCCTGGTCTACATAGCAAGTTCCAGGTTGGCTGGGGCTACAGGGAGACACTATCTCAAAAAACTTAAAAAAAAGATAGAATAGATAGATAATAGATTGATGGTAGATAGATAAAGAAAGATAGGTAATTGATAAGAGATAGATAACTGATAGCAAGATGATAGGTGATAAATAATTGAATTTGTTACTTTTCTGTTGCTGTGATATAACATTGTGACCAAAACAATTTACAGAAGAAAGAGTCTTTTGGGCTTATAGTTTCAGAGAGATTAGAATCCATCATGGCAGGGAGGCACAGTGCCAGAGGTGGCTGGAACAGAAAGCCAAGCAGGCCCAGGAAGTAGACAGAGACTGGAAATCTGGCAGGGCTTAAGAACTCTCAATATGCAACTCAGTGATATGCTTCCTCCAGCGTGGCCACACCTTCAAAATCTCCCAAAACAGCACCACCAACTGGGGACAAAATGTCCAAATACTTGGAGCCTATGGGAGATATTTTAGAAGAAATATAGAAGAGAGAAATAAATAGGCAAATGATACATAATATATAATAAATGATAGAAGACAGATCAATGGTACATTGAATAAAGAGAGGGAGAGGGAGAGGGAGAGGGAGAGGGAGGGAGGGAGTGTGAATTGGAAGGAGGTATGTAAGGTGTGTCATTGGTATTGTTACTACTGTTCTGGACTTGACAAAATATAAGCTAAAATTTAAGCAAAATAAATTCAAAAATCATGTGTGGGATTCAAGGACGCCATTACAAAAGGAAGACAGAGGAAGAAGAAACTACATGAGCAAAAGTCCAAGTCCAAGCTCAAATAAAAACAGATTTATGGGGCTAGAGAGCTGGCTCAGTTAAGAGCACCGCACCACTGCTCTTGCAGAGGACTCTAGTTCAGTTCCCAACACCCACATATAGCTGCTAACTATCTGTAACTCCAGTCCCAGGGGATCTGGCACCCTCTGCTGGCCTCTACAGGCATTGCATACACATGGTACACTTACATATATGTAGGCAAAACACTCATACAAATAAATAAAAAATGTAAAAAAGGACTTTATTTTAATTTCAGATTGACTAAATGTGCCAAAAAAAAAAAAAAAAAAAAAAAACAACTGTGTGTGCCACATAACTGCCAGCACCATGGGCTGCAATAGAAATAGAATGGCAACCAAGAAAAGATAATGCTGAAAAATGTCAGAGGGGTGTGTCAGGAAAATTTTACATGACACAAAGGTGAACATGAACAAATGGAAATATGTACTTTATGGAAAACTCAACATCAAAGAAGCTGTAGCTCTTCCTAAGTTAATCAGGACTCTTGAAACAATACCAGTAAAATATCAAATCCTGATAGTGGAAATAGACCACAATTCTAAATTTCATTTTGAGTAGTAACAGACACAAATACTCAGGAAAATCACAAAGCAGGCAGAGGGGCCTGTCTAGTTCTGCTTGACACCAGAGACCTGGGAATACCTCAGTATTGCCAATAGCTTAGAGGACACAGAAAGGGGAAAGAGTCCTCCAGAACTAAAACCAAATGTAGGTGGCAATTAGGTCAGAATGCAGCATCACTGAGCAGCGATAAAAAACCGTAGATTAAAAGAAACAATCAAGGAAGTGAAGAGAAAACCCACAGAGTGGGAGGAAACCTTCCCCGCAGATACATCTGACAAAGCATTGATTTCCAGAATAAATAAACACTCAAAAAACAAAGAAGAAAGAAAACAAATGACACACTCAATAGATAGAACAAAGAGATTTCACAAATGAGGAATTAGAGATTACTGAGAAACATCTAAAAAGTGTTCAATGTCCCTAATAATTAAGGAAATGCAAATTAAAACCACTTTAAGATATCATCTGACTCCAATAAGAGTGGCTAGGATCAAGAAAAAGAATGATACCAAGTGCTGGAGAGGTTGTGGGGAAAGAGGAACACTCATCCACTGCTGGTGGGAATGTAAACTCATACAGCCATTATGGAAAGCAGTGTGGAGAACCCTTGGAAGACTTGGAATGAACTTGCCACCTGACCCCGCCATACCATTCCTGGGTATGTACCCACAAGACTCATCTTACTGCAGAGATACATGCACAGCCATGTTTATTTCAGCTCTCTTCACAAGAGCAAGGAGCTGGAACCAACCCAAGTGCCCCTCAACTGACAAGTGGATAGAGAAAATGTGGTATATGTATACAATGGAGTTCTATGCAGCAGTAAAGATGACATCATGAGCTTTGCAGGAAAATGGCTGGAACTAGAAGATATCATGCTGAATGAAGTAACAGACCCAGAAAAACAAAGGATGAATGGTATCCCTCATCTGTGGATGCTAGCACCAATTACCTAATTGTATGGCAAACTGAGCAACATCAATGTGATCTGAAAACAACTGTGCTCTTATATTGTAGAATCCCTTAAAATAATAAACAAATAAAGAAAAATATTTATTAAAAAAAAGAAAAAACATAGATTATTGGATGTGACTAGTGAGCCATTACCTGGGATAAAACAACTGTGTTCCAAACTAGCATTGTAAATCCAGGTAAATTCCACATTGATAGAAAATTAAAAATACAATAAAACCCATCAAGTGGCAGGAAGGAAATCCCAGGAAAATGCTGAGGGGGGAAGGCCCTTCTAACAGTGACTCAAACAAGGAAAGGTTTTGTTTAGTCAGAACTCTCTACAGGAACAGAACTGATAAAATGAACACACACACACACACACACACACACATACACACATACACACATATACACATATTCATGCACACACATATACACACACATACACATACACACGCATACACATACCCACATACACACACATACACATACACACACATACACACACATACCCACATACACACATACACACATACACACACATACACACACATACACACACATACATACACACACATACACACATACATATACATACACACACATACACACATACACACACATACACACACACATACACTCAACTTTGAAACTGTAAAAACAGCAACTGAATCACACGTGAGAGGCTGAGACCCTGGTGGCTGCTCAGTCCTTGAGGCTGGGGGCTTCTCAGCAGTGCAGTGGCTCTACAGTGACTGTCTCACACCGGAGAGGCTGACAGCCCAGTAGTTGTCGGTCCATGGACCTAAGTGCTGCAGCAGTCCGAACTTGGCTACTAAAAGCTGAAAGGTTCCTGGACAGCTGCTGGTCCTTAGTCAATTATGGAAGCTTGGCAACACTTGCTTGTGTCAGTGGGGTCAATAGAATCAACCGGTTAAGCTAACAGGGAAGGCCAGGCAAGCATAAAGCAAAAATATTCCTTCTGCCATGCCCCTTTTTATCTGGGTTGCTACCAGAAGGTGCTGCCCACATTTGAAGTGGGTCTTCCCATATCAATTAAGTCCATCAGGACAATTCCTCACCTGAGCCCCTCTCTACTCAGGTGGTTCTCATTTGTGGCAGGTTGACACTAAAACAAACCATCACACCTTTCATTCATTGAACTCACCGAAAGTATTTAAAAACTTGTGTCTAGATATCTACTGAATATTCCACCCAAACACCAAAGAATATACTTTCTACTCGGCACCCATGGAACACTCTCCAAAATCAACCATATACTGGGACACAGAGCAAACCTCAACAAGTACAAAAAAATTGAAGTAATTCCATGCATTCTATCAGACCACAGTGCAATAAAGCTTAATATGAACACCACAGAGAGCCCTACTACTATCTATAAGAACCCATGGAGACTAAACAACACACTCCTGAATAATGAATGTGTCAAGGGACAATAAAGAAAGAAATAAAAGTATTCCTGGTACTAGATGAAAAGGATGCTACAACACAACGAAACCTATGGTACACTTTAAAAGCAGTCCTAAGAGGGAAATTTATGGCTCTAAGTTCCTACATTAAGAAGACAGAGCACAAATAAATGGCCTAACACTGGAACTAAAAACACTTGAGAGACAACAACAAATGAATCTTGAACCCAACAGACAGGAAGAAATAATAAAAATCAGAGCAGAAATCAATGAAATAGAAACAAACAACAACAACAACAACAACAAAATTACTGAATCCAAGAGCTGGTTCTTTGAAAGGATAAACAAGATAGATAGACCTTTAGCCCAGTTGACAAGAAGAAAGAGCAACTCCAAATCAATAAAATTAGAGATGAAAAGGTCCAGACAGGAATACTTTAAAAACCTATACTCTAAAGGAATTGGACTGGAGGGAACATTCTTCAACATAATTAAAGCCATTACAATAAACCCACAGCCAACATTATTCTAAATGGGGAAAAATTAGAAGCATTCCCCTTAGAGTCAGGAGCCATGCAAGGCTGCCCTCTAGCCAACTCCATTTCAATATAGTGCTTGAAATGCTCCCTACTGCAGTAAGACAAGAACAAGAAATTAAAAAAGTACTAACTGGAAAAGACGAGATCAAACTATCCATTTTTGCAGATGACATGATAGTTTACATAATGGACACCAAAAACTCCACCAGAAAACTCCTAGAAATGATTAACAATTTCAGTAAAGTGGTGGGATACAAAATTAACAGAAAAATCAGTAGCCTTTCTTTACGCCAGTAACAAGCAATTGGAGAAGGAATAAAAGGAGACCGTCCCATTCACAATAGCATAAAAAAAGAAATATCTAGACACAACCCTGACCAAAGACACTAAAAAGTTCTACAATGAAATTTTTAAATCCCTGAAGGAGATTGAAGAAGACACCAGATGATGGAAGGACCTCTCATGCTCACGGATTGGAAGAATTAATATAGTAATAATGATCATCCTCCCCTAAGTAATATACAGATACAATACAATCCCAATTAAAATCCCCATGAGCTTCTTCACAGACCTAGAAAAAAACATCCTAAAGTTCATATGGAGAAACAAAAGACCCTGGATAGCCAAAGCAACCCTGAGCAAAAAGAACAAGGCAGCCAGGATATTACAGGGCTATAGTCATAAAAACAGCCTGGTATTGGCACAAAAACAGTCAATAGATCAATGGTGCAAAATTGAAGACCCAAACTTGAACGCATGCAATTTAAGCCACCTCATATTTGACAAAAGGGCTAAGAAGACTCAATGGAAGAAAGACAGCATCTTCACCAAATGGTGTTGGAAAAACTGATCACCACTTGTAGAAGAATAAAATTAAACCCCTACCTTTCACCCTGTACAAAAATCAACTCCAAATGGATCAAAGACCTCAATGTGAAACCTGAAACTCAAAATGATAGAAGAAACATTGGCAGTAACCTACAAGACATAGGTGTAGGAAAAGACTTTCCAAATCAGATAGCAGCTGCACAGGAAATAAGGTCAACAACTGCCAAGTGGGATCTTATTAAACTCAAATGCTTCTGTACAGCAAAAGAAACAATCAAAGAAGTGAAGAGAAAACCCACAGAGTGTGAGGAAACCTTCACTGCTGATACATCTGACAGAGCATTAATATCCAGAGTTCATAAACTACTCAGAAAACAAAGGAACAAGAAGATAAATGGCCCACTCAAAAAGATGGAATAAAGAGCTAAACAGAGACTTCACAAATGAAAAAGTAAAGATGGCTGAGAAACATCTTAAAAAGTGTCCAGTGTCGCTAATAATTAAGGAAATGCAAATTAAGACTACTTTAAGATTTAATCTTACTCCAGTAAGACTGGCTATGATCAAGAAAAGAAAGGATACTAAATGCTGGAGAGTTTGTGAGGAAAGGGGAACACTCACCCACCGCTCTGATCACATGTGAGGATGCATAGAGGTGGCTCCTCAGCCACAGGCTGGGAGTCATCCTTCCAAGTTGTGAGGCCCTGGGATGTTCCCTTGTCTATGTACCCCAAATGAGAACACAGGGAATTGCTGCAGGGTAATTTGAGATGGCCACTGTGTGCAGCACTCAAAGCCCTTTGATTATGACGCTCTGCAGGTGTTAGTGGTTATTACCACTGTTCTTAGTTCTGTTGTTTTCCTAGTAAGAAAACTTTAAGCCTTGGGAGGAGGAGGCCACAACTTGCAGTTGCCTGGTGTGACTTTGGCCTAGAGGAATTTTGGCAACATCTTGAGACTGTCCTTGGAGAAGTGTTAGTGGGAGCCCCGGGTCTGTGCTTGCTGGCCATAGTGAGGGGATAAACAGTGTGTCTATGACCGCTGGAACAGAGGTATCACCCTTCTTCTTCTCCAGCCTGAACTATTCGTGCTGCCTTATGTAGAAAATGACAGAAGGGACACTGGGCGCAAGGCCCAAGAGGACTGGCAGCCTCTGTCTGTGCCCTCTGACACAGGAGCAACAGGGGATGCCCACAGCTTCTAGAATTTTTTTTCTGGCAGTTTCTGCTATCAAACCTGAAGTCCATCAGCAGGACTCCAGTCTTTTGGTTGCTACAGGAAGTAAGTGGGTGCTCAGGAAACCAGGCCACACAGGACACTAATTCTTCCCTAGCCATCGTCAGCCCTGTCAGGCCAAGAACAGGTGGTATGGGCTTTTTAGCTTTCGTTATCGGACTTCAAGCACACAGTTCTAGTCTTCACAGCAAGTCACCTAACCTAATATTGAATGGCCGAAACCAGTTTTTGTCTCCAGATTTGGAAGCTCATCCACTCAGAAAGGAGCGGCAGGGGAAGACCTTCTAGCACAGATGTGCTCAGTCTACTGAGGCCAGAGCATCTGGAATGCCGGGCTGTGCTGAAGGGCGAGTCCAGGATGTTCTAAGGAAGGTTGGGTCTGTGATTAATCATCTGTGTTGGTGAAGGGGCACTTCCCTGAGGCTCCCACCATCCGATGAGATAAGGAGACACAGCCCTAGCTTCCCAAGCCTTGGACTAAGATATTCATGGCTTGCACACTACATCTCAAAAGGACAGAGAAGAGATTTACACTTGCTAGTTTTCTAAAGTAAATGCTTTGAGAACAGGAAGGTCAAGGCCTGCAGTTGGCTACATCAGGAGTGTGGAGCTTTCTGAGACAGGATCTTGGAGGGCCTGCTTTTTCAGAGCTTTGTGAAAGGTGACAGGGGTGGCTCAGGACCCTGGGAGTGGGTGTTTGTGCAGAGTACCAGTTCAGAAGTCAGACTGGTGGCTGGATGAGAAAAGGGCTGGGAGGGGACTGGGGGACAGACACAGTGGGCTTGTCGTTCTCCCATTTGATGCTGGAGCCCAGTGTTGGCCATCGCCCATCCCCACACCTCGCTGGATCCCACAGGTCAGCAACCCCACTCAGGAGTCCTCTTCTAGTGGTGTGAGTGCCAGAGAGAGAGAAGCCTGGGCTCCTCAGTTCACAGGAAGAGGAAGCAAGTGGCCCACGCAGTTAAAGGGAAGACCTGTTCAGGGCAATGAGGGCCAAGGTGAGTCATTAAAACAGCAAGTGGAACACAAATAGCTGGCCGTCTGGGATGGAGGGGGAATATACCCTGAAGATGGCATCAACAGGGCCTTCTCTGCAGCCTCCTGTCCTGATGGTACACAGGTGCATGGTGGGCACATGACAGCACGGCTACATGCCATGTTAATTACTATGGCATTTCAGGCTTGTGTCTCCAGCACCTCCTCCCTGATGCCTGTGGGTGAGCAGTAAGCTTTCTTTGTAGTCAGGGTTTCCCTCCAGCAGCCAAGGGCTCTGTCACTGAAGATGTCTTCTTGTCATGCAGCAAAAGTTCCATCAAGTTCATTTTGTCCTTTAAATGTTCCCATTTGTTTCTATCCAAAAACCACACAAACCCTCCCTACAAATAATACTGTCTGTAAATATAATATTAAAAAGTTATCACTGCCTGAAGCTTAAAAAACTCAGAGCAGAGACACCCCATAGCTATTCAGACAGTATTGTTGGTGGGATCTCATGTCAACTCTCCCTTAGGAAAGAAGCCAGGCACCAGGTTGTCCCACACACCAGGTTGTCTCACGTATTGTGTCAGTATATGTTTGTCTGCACTATGTCAGTTCAGCTACGCTGGGCTGGAAGTTCAGTATCTGTCACACTTGCATTGGGGTGCTGAGACTCAAGGATACCTGCCCTGTTAATTATGAATCCTTATGTCGCAGTTAATTGTGAATCCTTAGAACCTTGTGGGGGCTGAGTTCAGGGAGAGAGAAATATACTAAGAGGTATGTGCTGCGGAGGGGGTGGGGGTGTACAGGTGAGGGGGCCCAGGGAAGACTTCAGACCCCTAGCTGGTGTCTCCCTGCCTCAGACCAGTCACATCTCAAGTCTTTTTTTTTTTTTTTTTTTTTTTTTCTTTTTGAGACAGGGTCTCCCAGTAGCTCCGACTGTCCTAGAACTCACTCTGTAGACCAGGCTGGCCTTGAACTCACAAAGATCCGCCTGCCTCTGCTTCCTGAGTGCTAGGATTAAAGGCATGGGCTACCACGCCCGGCCATCTCAAGACTTCTTACTGGAGCTCAGAAGAGAGGGGGAAACCATCAGAGGTCAAATATGAATTCAAAACGTTCTGCATTCTTTCAAAACAAGAAAACAACCCAAACCACAAAACCAGACAGTTTAAAAGAAACAATGCCACGTGAAAATGCTAATTATTCATTCTGAGTGGGGTGCTAGAGTCCGCTCTTCTGCACCTGTGAGCACAGTGCAACCTGCACTCTTAAAGTGATCCCTGCCGGAGAGGGGCTGCCCAGCAGCTAAGGAAGGCACCCGCGGGGACAGCACTGAGGGGCAGGGTGAAGGCCAGGTGGAGGGTGGGCTGTGGCAATGTTACTAGAGGGAGGGACTTAAGGCAGCTTCCCACAAGCCTCTCCTCTAGCTAGCCTCAGACACCAGGGCTAGGGCATGCGCCCGCCCAGCAAGCTACCATGAGCTGAACCTGTGCATGCAAAGAACAACTCCCTCCAGCAGGCTGGGATGCCTGAGCAACCAGCAGATACTGCAAAGGCTTTCTGCTGGCCCGCTGACACAGATGACATTTCAAATCACAGAAACTATAGACCACTAAAAGTCCATCCCAGCAATGTCAGCCAGCAGGAAACGCATTTCCCATGCTTATCACCCTGCATCTGATCAGAGATGAAAGCGGCCCCCTTTGAAAAGAAAGTGTATTCAAACATCTGTTTCCTGGGCCAAATGAAAGGCAGTGGTGTCTAGTGGAGATCAAGAGAGAGGCAGAGCCAGCCAGGAGTGAGGCCCGTGGTTTAGGGGAGTCGAGAGCTTGGCAGTCTTAGGATGGCAACATGAATGTGTGCTGTTTGAAACAGTGTATTCTTCTGCCACACTAGGACCTGGGGGAGACTCAAGACAGTCAGGAGACCAAGCCTCATGTATATACCTGGCCGCAAGTACCCACAGCAAAGGAATCCAGTCGTAATTTGTAACTGTACAAATGTAAAGTCTACATTTCTCATTACTGCCTTGATGACTGGGATACCCTTTTTCTACAACTCTGATTTGTAACCATTTTAGAGACAAAAATTAATTGCTAGTATGTCAGATAACTGTATACTTATTACAATAACTTTCTTATTAGCATTCATGAATCATTTATTTTTATTTTATGTGTATGAGTGTTTTGACTACATGTATGTATGTTCAACATGTGTGCAGTGCCCACAGAAGCCAGAAGAGGGTGTTGGATACCCTGGAACTGGAGTTACTGATGATTGCTTGCTGCCACGTTGGTGCTGGGAATGGAACCTGGGGTCCTCTGCAAGAACAACCAGTGCTCTTAACCACTGAGTCATCTCTCCAGCCTGTTATGTGTCTTTCTTAATAAAGTTATCAAAAGGAATAACTCTCCCTGCTACATGAGTTTAGAGTCAATAGGTTTTCAAACCCCAAGGTAAAATAATTTGAAAGCCCAGATTGGATGGAATCAAAAGGCAATCTTTTTTTAGAGTAAAAAGTGATACATTTACAAGATAACTCATTAATTATCTTCATTGTCTCAGAGGGAAAGAACAGGAAAAAAAGGACTCAATCAATCATTGCCTACAGCAATGCTGCTAACCCTTGGGAGTCTGGCACAAAGCGGTTTGAGTGTGAAATGTCTCCTTCCGATGCACTTGTTGGAGCAGATTTAGAAGGCTGTTTGGTGCAGACTTAAGAGGCTGTGGAACTTTTAACTGAGCCCCACCTGGAGAACGCAGGTCACCAAGGTTGTGTGACACTGTTCCTGGGGAGATGCAAACACATGTCTGTTCTCCTCAGATAGGGAACTGACAACAGATCAAAGTAATGATACCATCAAAGTGCACCTTGATAAACCAAGGAGTTTATGAGGGTTACTTGCAGGAGCATGGATGACTCAAAGGTAGCATCGTCACCAAAACTCACCTCAAGATGGCTGACAACTCAGGAAAACAAGCCCTGGATCTCCGCAGGACTCGCAGCGGCTCACAGGGAGAAGGAGAGTCTCTTCTCCTTAACAGCCCTGACTACTTATATAACCTTGGGGAGACAAAGGTCCTCTGAATCTGGTTTCAGGAATTTGTGAATCTTAAAGACCTTCCTTCCAGGACAGAATCTTTCCCTTCTCAAGAAACTGCTACATACCTGGGGATGAGCATTGGGTTTCAGACCTTCCTCTGCTTCCCACCCAAGCTCTTTACTTCCTGCATGCTGGCACAAGGTAACCAGATACCGCAGGCTCTCACAGCCATGCCTCCCCCATACCCCCGACCCCATGGTAGATTATGTTTTCTGAACCACCAGCCAGAATGAATTCTTCCTTTCTTAAGTTGTTTCTGTTGGAAATTCCCTCATAGCCACAAACACTAGTCAGCCAGGTCAGACTCCATCCTAGGCCATCCTGAGCCTGAGAGATCATCAACAGCACTGCTGGCTCCCATGCTAGATGCCTGTACCCACCCACCCCTCAGTATGACAGCTATAAAAGTCTCCAGACATTAGGGAATGCCCTGGGGAAAGGGTGGGGTTTGAGCTCACCCTCAGTGGGCACCTTGCCCTACAGACAGGGTTACCTGGGCATGGTGTTTCTTGAAGCAGGAACTGGAATGCTTGTTCCAAGGGAGACAGCTGTGGAAACAGTAATCTCAGCTCAACCTGGAGGCTCCCAGACCATTGGGAAGTAGATCAGAAGGGGCTTCAGGCACGTGAACCAATACCAGTGTTATAACTGAATATCAATATTCAGTATATGGATGATCAATCATACACAGCAGAAAGAATGTCAGTGCCGTGTTTATGGACTAGGTGACTATTTGAAATTGAAAATACTAAAGCATGTTTTGCCTGCTAGAGACTTCCAAACCACCATTTACAGGGGATATGCCTCTGTCTTTCTATTAATAGTCTGGGACTTACACGGGTGAAGAGAGTGAATTACTGAAAAGATTCTTTTACCTCGGCTCAGGAATACATGAGCGAATATGACCAGCAGGACTCAGTCACTGAGCCATGGCCTTGTGCTCATCACAGATACTTTCTGGGCAAGACACAGTACCAAGCACTGGGAATACAAATGTGATAAAGTCAAATGTAGTTCCTGTTCTCAAAAACACACAGGTTTGTGAGGTACACAGCTAAAGAACAGGCAGAACACTCAAAGTTTACACATGAACTGGGCTGAGTGCTAGGAAATACAGAGAGAGTATCTGGAATAAATGTCAGCAGGCAAGCCCCTCAGAGCGCAGGCAGAAATGTCACACTGAGAAGTGACTGTGGATGAGACCCAGCCTGGGAAGAGGGAGACAGCACGGAAGCATTGCTCAGGAGCTGCACCCTGTCTGTCCTGAAGAAAGAGAGTCAGGGCTACCCAGACAGCTGAGGGCCTGGCATACAGCGGGTAAGAGAGGTGAGGGTCTAGTACATGGCGGGTAAGAGAGGTGAGGGTCTGGTACACAGCGGGTAAGAGAGGTGAGGGTCTAGTACATGGCGGGTAAGAGAGGTGAGGGTCTGGTACATGGCGGGTAAGAGAGGAGAGGGTCTGGTACATGGCGGGTAAGAGAGGAGAGGGTCTGGTACACGGCAGGTAAGAGAGGTGAGGGTCTGGTGCACGGCGGGTAAGAGAAGTGAGGGTCTGGTGCACGGCGGTTAAGAGAGGTGAGGGTCTGGCGGACAAGGAGTGAGGCTCTGGAGAGGGTGCCAGCGCTTGCAGAGCATCCAGGGCCTCAGAGCTGGGTTTTCTTTTCTGTCCTCTGAAGAAGACCAGGTGGGGCAGTAGGGCAATTCGAATGGAAGAATGATCAGAAGGAGGTTGTCAGGAAGCCCTTGGGGTAGAGGGGAGGAGACAAGAGGTGGCTTGGGTTAGGGGTGGTTGGTGGCATGTCCCTGGGGAGGAGGAGGACTGCTTCCTGCCAGCATGGACAGACCGTCCTGCGGAGGAAGCAGGGAGATGGCAGCCTGGAGTCTATGAATAAAGACCCAGCTGCATCTGCGTCTCATGAAAAGAGAGGAGGGAACAGGTACAGGATGAGGCACGAGAGAATCTGTACATGACACAGGATACCCCCACAGTGTGCCCCCCCCCTCCCCCGGGAAAGCACAGGGAGAAAGGAGCAGGACCAGAAGGCCCAGCAAGAGACAGCCGTCCAGGACAGGGGCAGCGTGCTAGCCGGCTGCTGAAGTGAAGCCTGTGGCCATTTTGTCTGGTCTCGCGATGATATGAAAGTGCAGTGTGTGACTGAGGAAGGGGCGTCATCGCAGCAGAAAGGGGTCCAAGCCGCGTGTTTTCATGACGAGGCCCCGGCAAAATGTCCCTGCAGTGCACAGCATGGCAAATAGCACAACAAGAAGGCAGAAGGGACTGAGCCAGCTCCCTCACCCTGGGGTCCCGGGAGCCATGAAGCTCTACCTCTGGGCTCCAAGTGGGAGGGTCCAAAACAGCTTCAGCGACACAGCTGGGGTGGAAATCTTCCCACATGGCAGAGACGACAGTCTAAGAGGGGGTCGCACTTCTGGAAAGGCAGAGCTGCTTCTTTGAGGGGCAGGGATGACAGCAGGGTTTCATGGGGGTCAGGCTGGCTTTGAACTCACAATGTAGCTGAGGATGATCCTCCTGCCTCGACCTCCTGAGTGCTGTGATCATGGTGTCCATGCCCGGCTTCCATGTTGCTTTTCTGACTGATCTCTTTCTTCCTCCTGTGGCTCATTTGCAAGTCACTGAAAGACAGGCACATGACAGTAGCTAAACTACACGTAAGGTTACTCATGAGGAAGCTAATAAATAGGTAGAGTTTTTAAATATTACATTTAGTTGGGAGAATTAGAACACTGGTGTCAAAAAGAAAATGACAGAAATGGGACAATTGAAACAGATGCAGGAAGGAGTGACAGGTACCCAAGAGGAAGCAGGGATTTATCTGCACAGAGCCTGCAGTCACAGCAGTCTCCAAACCCCAAATAAGAGACGCACCAGTGATGCAAAGATGGAACACTGGATCTGCCTGCTGCCGAACAGGAAACCTGCAGTCTCCTGGGCTGAGCTGAGCCGTCGGGCACCGTATTTTAGTTAGGAATGCATTCTTCTCTCTTGCAGCCTGAAGATCTGCTCAGTTAGGACCCTGAAGCTGTGACAAGCTGTTGATGATGAAGGCCCATCTTGTAGATCCCCCTCCCCAGCTTACGTTACCAAGCAGAGAGAACTGATGATTCACTTACTGTTGTAATAGGACCAGGGGATTTGACTGGCCCCGTTAGAGCTCCTTGCATGCTCCGTGATAGATGGGTTCTTGACAAATTGTTCATGGCAGCAAACATTTAGTAATAGCTTGAGTGAATGTCTGCAGCTGGTGAACAGCCTTATGCCGGCATTATGTCAGTGCCTGCTGCAGACAGCTTCACCATCCACTACCTAATCTCTATCAACAGAAGAAAGATGCATCCTCTCCCTTCTTCAAATACACCCACCAAATGGCGGCCATGCTCACACAGTGCCTACTACGTGCAGGCTCCTACATACATTTGTCATCCACTTATGAACCAACATTGACTCACGGTGTAGCCTGTGCTAGGGTGAGCCATGAGCAGGATGGACAGGATCAAGCTGGTCTGTCCAGGGATGGCAAAGCCATTTTCCATGCCAGCAGTCATCAAAGGCCTGCCCTTCCAGCCAGCAGGCTTGCCTCTCCCCATGCAAAGCAGTGCTCTCTATCAGATCCTCTGTGACTGGAATGCTCTGTAGCTCTGAACTACAGAGGGACACACACAGGGCGAGTGGCTGACCTGTGAAGCAGTGTAGAATGAAGCTTGCTGAACTGAAGTGCCCTTGCCCAAATAATCCTTGTAAAGGCAAGGGTGTTTTAAAGATGGGGTCAACTGGGTGTGGTGGCACACGCCTTTAATCCTAGCACTTGGGAGGCAGAGACAGGTGGATCTCTGTGAGTTCAAGGCCAGCCTGGTCTACAGAGTGAGTTCCAGGACAGCCAGAGCTACAGGAAGATCCTGTCTCAAAAAGACCAAAAAAATAAAAATAAAAAATAAAAATAAATAAAGATAGGGTCAAGGAGCTGGAGAGATAGCTCAGAGGTTAAGAGCACTGACTGATCTTGCAGAAGACCCAGGTTCGAATCCCAGCACCCACATGGCAGCTAACAGCCATCTGTAGCTCCAATTCCAGGGGGTCCAAAGCCTTCTTCTGACCTCCATGGACACTGTGTAACACAGGTGCACTTACATATGTTGCCTAGGACTGTCCTCTGACCAACAAGTGATCAACAGATGCCATCTTCCCAAGCTTGGATGCACCTACTTGCCTGGGATCACCACTAACTTGTTGACTCTGCAAGAAAAGAAGGGCAGGGAGAGCCAGCCACACCTCTCAACCAAGCAGTTGGCCCTAGTGGCACAACGGGAGGGACTAAGGGTATATAAGTGGGGGAAGCCTAGGGGAGGCTCGCTCACCAGTTTGTGCTGTTATGGGGAAGTCAAAGATGGAGACTTTTCAGTGAGGACTTAGTGAGGGAGCACTCACACTCCTGTAAATGAATCCTCACCCATTGCCCTATAGGTAAGCCCAGTAAACTCACTGCTTCCCTAGACTGTAGTTTGGTGAAATTATACCTTGGTTTGTTGTAGGGACCAAGGGAGTGGGGGGGCCCAGACTTTGTTCCTGCTTCTCAGAAGAAATTTAGCTGCACATAAACATAAAATAAAAATAAAATCAATTAAAGTTGTTTTAAAAGATGTGGCCCAGTGGCAATTGCCGTAGTGGCCCATGATGGCAAGGTGCCAACCTCACAGCCTCAGGCCACCACTCCTACTGCTCCTTATCACCATCTCCCCAGGCTCCAGGATTTTCTTAGGGACCCCGGGTCTGTGTGCCCTGGGCTGGGGCAAAATGACCTTAAGATTTCAGGTCTTCCACTAGCATGGCTCCAGTGGGGACTATGGGCTACTGATACCCAATGGGCATTAAGAAAGCCACTTGGCCAGAGGGAGAAGCAAATCTCACTGTGAGGGGCCTGAAGCTTCCCTAGCCTTTCCTCACAGGCATTTTAGCTCCAGTCTCTCACAATACAAGAGGGACACAGATCCCCTGAAATCAGGTCAAGTCTTTGTGTGGTCAGGCATCCAATTTCATTGTATTTATTTATGTGCATATATTGGTTTTCACAGAAGCAACCCATATTTGGTACATGTATTAGTAGACAGGGTTCTGTTGAGCAACAGATCCGATACAATGAATATATATCAAAGGGGATTTTATTAGATTGGCTTACATGATACAGTCTGGATACACCAACACTGGTTGTCTCATGTGGGAAAGGCTGAGAACCAGTAGCTACTCAGACCATGAGACTGGATGCCTTACCAGCCCCTTTCTGGCACAGGAGACCTAGAGAATTCTTAGAGAGCCATTGGTTTTTAGTTCACATTAAACGGCTGAAGAAGTTGAGTTCTGATGCCAAGGGAAGAAGGAAGCAACTGAGTAGATGCACTCGCCAGCAAGATGGGAAAGCAAGAAGACTTTCTCTCAGATCTTTTGATTTGTAAGCTTCCTCTGGAAGGTGCCAGGCATATATAGGATGGGTCCTCCCACTTCAAGAACCTAATCAAGAAAATCGCTCACACATGTGCCCTGTGACTGGTCTCTTGGTTGAGTCTAGTCAACAACCACGATCGACCATAACAGATCAACCAAAACACAGAAAAACAAGAACACACATGAGGAGAAAAAGCCTCCATCGCTCCAACACCAGGTCTCAACCTCTGCAGACCCCAAGACACTCCTTGCCATGCCCACTCAAAGACAGGCTGCCAGGGCTGCACAGGCGGCTCAATGGTTAGAGCATTGGTTGCTCTTCAGAGGACCCAGGTTTGGTTCCCAGCACTCATATGGCAGCTAACAACCACTCGTGACACCACTTCCAGGGGCCCCAATGCCCTCTTCTGACCTCTGTGAGTATTGTACAACATGGGCACACTTACACACATGCAGGCAATACACTCAGATACATAAAATAAAACCAATAAATAACATATTATAAAGGGGGCCAAGCTGAGAACCAGCATTCATCTCTCTGCTTCCTGACTGTGGATGCATTGTGGCCAGCTCCCTCACACTCCCACCGCCTTGACTTCCCTACCGTGATGGACTGTACCCTCACACTGTGAGCTAAAGTAAACTCTTCCTCCATTAAGTTGTTTTTCTCGGGGTTTTTTGGTCACAACATCAAGAAAACAAAAACTAATACAGGGCCTCAGGGATTAAATTGGATTAAATGGGGTTGGGGAGTGGAAGCTGGTGGCATAGGGTCAGTGACCTTAGAAGAATAGATTCCAAAGTCATCTCGGCTCTCACCCTACCCCGCAATATTCAGCCAGTATCCCCAATAGTATGTGGTCACATTGGGAAAAGGAATAAATAAAAAGGTCCAATGACCCCAAGTCTATCTTCGGAGTACTGACCCGAGGCTTAGGTTTAAACAGAATAAGAGTTGGGGGATGAAGTGAGAGGTGTGCATGATTAAGCGGCCCTGGTAAGATGTGATCGCCATCTCGGCATTGTAAATGAAAAGAAAAAGTCATGATTGCTGACCTGGCTCGAGGAGATCAGTGTGACTCTCAGGAGGAGCTTGGTTCTGTGGAGGGTGTCTCCAGGGAAGAACCGCGCTGAATTCGGGTAGCACCGTGCATTCACCTCTTTGCATCCTGATCTGCGTAGCTGTCATCTGCAGAGTTGTCAGCAAGCTCCCTCTCCCACAGCTGTAGGCAGCTCTTGTCATGACTTGCTGCAGTGACTGACTGTCCCCTAAATCTGGGAGCCCCAGTAAACCCTCCCTCCTGAAAATCATTTCTCATCAGATATTTGGTCACAGTGACTAGAAAAGTCACTAAGGATCAGGGAGCAGAGGACAGGCGAAGGGAGCTGACAAGGTTTACATTTGGACTTGCTTTTCTGACCTAAGGTCCCAGTGTGAATGAGGAATGGGCTGCCAAGGCAGGAAGGGAGAGCTCCCCATTTAAGTTTGGGGCTGAGGCATATGCACTGAATTTAAACCCTCTATTCACAATGCAAAACAAAACGCAATGCGCAACAAGATCTTTGTCTTTAAAAGCATGTGCGTTCTGTAAGCATGGTGGAATTTACCACATACCACACGCACACCAAAAAAATTTCTCTTTAAAAGCAGTGTATCATTCTATACAAGAATAAAACTTATTTTATGAGTTAAAGGGAGGTAAATGCCAAGGCACATTACGCTGATATTTAAGAAAGGGGAACATGCCTATTACATGCTACAGAGCCACTTGTGGGGGAGGCTCATGGCTTTCACTCAAGGAGTCCTTTGTGGGCCCCAAGTGGGCAACATTAATCAAGGACTTTGAAAGAAATACCCAATACGACTGACAGCATTCCATGGGTCATAAGGCTTACTTCCTTTGCGTAAAGCAGATATGCTTCATTTGTGACTATCAGGAAGCCTGGGGACCAGGGGTGGATTTGTACCAGGGTCCCTAAAGAGCTTGATGTGTTGAAATGTGAAGCCATGCTACAATTGGATGGCATTCAATGGTGCTAAGTGCACTTGCTGGGAGAACCCCGATTTCATCCCAAGTATAGGGAAGTGACAGCTAAATAAGGTGTGTTTCCAAAAGAGCCACTGTAGCTCAAGTTATGGTAATAGAGATATTAGCCCTAGGCCAAAGGAAGCACCATTTGAAATGTTTTTCTAAAAATGGAGGCAGTATATACAACACAAAATTTAAGAATGGAAGGGATGTGAACATGCCAAAGCTTACTCTGGGGGTGAGGGGTTGCAAACCATACCACTTACCTTGTGGTACTGGGTGATGGAAGTCCAAGGTGGAAGTGTTGACAGGGCAGCTTCTATGAGAGGATGGGAGGACAGCTGCCCTGCCTCACCTCCTGCAGGCTGGGTTTTCATTCTCCACCTTCACCTTCCTCACCTCCTGCAGGCTAGGTTTTTATTCTCCACCTTCACCTTCCTCACCTCCTGCAAGCTGGGTTTTTATTCTCCACCTTCACCTTCCTCACCTCCTGCAGGCTGTATTTTATTCTCCACCTTCACCTTCCTCACCTCCTGCAGGCTGTATTTTACTCTCCACCTTCACCTTCCTCACCTCCTGCAGGCTGGATTTTTATTCTCCACCTTCACCTTCCTCACCTCCTGCAGGCTGGGTTTTTATTTTCCACCTTCACCTTCCTCATCTCCTGCAGGCTGGATTTTTATTCTCCACTTTCACCTTCCTCACCTCCTGCAGGCCACCTTCACCTTCCTCACCTCCTGCAGGCTGGATTTTATTCTCCACCTTCACCTTCCTCACCTCCTGCTGGCTGTATTTTATTCTCCACCTTCACCTTCCTCACCTCTTGCAGGCTGGGTTTTTATTCTCCACCTTCACCTTCCCATGGCATTTACCCCTGTTCCTTTTTTGATAAGGACATCAGCCATGTTGGAGCAAAATCCAACTTAATGGCCTCACTTGCACTTAATCTCCTCTCTAAAGACTGTGCATCCTAAGGAACTGGAGGTCAGAATTTCAGCATGGGAATTAGGGAGGGTAGGGTGGGGAAAACAAGTTACCCCAGAGAAGAAAGTGAACCTGTAAAACAGTTTTATTTAGGCCTTTATGCCTCTGTAGTGGTTTGAAAGAGTGTCCCCCATAGGCTTCAAGTATTTGGACAATTTGCCTCCAGTTGGTGGAGCTGTTTGGGGGTTTTAGGGGCCATTCGAGAGGAAGCACATCACTCAAGATGGGTTTTTAGAGTTCTTAAGCCTTGCCAGCTTTCTAGTCACTCTCTGTTTCCTGTGTCTGCCTGATTATGGGAGCACTCCACTTTCTGCTCCGGCCACTTCCTGCCATGATACCCCTTCACCCTGATGGACACTAATCCCTCTGGAACTAGAAGTTCAAATAAATGTTTCCTTCTATAAGTCCCCAGTGTTTTATCACAGCAACACAAAAGTAACTAATACAGAAGTTGGTACCAGGATTGTGGTGTGTTGGTTGTGAAGAGCCTCACCATGTGGATTTCTGGAGGAATGTGGAAGAATTTGTAGGCAGAGCTTAACAGACTGTTCTAGTAGGGGCCCTGCAGAAAATAGAGCTGACAACAGTGTGGGTCCAGAGGGATCTAAAGACTTAAGCAGCAACTGGGATATTTGGCAGAGTTTGACTGTCCCTGAAGTTTTTCTGTGTAAATGTGAAATTATTTAAAAATGAAGAGTTTATTTACAGAAGGAAATGTACTCTTGTGCCAAAGTCAATTAGACATTACCTATAAACCATCTGCTTGAACTTTGCTTTCTCCTTACATTTTTTATTTCAGTCACTCATATGTATCTTCTGACTTTCTGATTCATTGGGTATGACCCATGGATGGAAGCTTCCTGAAAGGATGACTGCACAGGCTTAGCCATTAGTCACAGTTACACAGAGGTCCCAGGATACTCTTAGAAATCAATCTTGCCGGGCGTGGTGGTACACACCTTTAATCCTAGCACTTGGGAGGCAGAGGCAGGTGGATCTTTGTGAGTTCAAGGCCAGCCTGATCTACAGAGTGAGTTCCAGGACAGCTGGGGCTACAGGGAGGGAAGACCTGTCCTCAAAAAGACCCCCCCCCAAAAATCAATCTTGACATTTATTTTAGAATCAGAATTTTAAAATGAATTTTTACTTGAAGAAAAATTTTACATGCCTCTATGTTAGTAGTTATGCAGTCGTGCAGTTTGATGTTTAATCTTTGTCGCGGACGAAAGGACCCACAGTACAGACCTGAAGGTTGGTGCACCCCACAGCACAATGGATGTGGTCACCAGGGGATGTGGCAAAAGGACACACCAGGGACTCCACACAAAAGGTACCCACTGCTCCAAACCGTGTCCCTTGAAGTCCCAAGCCTGCACATTAGCATCTCAATGGTTGCTCTGCAGGAAGTTCCAGAAGCTGTGTTGGAGTCACCCAGGCCTAGGCACCCTGAATCCAGTTTTTCCAGAATAGTACTTAACATTTCTTACAAGTTAGAAAAAAGAAAAAAAAGCATTCAACGGCTAAAACTCTTTTGAAAATAATTCTGAAATAAGAACTGAGGAAATCCCCCTCAATAATAAGCCAGGCTTCAGGATTCAGTGCTAAAAATTCTAAACACAAGAGAAAGTGAGGTGTTCATGTGAAAAAATAAAATGTGTTTGGCCTAATAATTCAATGTAAAAATAAGTTGAATTTATAAAAAAAAAAAAAAACTAAAAATCTGTGAATGTTAATGTCTAAAAAAAAAATGCAGCTGGGGTTTCTAAGCGTGTGATGAGTGGATGAGCATGAAAAATAGAGCCAGAGAAACATGTGACGATAAAATTAAATGTCTTGGGGCATTGGTTGGAACTCCAGGAATTACCAAGGGCAAGACATTCCCCTTCATGTTGGAACTTAATCTTGGCACACAGCATGTAGTAAAGATAAAGTCTACTGTTTATGAAAATCAAGTTAAAAGGCTGTAAGGGAACACTAGCCAGTGTCTGTATAGTCCCATACATGAAGGGACATGACAGGTCAGCCTTCCAGTTGAGGCTAGAAGTTGATGGAGTATCACTCAGAGCTCATGTCCACAGGGAGTCAGATTTCTAGGGCTGGGTATCCCTGGGCCCACCTGTCAGCTATTGTACATTCTAGCTGGAGCTTAGGGTAAGCTGAGATGTGGTATCTTATACCTGGGTTGCAATAGCAGGGTCTCATGGTGTCCGAGGAGATGGTGAATTCCTTCTTGGTACCCATTTGAGTCCCCAGCTAACAGTGATGGTTAATATTAGTGCTCAACTTGACAGGATCTGGAATCTCCTAGGAGATAAGCCTTTGGGCATGTCCAGAGGAATTTTCTAGATTGGGCTAATTAAGGTAGGAAGATGTCGGGGCTGGAGGGATGATTCTGAGGTTAAGAGCACTTAGTGCTCTTGCAGAGGAGCCTGAGTTCTGATTCCAGCAATGAAAAAGTGACCAACTACCATGTGTATCTCCGTTTCCAGGGGATACAAAGCCCTCTTCTGTGGCCTCCAAAGGGCATTGTATGACATGGGTACAACTCACACACATGCGGACCAACACTCATACACATAAAATAAATTTTTTTTTTTTGTCTTTTCGAGACCAGGGTCTCCCTTGCCCCAGCTGTCCTGGACTCACTCCTGTAGACCACGGCTGGCCTTGAACTCACAGAGATCTGCCTGCCTCTGGCCTCCCAAGTGCTAAGGATTAAAGGCAAAAATAAAATATTTTTTAAAAGGTAGGAAGATACACCTTAAATGTGGGTGATGGGTTGGAGTCTTGGGACTGAGCATCAGCATGCATGGCTCTCTGCTTCCTGGTTGCAGAGGAAATGTGACCAGCACGCCACCTGCTCTGCCAGGATGGACTATTTCCCTTCTCAGACTGTGAGTCAGAATAATCCCTTCCTCCTTTAAATTACCTTTGCCAAGTATGTGCACATAGTAACAAGAGAAGTAACGAATACAAAAACATTCAGGTTAAATTCCTCTTCTGCCACTTGTCTGTGGGTCAGAAGCATCACAGAGCTGGTAATTGGTCCATGCTTCCTGGCAGGTGCTGTCTGTACTTAGTATTCAGAGACTAGTGTGATTTAACCCACCTAGCTGTGCTCCAAACTCACAAGCCTTGGCATGGGTCTGAGGTGAGGAAACTTAGCTGAGCTCTGGCAAGACACTCCGGCTACGTTACTATTTTCCTCTAGTAACGCAGCCTACAAAATTGCAATTTAAACATTTTTCAAGCCGCTTACATTCCTTGTAAAAGGTAATAAAAATTCTCTGCAACTTGCTGAGCTTGGCGGCACGCATTTAATCCTAGCACTCGAGGCAGAGGGCAGGCGGATCTTTGTGTGAGTTCAAGGGCCAGCCTGTGTCTAAGAAGTGAGTTCCAAGGTAACAGCTGGGCAAAAAACAAAAAAAAAAAAAAAAAAAAAAAAAAGTGTGCTCAGCAACTCTAAAACCCACATTTAGCACTTACTTTCCAGTGTGAAGAGGAAGCGTTTGCCAAGTTGCTANTCTCACTCTACTTCCCATTTGTTCTCAGGCACTGTTCTCTTCCACAAAGCATTATGGGTTGAGAGGGATAAAAGGCACTTGGTGTTGTGCCGTCAGAGGCATTGGGAAAGCAAGTTTTTGGTCTTTCTCTGAGTGACACTGATGACTTCTAAGGCCTTAAAGCGCATTGCCCCTGAACTCCATGCAGATATGCTTGATTCTCTTTGAGTTCTCTTTGGCATCATGTTGTATTCTAATTAACAAATCATTCCTGTTTATGGAGTATTAGTTTACTTTCTTGTTGTATGACAAAAACACCTGACAAGTTACTTAAGGATACAGTCTCTCATGGCGGAGAAGACATTGGGGCCAGAAGTGCTTGGGTCTTATCTGTCATGGTAGAAGCTTGATTGCATCTGGGTAGATCTAGGAAGGAGAGAGAGAGAGAGAGAGAGACGAGAGAACGATAGAGAGAGAGAGAACAGAGAAATGGAGCTGAACTGTGAAACTTAAAGATCCATTCTGAGTGAGCCACTTTCTCCAGCAAGGCATTGACCTCTAAAGGTTTCAAAACTTCAGCCCACCTGCCATGCGGGACCAAGTATCAAGACACGTGAGCCTGTGTGAGGACATTTCACATTCAAATCAAAACAAAACCACCTTTATAAATGCTCAGTGTGTGTCAGTTACTGTGAAAAGGGCATGATACAGGACTTTTATTTTTTCTTGTGTTTAGTCTTCTGATTTTTAATCCTTGGCCTGAAGCCCTGAAAGAGATTTGTGTTATTCGAATTTTTTTTTTCTGTTTTGGTTTTTTGAGAAAGGGTTTCCCTGTAGCCAGGTGGCTGGAACTCACTAGGTAGACAAGGCTGGCCTTGATCTCATAGAGATCTTGCTGCCTCTGCTTTGAGTACTGGGATTAAAAGCTATGCTTAACTTATGAGACTCCTTATTGGAAGAGGAAACTCAGGTTAAGAAAATGTTAAGTGAATTTTTGTGTGGTCCTGAGTGACCAACATGAACTTCTTAAGTCTCTTAGGATTTAAAAAAAAACAACCTTGGGTCATGAGATGTTCTAAGAAGTTACTATAACAGTCACATGACCAATGTAGGAACTACAAATCACAAAACTGCAAGAGATGTCAAACACTGAGCGTGTTTCTAGCTATCATTCATTGTGTCCTAATTACTGATTTACTTCAAACACTGACGTGTACATTTTGGACTCTGCTGAATACATTGGGTCTGCTGAGGAAAACAGGAATGGCTGGTGCCCAGCCACCAACTCTGGGAAGCCTGTAAGACTCTCTGGAGTCTTACTTGGCTGAATGGAGCTTGTGGTCCCAGATTGAAGTGATGGTGCATTGGTGACAGAGATCTGACCACGTGTAACAACATCCCAGCCTATGGAAGAAACTTGTCGCTGATTTTCCAGAGGGCTGGATCGACTCAGAGGACCCTTTAGGTTCAAATCTGATGTCTGACTTATGTCCAGCATGATTGGCCTGTGACTAAGGATGCCTTCATGTTACGAGCACATGGGATCTTACTCTTGGCAGCCCACCATCTTTTCCTGTGGGCCTAGCTTGCGCTTTCTTCTCTTATGTGGCTCACCCTACCTTTTAGTTATGCTGTCAGAAATTAGCAACTTGGCAAACGCTTCCTCTTCACACTGGAAAGTAAGTGCTAAATGTGGGTTTAGAGTTGCTGAGAACTTTTTTTTTTTTTTTTTTTTTTTTTGTCTTTTTGCCCAGCTGACCTGAATCACTCTGTAGACCAGGCTGGCCTTGAACTCACAAAGATCCGCCTGCCTCTGCCTCCCGAGTGCTAGGTTAAAGGCGTGTGCCGCCAAGCTCAGCAAGTTGCAGAGAATTTTTATTACCTTTTACAAGGAATGAAGCGCTTGAAAAATGTTTAAATTGCAATTTTGTAGGCTGCGTTACTAGAGGAAAATAGTAACGTAGCCGGAGTGTCTTGCCAGAGCTCAGCTAAGTTTCCTCACCTCAGACCCATGCCAAGGCTTGTGAGTTTGGAGCACAGCTAGGTGGGTTAAATCACACTAGTCTCTGAATACTAAGTACAGACAGCACCTGCCAGGAAGCATGGACCAATTACCAGCTCTGTGATGCTTCTGACCCACAGACAAGTGGCAGAAGAGGAATTTAACCTGAATGTTTTTGTATTCGTTACTTCTCTTGTTACTATGTGCACATACTTGGCAAAGGTAATTTAAAGGAGGAAGGGATTATTCTGACTCACAGTCTGAGAAGGGAAATAGTCCATCCTGGCAGAGCAGGTGGCGTGCTGGTCACATTTCCTCTGCAACCAGGAAGCAGAGAGCCATGCATGCTGATGCTCAGTCCCAAGACTCCAACCCATCACCCACATTTAAGGTGTATCTTCCTACTTTTAAAAAATATTTATTTTTGCCTTTAATCCTAGCCTTGGGAGGCAGAGGCAGGCAGATCTCTGTGAGTTCAAGGCAGCCTGGTCTACAGAGTGAGTTCCAGGACAGCTGGGGCTATGGGAGACCTGTCTCGAAAAGACAAAAAAAAAAATTTTTTTATGTGTATGAGTTATGGTCCGCATGTGTGGTGAGTTGTACCATGTCATACAATTGCCCTTGGAGGCCACAAGAGGGCTTTGTATCCCCTGGAAACGGAGATACACATGGTAGTTGGTCACTTTTCATTGCTGGAATAGAACTCAGGTCTCTGCAAGAGCACAAGTGCTCTTAACCTCAGAATCACTCCAGCCCCGACATGTCCTACCTTTAATAGCCCAATCTAGAAAATTCCTCTGGACATGCCCAAAGGCTTATCTCCTAGGAGATTCCAGATCCTGTCAAGTTGAGCACTAATATTAACCATCACTGTTAGCTGGGGACTCAAATGGGTACCAAGAAGGAATTCACCATCTCCTCGGACACCATGAGACCCTGCTATTGCAACCCAGGTATAAGATACCACATCTCAGCTTACCCTAAGCTCCAGCTAGAATGTACAATAGCTGACAGGTGGGCCCAGGGATACCCAGCCCTAGAAATCTGACTCCCTGTGGACATGAGCTCTGAGTGATACTCCATCAACTTCTAGCCTCAACTGGAAGGCTGACCTGTCATGTCCCTTCATGTATGGGACTATACAGACACTGGCTAGTGTTCCCTTACAGCCTTTTAACTTGATTTTCATAAACAGTAGACTTTATCTTTACTACATGCTGTGTGCCAAGATTAAGTTCCAACATGAAGGGGAATGTCTTGCCCTTGGTAATTCCTGGAGTTCCAACCAATGCCCCAAGACATTTAATTTTATCGTCACATGTTTCTCTGGCTCTATTTTTCATGCTCATCCACTCATCACACGCTTAGAAACCCCAGCTGCATTTTTTTTTTAGCATTAACATTCACAGATTTTTGTTTTTTTTTTTTTTTATAAATAACTTTTTTTTTTTTTTTATTAATTTTAATTTTTTCACATGAACACCTCACTTTCTCTTGTGTTTAGAATTTTTAGCACTGAATCCTGAAGCCTGGCTTATTATTGAGGGGGATTTCCTCAGTTCTTATTTCAGAATTATTTTCAAAGAGTTTTAGCCGTTGAATGCTTTTTTTTCTTTTTTCTAACTTGTTAAGAAATCGTTAAGTACTTATTCTGGAAAAACTGGATTCGCGGTGCCTAGGCTGGGTGAACTCCAACACGCTTCTGGAACTTCCTGAGAGCAACCATTGAGATGCTAATGTGCAGGCTTGGGACTTCAAGGGACACGGTTTGGAGCAGTGGGTACCTTTTGTGTGGAGTCCCTGGTGTGTCCTTTTGCCACATCCCCTGGTGACCACATCCATTGTGCTGTGGGGTGCACCAACCTTCAGGTCTGTACTGTGGGTCCTTTCGTCCGCGACAAAGATTAAACATCAAACTGCACGACTGCATAACTACTAACATAGAGGCATGTAAAATTTTTTCTTCAAGTAAAAATTCATTTTAAAATTATGATTCTAAAATAAATGTCAGAATTGATTTTGGTGGCGGGTCTTTTTGCAAGAAGGGTCCTAATACACTCATACACATAAAATAAAAAATATAAACTATATATAATAATGTATTTTAAAAATTTATTTATGTTGGGTGTGATGGCATATGCCTTTAATCCTAGCACTCAGGAGGCAGAAGCAGGTGGATCTTTGTGAGTTCAAGGCCAGCCTGATCTACAGAGTGAGTTCCAGGACAGCTGGGGCTACAGGGAGACCCTGTCTCAAAAAGACCCCCGCCCAAAAATCAATCTTGACATTTATTTTAGAATCAGAATTTTAAAATGAATTTTTACTTGAAGAAAAATTTTACATGCCTCTATGTTAGTAGTTATGCAGTCGTGCAGTTTGATGTTTAATCTTTGTCGCGGACGAAAGGACCCACAGTACAGACCTGAAGGTTGGTGCACCCCACAGCACAATGGATGTGGTCACCAGGGGATGTGGCAAAAGGACACACCAGGGACTCCACACAAAAGGTACCCACTGCTCCAAACCGTGTCCCTTGAAGTCCCAAGCCTGCACATTAGCATCTCAATGGTTGCTCTGCAGGAAGTTCCAGAAGCTGTGTTGGAGTCACCCAGGCCTAGGCACCCTGAATCCAGTTTTTCCAGAATAGTACTTAACATTTCTTACAAGTTAGAAAAAAGAAAAAAAAGCATTCAACGGCTAAAACTCTTTTGAAAATAATTCTGAAATAAGAACTGAGGAAATCCCCCTCAATAATAAGCCAGGCTTCAGGATTCAGTGCTAAAAATTCTAAACACAAGAGAAAGTGAGGTGTTCATGTGAAAAAATAAAATGTGTTTGGCCTAATAATTCAATGTAAAAATAAGTTGATTTATAAAAAAAAAAAAAAACTAAAAATCTGTGAATGTTAATGCTAAAAAAAAAATGCAGCTGGGGTTTCTAAGCGTGTGATGAGTGGATGAGCATGAAAAATAGAGCCAGAGAAACATGTGACGATAAAATTAAATGTCTTGGGGCATTGGTTGGAACTCCAGGAATTACCAAGGGCAAGACATTCCCCTTCATGTTGGAACTTAATCTTGGCACACAGCATGTAGTAAAGATAAAGTCTACTGTTTATGAAAATCAAGTTAAAAGGCTGTAAGGGAACACTAGCCAGTGTCTGTATAGTCCCATACATGAAGGGACATGACAGGTCAGCCTTCCAGTTGAGGCTAGAAGTTGATGGAGTATCACTCAGAGCTCATGTCCACAGGGAGTCAGATTTCTAGGGCTGGGTATCCCTGGGCCCACCTGTCAGCTATTGTACATTCTAGCTGGAGCTTAGGGTAAGCTGAGATGTGGTATCTTATACCTGGGTTGCAATAGCAGGGTCTCATGGTGTCCGAGGAGATGGTGAATTCCTTCTTGGTACCCATTTGAGTCCCCAGCTAACAGTGATGGTTAATATTAGTGCTCAACTTGACAGGATCTGGAATCTCCTAGGAGATAAGCCTTTGGGCATGTCCAGAGGAATTTTCTAGATTGGGCTAATTAAGGTAGGAAGATGTCGGGGCTGGAGGGATGATTCTGAGGTTAAGAGCACTTAGTGCTCTTGCAGAGGACCTGAGTTCTGATTCCAGCAATGAAAAAGTGACCAACTACCATGTGTATCTCCGTTTCCAGGGGATACAAAGCCCTCTTGTGGCCTCCAAGGGCATTGTATGACATGGGTACAACTCACACACATGCGGACCATACACTCATACACATAAAATAAATTTTTTTTTTGTCTTTTCGAGACAGGGTCTCCCTATAGCCCCAGCTGTCCTGGAACTCACTCTGTAGACCAGGCTGGCCTTGAACTCACAGAGATCTGCCTGCCTCTGCCTCCCAAGTGCTAGGATTAAAGGCAAAAATAAAATATTTTTTAAAAGGTAGGAAGATACACCTTAAATGTGGGTGATGGGTTGGAGTCTTGGGACTGAGCATCAGCATGCATGGCTCTCTGCTTCCTGGTTGCAGAGGAAATGTGACCAGCACGCCACCTGCTCTGCCAGGATGGACTATTTCCCTTCTCAGACTGTGAGTCAGAATAATCCCTTCCTCCTTTAAATTACCTTTGCCAAGTATGTGCACATAGTAACAAGAGAAGTAACGAATACAAAAACATTCAGGTTAAATTCCTCTTCTGCCACTTGTCTGTGGGTCAGAAGCATCACAGAGCTGGTAATTGGTCCATGCTTCCTGGCAGGTGCTGTCTGTACTTAGTATTCAGAGACTAGTGTGATTTAACCCACCTAGCTGTGCTCCAAACTCACAAGCCTTGGCATGGGTCTGAGGTGAGGAAACTTAGCTGAGCTCTGGCAAGACACTCCGGCTACGTTACTATTTTCCTCTAGTAACGCAGCCTACAAAATTGCAATTTAAACATTTTTCAAGCGCTTCATTCCTTGTAAAAGGTAATAAAAATTCTCTGCAACTTGCTGAGCTTGGCGGCACACGCCTTTAATCCTAGCACTCGGGAGGCAGAGGCAGGCGGATCTTTGTGAGTTCAAGGCCAGCCTGGTCTACAGAGTGAGTTCCAGGACAGCTGGGGCAAAAAGACAAAAAAAAAAAAAAAAAAAAAAGTTCTCAGCAACTCTAAACCCACATTTAGCACTTACTTTCCAGTGTGAAGAGGAAGCGTTTGCCAAGTTGCTAATTTCTGACAGCATAACTAAAAGGTAGGGTGAGCCACATAAGAGAAGAAAGCGCAAGCTAGGCCCACAGGAAAAGATGGTGGGCTGCCAAGAGTAAGATCCCATGTGCTCGTAACATGAAGGCATCCTTAGTCACAGGCCAATCATGCTGGACATAAGTCAGACATCAGATTTGAACCTAAAGGGTCCTCTGAGTCGATCCAGCCCTCTGGAAAATCAGCGACAAGTTTCTTCCATAGGCTGGGATGTTGTTACACGTGGTCAGATCTCTGTCACCAATGCACCATCACTTCAAATGCTGGGACCACAAGCTCCATTCAGCCAAGTAAGACTCCAGAGAGTCTTACAGGCTTCCCAGAGTTGGTGGCTGGGCACCAGCCATTCCTGTTTTCCTCAGCAGACCCAATGTATTCAGCAGAGTCCAAAATGTACACGTCAGTGTTTGAAGTAAATCAGTAATTAGGACACAATGAATGATAGCTAGAAACACGCTCAGTGTTTGACATCTCTTGCAGTTTTGTGATTTGTAGTTCCTACATTGGTCATGTGACTGTTATAGTAACTTCTTAGAACATCTCATGACCCAAGGTTGTTTTTTTTTTTAAATCCTAAGAGACTTAAGAAGTTCATGTTGGTCACTCAGGACCACACAAAAATTCACTTAACATTTTCTTAACCTGAGTTTCCTCTTCCAATAAGGAGTCTCATAAGTTAAGCATAGCTTTTAATCCCAGTACTCAGAAGGCAGAGGCAGGCAGATCTCTATGAGATCAAGGCCAGCCTTGTCTACATAGTGAGTTCCAGCCAGCTGGGGCTACAGGGAAACCCTTTCTCAAAAAACCAAAACAGGAAAAAAAAAAAAATTCGAATAGCACAATCTCTTCAGGGCTTCAGGCCAAGGATTAAAAATCAGAAGACTAAACACAAGAAAAAATAAAGTCCTGTATCATGACCTTTTCCACAGTAACTGACACACACTGAGCATTTAATAAAAGGTGTTTGTTGTGATTTGAATGTGAAATGTCCTCCAGAGCTTCTGAGCATGAACACTTGGTCCCAAGCTATTGGCACTGTTGTGGGGAAGTTTTGAAACCTTTAGAGGTCAATGCCTTGCTGGAGAAAGTGGCTCACTCAGAATGGATCTTTAAGTTTCACAGTTCAGCTCCATTTCTCTGTTCTCTCTCTCTCTCTCTCTCTCTCTCTCTCTCTCTCTCTCTCTCCTTCCTGATCTACCCAGATGCAATCAAGCTTCTACCATGACAGATAAGACCCAAGCACTTCTGGCCCCAATGTCTTCTCCGCCATGAGAGACTGTATCCTTAAGTAACTTGTCAGGTGTTTTTGGTCACAGCAACAAGAAAAGTAACTAATACTCCATAAACAGGAATGATTTGTTAATTAGAATACAACATGATGCCAAAGAGAACTCAAAGAGAATCAAGCATATCTGCATGGAGTTCAGGGGCAATGCGCTTTAAGGCCTTAGAAGTCATCAGTGTCACTCAGAGAAAGACCAAAAACTTGCTTTCCCAATGCCTCTGACGGCACAACACCAAGTGCCTTTTATCCCTCTCAACCCATAATGCTTTGTGGAAGAGAACAGTGCCTGAGAACAAATGGGAAGTAGAGTGAGATGTCAGTGTGTGTACCCAGATGGAGACTCGTGGGAACTGGCCAAAATCTTGTCAAGTCTTCAATGTGGCTTGAAAAAAAAAAACTCACCCAAATCCCTTAACTACACAACTTTAAAATACATTCTGACAATTTTCTTAAACAAGGGCTGTGTCTACAACAGATCTGACTTGAAATATATTTTATGCATTCAACTGTCTCCAATCAACTTCATCCTTCACCAAAATGTCATATTTTTTCATAGTAAGTTATCACAGCATTCCTAAGAGAGCTCACCCAAGCTCTGTGATTTGAGAAATATTGATATTTTCTGAGAGTTCTTCCCATTTGTGTCACTCAGTTCGTAGAGGCAATTTTCTCATGGAGGGAAGCAAACAAGTATCTGGACCTTATTTACTCATTCCCACATGTTTCTTTTCAAGTATTTATAACCATTAAAAGGAAACAATCTCCTGGTGTTTGTGTGTTGACAACCGAGCAGGACAAATAAGAAATATTTGTCATAGCTCTTCAGCTCTCCTTAGCCACTCTGAGAGGGAAGCAAACTGCTCCAACGCAATCAAATGACAAATTAGCCCAGAACCCCTCTGTGAGAAGAATAAATTGTTCTCACTTCCTCAACAACTACAGTGAACTACGACTAATGGAATCTCGGTGGAAGGTGGCTGGAGTTCCCTCCACAGGGAATGCATGTGTTCCTGTTGCCAAAGGGCTCTATGCAAAGGCTTTCCTGGTTGCTGGGAGTGTTCACACCCACTCAGAAATGTGAAAAACGGGGACCTCCACCTCTCATCCTCTGCACATATCAGGATCCACATTTGGAGGGGTGTCTGCAATTGGAATAATAAGGCTTCTCTGCACTCAGGAAACAGAGAATGCCTTCCATGACACAGCATGGCTTCCTCCCTTCCGTGACACTGGCATGGCTTCCTCCCTTCCATGACACTGGCATGGCTTCCTCCCTTCCGTGACACTGGCATGGCTTCTTCCCTTCCGTGATACCGGCATGGTTTCTTCCCTTCCGTGATACCAGCATGGTTTCTTCCCTTCCATGACACCAGCATGGCTTCTTCCCTTCCATGACACTGGCATGGCTTCCTCCCTTCCATGACACTGGCATGGCTTCCTCCCTTCCATGACACTGGCATGGCTTCTTCCCTTCCGTGACACTGGCATGGCTTCCTTCCTTCCATGACATTGGCATGGCTTCCTCCCTTCCATGACACTGGCATGGCTTCCTCCCTTCCATGACACTGGCATGGCTTCTTCCCTTCCATGACACTGGCATGGCTTCCTCCCTTCCATGACACCGGCATGGCTTCCTCCCTTCCATGACACCGGCATGGCTTCTTCCCTTCCATGACACTGGCATGGTTTCTTCCCTTCCATGACACGGGCATGGCTTCCTCCCTTCCATGACACAGCATGGCTTCTTCCCTTCCATGACACTGGTATGGCTTCCCCCGTTCGCCTTTTCTCCTTCCTGTTGCTTATAGTAACCATTTCTGGCATGGTGAAGATCTATGTCACAAATATGGTAATATTTAATAAAATCCCAAGGAGAGAGGGGAAAAGAAAAAGATAAATCGGGAGGGAAGGAGGAACGGGAGGGAAGGGGGCGATGAGAGCAACTTTACCTCAAGGTTAGAAGATCAAATCCAGAGGTGTGCCATTTTGTATCTCTGTAGTTTTTATTTGTTTGGGTTTCAAATTTTAGTCCACCAAGATGTATTGCTCAAGGAAAAGACTATGAAAGCAATCAATTAGCTTCCACAGTGAAATCATCTAGAACTAAGACAAAGGAGCAAGCCCACGGATTCGTCCCTGCTCTGTCCCCAGAACACCCTGCCTACTCGGGCCAAAAGACCCCTCCATTTTCTCTGGAGTATCACATGGCCTCTGTGTTCCTAGGGGTACCACCGAGCTCTGGAGATAGCCTGAGCATCTTAGAACATCTGCATCCAACCCCAAGATGCCCCCTGCATCCATACCCACCCCCAGAGCCTAGAATCAGAGCAGAGAAGCATTCCTCAGGGGTGTGCCACACACTGTGGGGCCTGTCCTCCCAGGATGGAAAGCCAACTGGGTTCAGAAGAACTCTTGATTTCTAAACAACAAGTCTGTTACACCTTGAGTTTGAAATATCTCCACAAACTCTTGTGTTTGAACATTTGGTCCCCAGCTACTTGTGCTGTTTGGGAAGCTGTCGAACCTTTAGCAGTAAAGCATGGCTGGATGAAGGCCACTGGAAAGACCCTTGGGTTATAGATAGCTCCACTTCTGGCCCAAGCTCTCTGCTTCTGGTCTACCAAGATGTGATCAAGCAGCCTCATCTTCCTATTGCCCACCACGAGCCACTCTCCAGCTCACAGATACCGACATAAACACCACCAGGTCTTGCCAGCCAGGAAACTGGGAGCCACACTAAATCCGTCCCTAAGCAGCTCCTTTTAGATATTTTGCACAACAACACGTAACTAGCATAGAGCTCTTCCCCAGCCTCATCACTCTCATTGCCTCTGCCCAGCAGGCTGAATGGCTCACCAAGTCGAGCCTGTCTGTCCTCTGAGGAAGGGGGAACCATTAGTCTGCAGGGCTTCTGCCAGCCCCAAGTAAATACAGTTACATCCTCATGGCTCCGTGCTGAACAGCTGGGCCACAGACAGGAAAACCATTACACATTAATAATTAATTTGCTTTGACAACTGCTTCTTCCTCTTTTGTGTTGTTCACAGTCCCATCACCTTAAGTACCAGTAAAGAGCTCACAGCATTGCTAAAAACTCCATGAGGAAAAAGATCTGGTAGAAGAAAAGGCAAAAAGGGCTTGGTAGACAGAGGAAGTGGTGAATGGCAGGGGACGATGAACTTATAGTCTGCTGGGAAGAGATCATCTCAGCATGCCCTCACCAGAGGATATCTATGTCTTGCCTAATGTGCACAGATGTCTAAGCTGGCCCTCTGCAGGGCAGACATAAACCCAAGGATTCCAGCCACTCTGCAATGAGGACACTTGAGCAATTTCCACTAAATTTACTTCAGACCATCAACTTTCCAGGAATACAAGAATGAGTGACTACTAAGCCAGAGAAACGTGCAAATGCATATGAAAGTGGAACGGAAGAGAGCAAACAGTGGGGAACAAAAAGACCAGTAAGCGGACTTCTCCTTACTGGGTTTTGAAATCTGGCTCTTATGAGCATACCATGCCAGAAACAGATGAGCACATGTGTATCCTTACACAATTTATTCTAAAATTTATTGAATTACAGTAAATCCACAAGTTTGAGCAATTACAGTGGCAGCCACTTGCCAGTTAACCCTACCTAGCCTGGCAATCTGACTGATGAGAATGCAAGCTCTTTGTTCAGATCTTAATTACTGGTATTAACTATTATATAACAGAGCACACGGTTAATGTAGCCATATGCCTTTATGCACACATGTGGCTTACAGAATGAAAACAAGTTAACGAGGCTCCAACAGAGTTCAGCCAGTTTCAGAAGCGGGCCTAGAGAGTATGGATAAGGACCCAATCCAGTGATGGGAGGGGGCTGCGGGTGGGACTGCTGGAGCCCTGGTTTGAGAACAAAGCTGCAGAGTCTAGCCATGAACTGAAAGGACAAACCAGGTCTGGAGCAGCAAACAGTGCATCTAGGTCCAGGGTCACATGGATGAAAAGGTCAATGGGCAGGTAGTCCAGTAGGCCACACCAACAGCAGGGGACTGGGCCAAGCTGAAGTTCCAGGGACAGCTGGGGACTCCTCTTCTCATTGGTCCTACACACACACACACAGACACACACACACACACACACACACACACACACACACACACACACACCAGGTATCAGATGACAGGTTGGTGTGGGCCAGGCCATTGCAGCCTTAGGTGTTCATCACTTTAGGAGGTCCCGGGGAAGGAGTCATATCTCAGTCTGGTGTATCTGATAGGTTCCCGGGCCTGGTTTCCCTATGATTTTACTACACTCACAAACCCCTACAGTCTCAATTCACCCCAAATAAGTTTATAGAATGGTTCTCTTTCTAGTCCCAGGAGCAATTCATTTATTAGTCTGTCCTGGATGGCGGTACCTGATAGAAAGTATAGTTTATGGGTCCACCTAGAGGTGCAGTTATTCTCCCCCAAATGCAGTAAAAAAAAAAAAAAAACAACTTCTTATAAAATGGACTCTCCTAGGGCAAAGCACAGCCTGAAAAACAATTGTGTGATATACTACAAAGTAACTTGAAGTACAGCATAGCCTGATCTCAATACTAGCTGTACTTCCAAAAGAGGAATTTATAACTATCCCATGGTCTTCATGCTTTTTCCAAGTTAACCTTAAATTCCATTCCCCAGATGAGGAAACTGAGGCTCCTGAAGCCAAACAACACCCATGGAAAGTGGAGGCGTTTGTGGACCTCAAAGGTCGGTGTTCTCCCATCAGCTTACGATGAGGGTCTCAGGTAGGCCAGCTGCTGACGAGCCGACGTTATCTTTTGTGCATACAGGGACAGGTGTGCACGGGAACCAGCCGCTGAGTCCTGTGAGTAGAGGCTGCAACCTGGAGCTCTCAGGAACTTGTGCCGCCCTCCCTTACATTTAGCAATCTGAACTGTAGTGTAGACTCACCTCTTTTCTAGTAAGCTATGGGCATGTGGTTGGAAAAACTGGAAGCCAGGTCTCGTTAGTGTCCAGAACCAACTGAAGGCCTGAGGGATCTATTCTTTGTTTATTTGACAAACCGAGCCTGAGTTTCGCTCTTCTGTGCGTGGCACTGAGAACAAAGGCATAGGTTGTCGCTTCTCCCTGAGAGTCTAGGTACGTAATAGTCACGATTGGACAATGGGATGAGTTAAGACAAACACCACTGTTGTGATTTGGAAAGTAGCTGTAGAATTTCCCAGCATAGCACAAGCTTTTTCATATTGAAATATAACTCCCTTAATAGACATTTGGGGCATCGTTCAGGTCCACATAGAAAGGCATTGACCCAGAAGTTCTAAGCTGAGAGCCCCAAGCCCTGGCCTCAGCACTCTGGTCCTGCTTCCTTCCCCGTGGAGGAAAAAGTTCAGGATTCTCTGCTTTTCTTCCTCACTGTGTTTAGAAACTCCTGGTGCCTGGGGATCACCACGAGGCGTTTAACATGCTTTGGCCCTCCTATAAAACAAAAGTCATGGATAATATTACCATATTCCTCCACAAATAGAAATACTGGCAGCTATCAAAAGCAAGAATCACAAGGACCATTTGTGACCTATTCACTAGTGCCACATCCATAGTGGCAGGGATGGACACAGTCAGTCAAGGCTTCTCCCCTGTGCGTTGTGCAAGGGACCCAGAGTCCCACTCCTCTGCCCTCCCTCCGCTGGCTTCCCTGGATCTGAGCAGCTGCTCATGGCTTTAGGCTGAGCAATGGGCTCCTCCCCTCTGTCTACACAGACAAGACCAACCAGCTTGTTTTCCCTGAAAGCTATCTTCTCCAACAGTTGACCACCCAGGAAAGGTTCCTGGGTTCAACTTTCCAAAGCTCTGGGTTCTCTGCCCAGTTCTCAAGGTCCTGCATGAGTGAGTTTGCGGGACCTGCCTTACTCTGTCCACTCATCTGTCCCATTCATTTCAGATCACCTGGTTTCCCAGGCTCACTGGAAACCCCACAGAGAGGTGGGCCTGCTCTGCTCCTCTTTAAAAAAATGCCTATTCTATACTCCATCCCAGCCTGAGAACAGAGGGCAGAGCTCTGTGACAACCCAGCAATACTCTGATTTGGCTGTTAGTGCTACCTGGGAATCCTCCCCCTGAGGATAGTGCAGACATGGCTTCTGTGAAGTGTGTTAGTAAATTCTGGGCAGGAAGAAGCCACGTCACAGCAAATACAGGAGGTAAGGTTGCAACAGGAGAAGTCACAGGCTTTGTGTTACATGGCCACCTCTGAAGGTCTCCTGCCAGAGGGCCCCCTGTAAATCCCTCTTAAAATGATCAATGCCCCCAGAATAAGGACATTAAAAGCATCCCATCTAATTTAGTGTTACGCATGCTGCTGACAGACCAGACAAGCAATCAAAGAAAGGGCTCTCAAAAATATGGCTGCAAAAAAAAAAAAATCCAGAAAGTGGAATATTGAGAAAAAAGCAAAAGAAAAGTGATAGCAACTAAAAACTCCTCAAACTCCTCTCCTAGAAGAAAATATTCCAGTCAATCCAGTTCTTGGAAAGAAACTACGGCACTCATTTTGCTATGCTGCTATTCATAATTCTCTCTGTCTTGTGCTATCGTTTGCGAATTACATAGCTCTATCTCTGTGGCACATAACAATAACAGCAGTTGGTGCACCCTAAATGTGTGAGGATTACATAAAAGGTAATCCTGATTATTGCTGAAGGCCTTAATTAAATGAGCAATTAGTCTTGAGCATGAATGTTTATACAAAAGGAAAAGCAGCTAATTAATATGGATAGCGACTTTCTCCTGTGAACAGGAGCCTGCCCTGGGCATGGCATGGCATGGTAGCTTTGTATCCTATAGTTAACAACTAGGGAAATTAACAGCTGGGGTCAGAATGGAGTTACACCAGGAGAAACTCAAACATCATTTCTAAGTAACCTGTAAGGGACACCCTGGACTCCCTCCGCCCTTCACCATGTGACACGGAGAGCCTCCTGGCTCTCCACCCCAGGCTCCGGGACCTCTCCGCTGTGGTACATCCAGTGCCTCCTTGTGTGTGATGCCAGGACCAAGTGGACTTACCAAAAGTAAAACAACTCTGAAAAGCAAGATTGACTTTCTGTGATGGCAAGTGTTGTTAACCTGACGGGATGTAAATCACCTCGGAGAGGTCCTCTTGGCTTGTAGGGTTGGGGGGATCTTAATTGTGTTAACTGAGGTGGGAAGACCAGGCACTGTGAGCAGGGCCATTCCCTGACTGGGATCCTGGACTGTATCAGTGGTGAAAAGAAGCCAAGCAGGCATGCAACCATAGCTTTCTGATTGTGGATTTGATGTGACCTTCCCACCTTGATGGACTTTATCCTTGAATGCTGAGCTGAGCGAAACCCTTTCTCCCTAAGTTGTTTTTGTCAAAGCAAGAAGAAAAGAAATTCAGATATCATTAAATCTCTCTGCAAAGATATTACTCAGGATAATGATGATATCAGCTGGGTTTAACTTTGTCAGTTTAAAAAAATATTTATTTATATTTTATGTGTATGAGTGTTATTGCCTACATTGTATGTAAGTGCACCCGTGTCATGTCATGTAGAAGAGAGGATTGGATCCCCTTGAACTGGAGTTACAGACAGTTGTATATATACGCTGGGATCCAAATCTGTGTCCTCTGAAAGAGCAACCAGTGCTCTTACTCACAAGCCATCTCTCCTCCAGCCCAACTTTGTCAGTTCTTAAAGGGAAATAATATGCCTTTCTGCAATATTGCTAGATTAGTTCTTGCTAAATCATTATTTTAAATCTTTGAGAGGGGAATTTTTATTTGTTTTTGTTTATTTTGCTCAAGAGTAAAAAGCATAAGAGTGGTTGGGCTAGCCTGTGCTCACATAAGCACACATAATCGTTATTCAACTCCAGCTCCTTTGAAAACAATGCTATAGCCTGGCTGAGAACATGCAGAGTGAAGGTTTCTTGCCCTGTAGGATGTTATCAAAGCCACTGAATGAACGAATGGATGAGAATAATAAATGAAAAGATGGATGGGTAGATTAAGTATACTTAAAAGTTCAGAGTTGGGGTTAGAAAGATGGTTAAGAGCATGTCCTGTGCTCTGGCAGAGGGCCTGAGTTTTTGGTGGCTTACCATTGTCCGTGACTCCAGCTCCAGGGAGATCTGTCACCTCTGGCCTCTACCGGGTGCCTTCACTCACATGCACATACTCATATACATATATACACATAATTTTCATTTCATGACCAGTCAAAGAGGCTGCCCTGTGATATCATCAATCTCACTCTCAGGCTCCTTCCTTGACCTCTTCCACGCTAACTACTGAAAGCACAAACAGCAGGTGCCCTCCTTCGGAAAGTGTTGTATGTCTCATTTGCACATCCTACAATGTCCACTCTCTCTGGCCACTATGTACATACAGCCCTTCTAGGCAGGACTCCTGAGCAGCACATCTCCAGGCTGCCTACCGGCAGTGATCCTGGGTTTCCCATGTGTTCCCTCAGGCTGTCCTGTCTCATTCAGCCCATCCTCTTGTCCCCAGGAGCTACTGCTACTATTTCAGCTTTCTACCTCCAGGAATCAAAGCCCAGAGCTACAGAGACAGAGGTGACAGGAGTTTACATCTTCAGGCCGTCGGATTCCAAACCCACCCAGTGTGTGTGTGTGCTTGTGTGACTATATGCACATGAGAGTGTCAACACCAGAAGAAGTAATTGGATCCCTTGGAACCAGAGTTACCCACAGTTGTGAACTACTTAGTGTGGGCACTGGAAACTACCTTGATTGAATTCTTTGCAAGGACAGCAAGTACTCTTTTTTTTTTTTTTCTGTATGTGTATGAATGTACTGTCTGCATGCAAGTCGGTGCACCCGTGTCGTGCAATGCCATGGAGGTCAGAAGAGGGTGTCGGATTCCCCTGGAACTGGAGTTCTCCTGGAATTGGAGTTTCAGACGGCTCTTGGCCACCATGTGGGTGCTGGGGATGGAACCCGGGTCCTCTGTAAGAGCGGTCGGCACTCTTAACTGCTAGGCCATCTCTCCAGCCCAGCAAGTTCTCTTAACCACTGAACCATACCTCCTTAGCTTTGGTCCTATCACAGCTCCAAAGTGTGTCGTGGACCCTTACTCCCACTTCTGGCCCCCCTTGTTCTGTGTTCAGGAATGTGCTTGGCCTTCTTTCACTCCTGAGCAGGTATCCGCCCATCCTCCAAGGTCTGGGCCCATCTGCCCTTGGTGTCTTAGTGGTACCTTTTCAGCTCAGTCCATACAGAATATGATGTTCCTTCCTTGGACTTTAAATCTAAGTAAAACCTCACTTTGGGCAAGTTTTTGGAAAAGCTCTGTCGTTGTCTTTCCGTCCCGATTGTTTGAGAAGTGGAGATCATTTCTCAAGGGTTAGCTTTGTTGGCACCCATGGGTCTTGGGGCACAGATGAATGTTTGCTGAATTAAAGAAACTCCAGTCTCCCAGCTGCTTTCTTGGCTCTTCAGCAGTACCATCCTCACAAGCGGACAACCTACAGAGCAGAGTAAGAGAGGAATATGTCCACCTGGAGACACTTTTTCCTAATTGACGAATCTCTTGGCCTAAATATTTCAGGGTAATCCAAAATTTTCTCCTCTGAGGGATCAAAATCAGCTTCAGGGAGAAAGTTGGTAATGAGCCTCACAGATGTGGAGAACTCTGCCTGATTGCCCTGTCTGAAGGGATGGCATGCCACATGCTGTTGCTTGCTCCCGCGGAGATGACTTCTGGCTGGAGAGATGGTTTCAGTGCATAAAGAGCCTGCTGCGCCAATACGCAGATCCAAGTCCACATCCCCAGTGCCCATGTTTTAAAAAGTCAGACAACACTAGGGTGCACCTGTAATCCCAGAGCTGGGAAACCGGTGCAGTGGATCCCTGGGGGTTGATGGACAGCTAGTCTAGCCAATCAGTGAGCTGCAGGTTTAGTGAAAGACCCTGCCTCAAAAAATAAGGTGGGGGAAGCCATTAATGTCAACTTCTGGCCTCTACATGCACAAGGTGAATACACACACATATCTATAACACATGCGTGACATACACATAAAGGAAAGAAAAGAAAGAAAAAAAGGAAGGACAGAGTGGGGAAGGAAGGAGGGACAGATCACCACTTGGTCAGTCTTACTTAGACTTAAGACACTGAAGAGAGGGGCTTCCTGGCCTTGTTCCTTGGAGAAGGAAAAGTAAAGATGGTGAAAGAGAGGGGAGAACAATGAAAGGTTTTACGGGGGCATCGGCAGCACCAGATGGAAGGACATTATGGAAAAAGTATACAACTGTCTGTGCCCCCAGCCTCTGCCCGCACACCAACAACGATTGTGCAGCAAAGCCTGTTGAGCACAGTTCCTACACCCACTGTGGCCAAAGCTCATGGGACCCATAGGACACAAGCAAGAGATGATTTGATAGAGCCCTCTTTCCAGGTCTGGAAAAAACTAGTTAGAAATCTTTTATAATACATCACTCACTTCTTTCTCTCCTCTACAGAACACAATAAAAATGATTAGTTGCTTTTCAACCCACGAAGACATTTCCCACATGGGTGGGCAGCTAACTGTGTAAGACATCACCCAAGGAAGAAGCATGGGGACCATCTGTGCTGGGAGGAGGGGGGTCCTTGCCATGATGTGCTTCTAGACTGCTACCAAAGGCCTGCAATATGGAGGTGAACCCCTGCTAGAGGAGTTCAGGACAATGAGGGACTTCAGATTCTCTTCCGTGCCTGGAACTTCTCAATAGATGTGCAGCTCACACAATGGTTTTTGTCATTTCCCCCATCCCCGCTCCGCCATCCCCCAGTGAGATGGGAGTCCCTTTTACACTGACCTGTCTCTCACACTTGGTTAGATTTTACTTTCTTATTCATATCCTGGGATTCCTGCCCCTGAGTTGAGACTGTGTTGATTCAGTAAAAAGGAAACATGTTGCCTAACATCTGAGTTGGTCTCACACATTGTTTTTAGGTAATTGGGACAGTTTCAAAGACTGCAATGGATGATGCCTGCAGGAAGATACCTTTATCTGTATCCCATGCAAAGCTTGTAATTTGGAAGAAAGTTGTTGAGGCTGTAAAAGCAAAACAGCTACTCAGAATGCACATGTCTATGTATCTGAATGCATAGAGTAGGACACAGGAACCATGTAATGTATACTCTGTTAAAGACTCTTTAGGGGATGGAGAGATGGCTCAGGGGTTAAGAGTTCCGACTGCTCTTGCAGAAGACCCAGGTTCAATTTCCGGCACCCACATGGCAGGTAAGAACCGCCTTTAAGCCGGGCATGGTGGCACACGCCTTTAATCCTAGCACTCAGGAGGCAGAGGCAAGCGGATCTCTGAGTTCAAGGCCATCCTGGTCTACAGAGTGAGTTCCAGGCCAGCTGGAGCTATAGGGAGACCCTGTCGCAGAAAAGGAGACCCTGTCGCAGAAAAAAAGACCCTTCCTTTAAAACTCACAGGACGCCTATAGAAAGGCATCAGGTGGAAACCACAGGTGAGCATCAACTGATACTGTCCAAGTATACCTATGAGATACAAAAATCAGGTCCTTTGAAGGTCAGTTACTACAGACAAGGTTTCCTCATCCTTTGCCAAGTTTGCCTGGTTCCTAAGGCAGGCAAAGAAGGTTTTAACTTCTGTCTGCTGTTTTATAATCTAATATGCTGCTTTCACTTCTGTTATTAAAAAATTGAGTTCCAAATTCTTCCACTTGAAAAAAATTAGACTAGTACTGCCTGGGAGAAGGCCTGGGAGAAAGCAGAGAATTATCTAGGTCTCATGATGATGATTTTGCTCTGACAAAGGATGGGCAGACTGGGGAGCTCATCACCTGCCAGCACTTACTATACTCAATGCTAATTTAACACCAAAAGGGAAGTCTATAAGCTACACTGAACTCCAGTTCGTGGTATGCATGTAGAAGTAATAAGAAGTGTGCAAAAAGTAAGCCACTGAATTAATAGAGCCGCAGACAGACAGACAGGTGTCAACTTGACACACTCAGGAAGAGGGAACCTCAACTGAGGAACTTTCTCCATCAGATTGTCCTGTAGCTATGGGGGGGGGGCATTTTCTTGATTGGTAATTGATGTAGGAGGGCCTGGCACACTGTGGGTGGTGCCACCCCCAGGCAGAATCCTGGGTTGTATGGGAAAGCTGGAGGAGCCAGTGAGCAAGCCAGTAAGCAGCTTTCCTCCGTGTTTCCTGTCTCCAGGTTCCTGCCTTGGAGTTCCTACCCTGGCTTCCGTCAATGATGGCTTGTGACCTATAAGCCAAATAAACCCTTTCCTCGCCAAGTTGCTTTGGTCCTGATGTTTGTCACAGCAGTAGAAACCAAACTAGAACAGACGATCAACCAAGTATAGCCTGGTGTTGTTGTGAATGTCCGTGTGGTCTCTCTGTACAGGTATTGGTGGCACTGTTTTGGGAGATCTTAGAAGGTGTGGCCATGCTGGAGGAAGTATATCACTGGGGGTGGGTTTAGTGAGTTTAACAAGCCTTGCTAGTCTCCAGTGTCTCTCTCTTGGCTTCCTGTGTTCATTGGAAGATGTGAAACTCTGCTTTCTGCTCCAGCCCCAGCCACCGTGCCTCTCCACCACAACGGACTCTAATTCTCTGGAACCGTCAATTGCAACCTCAAATAAACTCTTCCTTTTATAAGTTCCCTTGGTCATGGTGGTTTTATCACAGCAACAGAAAAGTGACTAATACAACAGATGTCAGCTAGACTCTGCAATCCACATGACTGAATATTTTTATAACCAAATGTGGGGCAAGAGTTATCCCACTGCATGACACCAGGTTTGAACTTCAATATGAACTTCCTCCTAACACAAAAAGCATCTATTCCATTGTACTCCAAACACAGCATATCTGTGGTTCATGAAACAGTACAAAGCTGAGTCTACAGAGCATGGGAACAGTCAGTCCCCGGAAATCTTATGGGTGAGCAGAGAAGAGATTGGAATCGGTGTGTCTCTCTTTAAAAACAAACAGCCAAGTTATGTTTACGATCTCGTGCTGGAGTCCAAATTTCCCAGGACTCTCCTCTTCCTGGAGAGTGAAACTCCATGGGAAAGCAAACAGATTTCCTTACCCTGGAGAGTTCCACCAGGGAAGAGTGGGGAGTTGCCCCAGGGGCTCACACAGGTATCTTCGCCCTCCACTTGGTCCATTCACAGAAACAGTTGAAGGCAACTCAGCACTAGCCAAGCACTGCTTTGTCAGGAGTTCAGGCCTCCCTCAACACTGGCTGCCAGGGACAGTCCTCATCCCAGCAAGCCATGGACAGTGGCAGAGTTTACTATAGATATACACAGTGGATGGGATGTCACTAGCATGACCTGTCCAGTGCAGTTGGGGTCAATGTAGCTCCAGTATATATCAAATATCAGAAGCCAGGTTATGAAATCAGCCCAGGCGTCTGTCAACAGATGAATGGATAAAGAAAATGCAGTATATGTGCACAGTGGCATTTTATTTAGTTTACAGAAAAATAGACTTGGAGATCATTATATTAAGTCAGACTTAGAAAGACAAATATCACATGTGTTCTCTCATTTGTGGATCCTAGATTTTATATACACACAGATAATCATTTATATAAATCATACTCGTGTGTGTGTGTGTGTGTGTGTGTGTGTGCGTGTGTGTGTATATATACAGGTGATATAAAACCATTTGGAGAAGGAAGAGGACTAGGGAGAGGGGAAGGGAAGAATGAGGAGAGATAGGGAGGTGAATACTGTCAAAGAACATGCCGCCCTCAATGCAAATGTCTTCATGGAAACCAGTACTCTTCAATGAATATACCTGCCAGCCAGAGACTGGGGTGAAAAAACTGACCTGAGCACCCTTGACCCTGAGCCCATGGGGAAAAGGCTCAGGCCCAGGTCTACCAGGTACCAACAAGAATGCTGCCCCAGGGGAGGGGGGCAGCAGCTGGGGAGCGTGCGTAAGTAGTAAAGAAGAAGGGCTGTTTCTGAGGAGAGTCTGCCATAGTGCCTCCTGGGATCCTCAGAACTCAGGTGATCCCTTGTGGGAGCCCAAGCTCATTGTCAAAGCATTGAGCCTGGGTCTCTCCAGCCTGAGGACACCTTGGCTGTCCACCTGGCATCGAGGAGCGTCTTCTACCTGCACACTCCTGCTGGCAGCAGCCACGTGGCTTCACTGTCATCACTCTTGTATCCCCAGTGAGGCTCCTGTGGGGCTGCCTAGGCAGCTGGGAAGCAGAAGCACATGACAAGTTCTAACAAAGCCTGTTGGCACTCAGAATCTAACCAGGTAACAGAAGCAGATATGCCAAGTGTCAGTGAGCAAGTCGCCTATAAGAGAGCCAGAAGGGACAGGAGGAAATTCCCAGAAAGTCCTCAGTTGCTCTTGGGATTACTTTACTTGACTCTATGGCTCTGTGATCCTCAACCATCACTTTGACCGGATTTGTAATCACCCAGAAGACACACCTCCAGGCATGTCATGAGGGTTCTCAGAGACATAAACCAAGGGAGGAAGACCCAACCTAGGTGTGGGGGCCGCCATCCCACGGGCTAGGGTCCCAGACTGAATAAAAGATGAAAAAGAGTGATGAGCAACAGCTCCCTTGCTCCCTGCCTCCTGTGTATCCAACATGGCCGTTTGCATTACATGCCCATCTCTCTGCCTTCCCTGCCAAAGTAAACCCTCCCTCCTTTAAATTGCTTCTTGTCAGGTATTTGGTCACAGCAGCAAGAAGAGTAACTATTACAGACCCTATGGAAATGCCCCAACGCTTGTCTCACGGCACCGTGGGGCACTCACTTACACCCATCTTCCTGAGGACAGCAGGTGGCAGGGGCAGGAGTATGATCATCATTCTAAACTTGTGCTCACATAAGTGGCATAAGCACACAACTGTAATCAGAGAACTAGGGAGGCAAAGGCAGGAGGATTCCTGGGATCAAATGGCTGGCCACCTTAGCCTAATCAGTCACTTCCAGGCTGGTGAGAAACTGTCTCCAAAAATAGGCAAATGATTCCTGAGGACTGACACCAGAGGTTGACCTCTGGCCTCCACACCACTCACATACCTGTGTACACATGAACACACACACACACACACACACACACACACACGCACGCAAGATACACAGTGCTTTTTGTTTCCATTTTTTGTCCATCCAGATAGGCAAAGACAAGACCATTGAATCCTAACTCCAGCTCAGCCCTGTCCCCCAAGCTCAGCTTGGATATACAGGCTCTCAGGATCTCTGTGTTCCCTACAGGGACACTGTTGATGCAGCATCCTCTGAAAATTTCCAAATAATTACACATGATGTAATTAATTATACAGGGACAGTCAAAATGACTTTGGTTCCAGTGTTATAAAATATTTTATTTCCAAATGCCCTACATATGAATCAGTGCTGCTGTTTGTGCACCATGAACTATTACAGGAAAGATACACATTTATGTCCTTTTCACAGAACATTCTCTGGTAACTGAATCAAATAAGTCTTCCACGGATGTGGCCTGAGCTTTGCAGTTATTGCTGGGTAAGGAAGAACAGGGTTCAGAGTGTCCCTTGATCTGGGGGTAGTGGAATGGGCTTGGTTGTCTTTGAAGCATGTGACTGGGAGAAAGAATGTCATCCTTAATATGCCATCCAATTTCTAGCAGTGGAGAAGACAAATACAGTGACGATGTGACACAGCATCTCCTAGAATCTCCCAAATAAGCCCACAGTGCAAGTGGCAGGGGAGGGCAGCACCACAGCCCCTACAGTGAAGAGGGGCAAACAGTCCAAGACGGCAACAGAACGAAGGATGGTTGAGCTCTGACAAGCAAGGAGCAAGGGAACCTGAGAATGAAGACGTCAGAGGTGAGAGACTGTGGAAGAGTGACTCAGAAGAAGAGCAAGAATCTGGAGGTGCAGGTGCCTGTGAGCAGGATGAGGGATGTAGAATCTCAGGACAGCAGCAGGTGGAACCCCAGGAGGAAGGGGTAAGATGCTGGCTGATCAGCTGTGACCACTGGGCACAGGTTTCTGTGTTAAAGGTCAGTGGTCTAAGACTATGGGCCCAGCACCCCTGGACCCCAGCCTTGAAGAATATCACACCTGGAACATCCTGGGCCTGAGACTGGGGACCTCACAGTCCTGGACCACAGACTTAAGGAGACCCTGAACCCCTGAACCTCAGCCTTGAAGAACATCATACCTATGGTATCCTGGGTCTGAGGCTAGGGATCCCGCAGACCTGGATGGCAAGAATACCCCTGAGGAACAGGATGCTGGGGCTGTAAGGAAAACCCCCATCACAACCCAGAATCACAGGTCTCATTCAGTGAAGTTTAAAGCAATTTCCAGCCTCTATTCTCTCAGCCACAACAGAAAGCTATTTTTTAAGCTCAGTTCGAAGTCTGCCTTTGCAGGAGGCTCTGCCTCCCACCTTCACATTATTTTGGAAGAGCTGTGAGTCCCACACAAAGGAAAGCTTAAGTGCTCCAAAACGGCCACAAAAAGGTCCAGGCTAGTTCATTCCCACACGCGAAGCTCTCTCTGCCTCTGTGTAATTTTACTATTTGACATTAAAAAATAATGGTTGTCCGTGTATACCATCCTTGTAATTTATGACAGAGCAATTTCCCAAGCAATTAAAATCTGCACTGCATGTACAAATAGGAGTGGTGAGGGATCGTGGTTTTGTTCCTTCTAGCCTCCATAAAAATCTCAGGAGCATATTATAACCACCGAGTGTTCTTGTCTGTCTTAATAATTCATAACGGTATTAATAGGCCAATGTTCTCTGCAAATGTGTAGTCAAGTGCAGGCACAGTTGAAGGCTTTTCTCCAAAATTTCCTCAATCTGGGAGAAAATAAGGACAAACGTTCTTATCCTTCTGCACATGCACAGCAAAGTCCAGCTTCCACTCATTTACCAACCAGGACCACATCCTAATAAGAAGTTTCCATGTGTTTCAACACCAAATCATTGCTTTATTACGAGAGCGTGAGTGACTCCTCCACACATACTCATGTTAGAAGGACATTCTGTGAAGACAAGACTGTTTCTAAGGGTGGGCCACCTGACCACTTGAAAGGCCCTTCAAAGCCAGGCATGGTGGCTCACACATATAATCCCAATACTTAGGAGGTTGAGGCAGGAGGATTGCTATGACTTCTAAGTCCAGCCTGGGCTACATGGTGAGTTCCAGGTCAGCCTGGGCTATAGTGTGAGACTCTGCCTCAAAACACTAAAAGGGGGAAGAATCTTCCTCTTCCTGGTCTTCATCACAAAGGAAAGCTTTCTTCATATCCATGGCAACTTAAGGCGAGAGAGAGGAACTTGGGCCTGGAATAATCTGAATCAGGAGCATTCCCTACTAAAATATGGGATGTGATGATCAGTCTATTCTAATATCTTAGTGTGGTCATTGAATTTTTGTGTCAAGTTGGCTGGACCACAGTAACCAGATATTTGACCAACATGTCTAGGCATTGCTGTAGAAGTATTATTTACATGAGGTAACCATTTATATACACAGACTTTGAGTAAAACAGATTATTTTTTGCTGTTGACTGAGCCTTATACACTTGGCTAAAGGTCTTAACAAACTTGAACTAGAATACTGGCTCTTCCTTGGGTGTCCAGCTTGCCTGCTCATGAATACATTGTGGTTCACTGACCTTTACTATAGCTATAAACCAGTTCCCTTGAAATAAAGGTTCTAGAGAGAAGCATGCACACATATCATGGGCACTGTCATTCTAGACAATCCCTTCTAACACACCTGGCCATCCACATTCTAGAACTATAGCTTCTCCTCCATGCCAGGACAGCAGAACATCTTTCACCAGTGACAGTCATACTTCCCAGCCTTGTGAATGGACAAGAGCAGAAGGTACTCACTGCAAAAGATTGCAACTCGTGCCGTTTCAACTCACATCCCATAAGGCTGTAGCCAGCTCTGTCTCCACACTATGTGCAGTCCATCTTTCCTCAAGCACTCACCCTACATTGAACACTCTCATGTGTTAGTCGCTTCCTAGGAAGTAGCCCGTTTCCTTTACTACTTCAGCCAGTCCTACTCCATTCAAGGACACAGAAGGTTAGGAAGATTAGGAGGCCCCAAGGAAAACCATAAAGAACATGGTCCATGGCATGACTCTGCAGGGAGAAGCTCCCAGTAGCCCTGCCACAGAAGCCCACACCAGGTTTCCTAAGAGGAGGGCAGCTCAGACCTTAGGACCCATCTCAATGGCTGAATTGGCTTAAGGGGCCTGTAAATGGGACTCTTTCTAAGGGATTTACAACTGTGACTCCCCTATCCCAGACAGCAGTTTCTGGGAGGTGTTTTTAAAGATTTTCACCCTTCCTTGGGATTAGTCTGTGCTGTTACTGCAAAGAAAGTATGTGAGCAGTAGATGCCTAAAGATTTGAATTATCTAATTAATTTTTCTCTGAATTTTCACTATCTGAAAAATGAGCTGTATGACTTTATCTGACAAAACTATCTAAAAGCACATTCAGGACATAGGGTCCGAAGAAAGCCCAAGGTGCTTTCTTTTTTTATTATTATTATTTTTATTTATTTATTTATTTATTTATTTATTTATTTATGTGTATGAATGTACTATCTGCATGTAGGTTTGTGCTTTCTATCTTCTCCAACGAGCCGACCTCCATCTCTACACCTGAACTCTAATGAGGTCATCCCAGGAGTCCAGGACCTTCCCATGTAGGTCCACAAGCATCCTTAGGGCTTAGAGATAACAGAATACGGTTCTATTAAAGCAGCATCGGCACAGCAGACTAATAACACAGTGATCATAGCATCCTTGCTGGGACTCTTGAATGATAGGCTCAAAATTTCTAACAGAGACTCCAATACTTCACAGGACCACCAGCATTTTATATTAAATTACTCTACAGTATTCATAATCACTTCAGAAATCATTCCAAAATTATATCTTCATCATCAGTATGATAGGATTCAGAATTACCTAGCAGACAAATCCCTGAGTATTTCTGTGTGTTTCCAGAGTTGTTTAAATGACATGGGAAAACTCACCCTGAATGTGGGCAGCACCATCGCATGGGCTGGGGTCCTGGACTGAATAAAAAGGAGAAAGCGAACTGAGCACCGGCATTCGTCTCTCTGCTTCTTTTTTTTTTTTTTTTTGTATGTGTATGAATGTACTGTCTGCATGCACGTTTGTGCATCTGTGTTGTGCGATGCCACAGAGGGTCAGAAGAGGGTGTCGGATTCCCCTGGAACTGGAATTAAAGATGGCTCTCAGCCACCATGTGGGTGCTGGGGATCGAACCTGGGTCCTCTGCAAGAGCAGTCGGCAGTCTTAACCTCTTAGGCCATCTCTCCAGCCCCCAGTCTCTCTGCTTCTTGACTGTGGATGCCATGTGAGCAGCTGTCTCATATTCCTACTCCATGATTTCTTTGCCATGATAGACTGTCATTTCAAACTATGAGCTAAAATAAACCTTTCCACAGCTGGGCGTGGTGGTGCACATCTTTAATCCCAGCACTCGGGAGGCAGAGGCAGGTGGATCTCTGTGAGTTCAAGGCCAGCCTGGTCTACATAACGAGCTCCAGGCCAGCTGGGACTAAAGGGAGACCAAAAAGACCAAATAAAATAAGCTGCACCTGCCAGGTAATCATCACAGCAATTAGAAAAGTACCTAACACACTAAATAGAATAAAGTAATGGAGAGTTGAATTATGATCTTACAATGCCTTTTTGGGGGCAGGAATGTCATTTCATAGGATAAAAGGAACAAGAAGGGGGGCAGAATAAGACCCAGCAGATTCAGTTTGGGGGCAAATGTGTCAGCTGCTACAGAGGACGGTGTGACTGTCCCAGTAGCCCAGCACTGGGAGGAAAGGCGGAAAGTTCCAGCGAAGCCAACCCAGGGCTGTGCTGCGCTGCAACATTTTGTTCTCTCAAGCATGCCGCTCAAAGCCATATTCATATTCCAGGGCTCATTGCTCATGGAATTTCAGATAACTTTGCTGTTCTCTTCACGCCCAAAACACAAGTAATATTTTGAATTTTTAAGATACATTTCATTCCTGAGAGGCAGTATATATCAGGAGCCTTTGTACATTCAGTTAATGACCCAAAATAAAATTCCATTATTTACCAGATTTGTCCAGATTTGACCTTCTAAACTACTGATAGTATCTTTGTTTCTAGAAAGGTGCTGGCTGGGTCACTGGGCAATTCGTGATCATACAGGGGAGGCTAGCTCAAGCCCTCATGCAAGGAAATGGGGGCTCCAGAAATCTTGAGAAAGTGTGTACACACTGATGGACCTTGTCCATCAACATCATCTAATTGGGACTATCTCCATAGCCTCTCAGGAGCTTGAGTTTCATTCTCTCCTTAAGTGCTATAGATCAAGTAGCCAGCTGCCAGCTCCTTCCATTGTTAAGCTAGTGTGTTTTATTCCTGCTTTATTGTTTACATGTTAACTGGAGCTACAGTGGCCTCTGAAGGCTTCTGAATAGAAGTGTTGCTCAGTGTGATGGGGCTTGGGACAAAGCAGAAATGCAGCTGCTTCTTAACGTGGAGCTCCAGCCACCGGTCACTACCTCAAATCCAGCCCTAAGACAAGGAGTTGTCCCAGGGATCGGGAAGACTTACTACTGACTCCACTGAAAGAACCCGAGTCTCAACATTTTGGCCAATTCGTTTGGCTCCACCCTTATCTATAAGCCTGTCTGCTGATGGAAAAAAAGAAATAACTAAAATAATTAGAACCAGGGAGTTGATAGGAATTCAGAGGGACCTTAGACATGATGCCATTTATCAACCCAAAATAGGAACTAGGTGATCAGCTCATGAATCATTGGAAGAAAGATGACCTTTGCATCTTTAATTTTAATTCTAATTAGACTATCAATGAACTTGGAACAGTTTAGAGACCTAACAGTTTAGAGATGTAGAAATCTGATAGACCCTGAAAAGTCTTTGGATATGATTGCTTCTACACTAAACGTTTCATCCCATTAAGGGATGACCCCTGGGGTAACCCATGCTTTGGTGGGAAGTAAACATTTTGGACAGAGGGTCTCGCCTCATAGAATCTGTAAGGTCACTTCCTGTGGTCACTTCCAGTGATGGTTGGTGGAGCTTCCCAGAGGTGGTCACTCTGTCTTGCCCTGTGGAAGACAACAGAAGCCAACCTTGGAGTGAGTTCAGTCATGCTATGGAGAGCCCAGCTCAGTACATCTCCACTTTGCTTCAAGGAATGGCCACCCACACCCACATCAAGCACTATAGACTCTGCAGGCATGAACCATCCAGCACAGACCCAAATAGTTTGGCAGTAGATACTCCCATCAGAAGAGCGATCAGCAGTTGGGAATTGTCATGTTCGAGTTGCTCTCTGATGTGCCCAGGGCTGTTGATCTTTCCCTTGGGAACACTCTCACTTATTTCCATTTTTTTCTAACCCTTTACTGTTGTCCCTTAACAGCACTGAAGCCACATTGACTTATTGCTTTCATCCATCAACAGAATAGTAATGACACACTGATTCGGCCAGATATTGTGGCCACTGACATCCAGCCAGGAGACAGAGGCTCCGGTTCCTCATCCCTCATCAGGGCACTGTTTACCCAACAGCATGTCAGAGAAGTCACCACATGCAGAAGCCACAGTGTGGAGTTGTGGAGTGTGTGGTCTGTAAGAGAAAGGGAGTTTGCTCACCGAGGCTGTGGTGAACTTAAGGCCTGGCCATTTCAGCCCTGAAATGTTTACCAGCAATAACTGAATTACCTGGCAAAAATAGCAGCCAGGGCCGGGCACGGTGAGCCAGCTCCTGGGAAGACTGCTCAAGACAGTCACAAATGGATACTGGCCCAACTGCTGAAGTACAAGGAAGGAAGCACTTCTTGCACACACATGAGGCTAGGCTCTTTTAGTAAAGTCTCCAGGTTGAATTGCTGCTCATTCTTGCTTGTCACTGCCTGGTTTAGGTCGGCAGGTTTAGGCCAGATGGTTGACTCTCTTTCAAAGCTTCTGATATCTGGAATTCCTTTGGCCCAGGAAGTATTTATTATAGGAGGGCACTCTTCACTTATGCCTAAGGCTAGAAATTAAATCACTTAAAGTAACTGAGATTTATTATTGTTGTTGTTATTGTTGTTGTTGTTGTTTCATTTAGTGAAGCAGGAGACAGCACTGTGTAGCTAGTAAGAGGACCTGAGATCACTAATCTTGACACACTCAGGAAAAGGAAACTTCACTGGAGGAATTTCCTCCATCAGTTGGCCTATGGCCACATCTGTGGGGCATTTTCTTGATTTCTAATTGCTATAGGAGAGCCTAGCCTACTTACCATGAGCAGGGGGCCTGGGCTGTATAAGCAAGGTAGCTGAATGGGAGCCAGAAAGCAAGCCGGTAAGTACTGTTCTTCCACTGGTCTCTGCTTCAGTTCTGCCTCCAGCTTTCTGCTTTGGGCTCCTGCCCTGGCTTCCCTCAATGATGAACTGTAGCCTGTAAGATGTAACAGCCCTTTCCTCCCCAAGTTGGTTTTGGTCAGTGTTTCATCACAGCAACAGAAGCCAAACCAGAACATGAGCCATGGTAAAACTGCAAGTTGCTCATGTATGTTGCAGTGAGTATAGAGACTGGTGTTAAAAGGAAGATTAGGGATTGACAGGGGAAAGTCTAGAACACTGAGCAGTATGAATAGGAGAGCTTGTAGCTGAGTATGAGACAGCCAACCTAGACAGAGAGGAGGAGGGACAAGTCCTTGGAGTCCTTGAAGTAATCACAGCAGGCCAGCTGTCCCCCACCCTTAAACCCTTGAGGAATACAGTAAAGAACTTGTGGTTTGAGTGAAAATGTCCTCTACAGGCTCCATGTGTTTGAACATTTTGTCCCCAGTTGGTGGTGCAGTTTTGGGAGGCGTCAGAAGCTGTCTCCATGCTGGAGGAAGCACATCACTGAGGACAGGCTGTGAGAGTTCTTCCGCCTTGCTGGACTTCCGCTCACTCTCTGTCTTCTATTCTGCTTGAAGATGTGAGAATTTAGCTTTCTGTTCCTGTTCCAGCCACCTCACCATGCCTCCCCATCATGAAGGATTCTAATCCCTCTGGAAACTGGAACCAGGAACCATAAAGTTCCAATAAACCCTTCCTTTTATAAGTTCCCTTGGTCACAATGTGTTATCACAGCAACAACAACAACAAAACTAATAGAACACTATTCTCCTTCCTTATGCTCTTCCTTCTGATGCAGCTAATTGGGACAGACTAAACTGGAAGGATGGCTTCTAAGAAGAAGCTTCTACCTAGGAGACCACCCCAGACCACCTCATTGACACACAGTTAAATATGAGGCAACCAGAAAGACTGCAGCTACATCTTGGTGGCTGGGTTAAAGTCAACTCTGCCATGGGAAAGCTACAGGGAGTCGTGCACATGTGAGAACAAAGAGAGATCGGTTTAATTAACAGCAATTAAGCCCCTTCAAGTTCCCAGTAGTAATGTTGGCCAAGTGATTGACAGCTAGCAGACAGCTTCAGTCAAAGCTGAAGTCAGAGACAGACAGACGTGGGGCTCCAAGTCTCCCAACTGGGTGGGCAGCTCATGAACAGCACGGGATTATCTCCCAGGTTGGGCCAGGGAGGGCGTGCACATAGCCAGTAAGTCTGTTGGTTGTCTCAGCCCGTGATAGCCAAGAGAACTAGCCACTCAGAGAATTCGCCTCAGGCTTCGTCCAGTTGCTGCCATTGCTCTGTAAAAACTTGGAATAAAGGAAATCCAGCGGCTTTTTCCTACGTTGGGAAACGTCCACCAACTCTGAAGAGTCTCTCTCACTTTTCCTTAATGTTTCACTTTTCTGAAATAATCCTTAGTAAAGCGTGCTTCCTGTTTTCATACTCCCGGGAGAGTCTATGCCACTAATTTTCTTTGGCATGATACAACAATCCAGAAGTCTCTATCCTGGGTCCATCTTTGCTGACTGTGAGCATCAGGCACCTTAGGTTCTTGAGTCACGCACGACTGGGCCCTGAGAGGACTGGCTTCTCTCAAACCTTGTATCATTTGTAACAAATTATACATTGAAGCCAGGTAATTAAATAAAATGTAGCTAAAAATCTTACTATTGGGGCTAAAAATTGGGAGAAAAATCTTCATGCAGTTTACTAGATTTTAAAATGTAACACTGATATTTTCTTGAAGGAGAAGAAACCAATTTACTATGGTGGACCTTAAACCAATCTACGGGAGGAAGCCGACTTGAGGACAGGCAGGACTCTTTGACAGAGGTGGCTCAGGAAGAGAAGACACTCAGGAAGGGGAGAAGCCATGACCCCTGTACCCTATGCTAGCAATAAAAAGGTAGTCAGCCCCAGGAAAGTCACCACAGAGATCCAAAACAGGACAAAATGTCATCAGAGAAGTGCGAGGGTGCACAACAGAGTTGCTTGGTTGCTGCTTAGTTTTTGTCAACTTGATACAAACTACAGTCACTCAAGAAGAGAACACCTGGATTGCAGAATTTTCTACATCTGATGGGCTTATGGCCATGTCTGTAAGGCATCTTCTTAAGTGTTAGTTGATATAGAAGGGCCTAATCCACTGTGGACTGTGGGATCCCTGGGTAGGTGGACCTGGGCTGGCTAACAAAGAAGGCTGAGCAAGCCAGCTTCAGCGGAAGCAAACCAGTAAACAGCCTTCCCCGCAGTCTCTGCTTCAACTCCTTCCAGACTTCCCTAGATGATGAACTGTAACCTGCAAGACATAATAAACCCTTTCCTCCCCAAGTTGGTTTTGGTCAATGTTTTAGCACAATGACAGAAAGCAAACTAGAACAGATGGACATATGCTAAAGAAAATCATTCTGCAAAGGCCAGGGACCAATAGGTTCAAGCCTATTGTCTCTAGAAATGGACTCCTGTTACACAACTTTTCCTGGAGTGACATGAGCCCATTCAGCTACACAGGGCAATGATAACAAACCAAACACTAGTCCTGCCCAATCTAGCTTGGTGAGGCAATGAATTTATTAGGGTTACAAGATACTAGGTGACCCAAAGGTCACTCCATCACTGGAATACTCCCCTTTTGGCATGGGTGACATCTCATGACATCCTTGGAGCTCCCTGCCCAGCTTGCAGGCAGCCCAACTGAAGAGTGTCCCCTCCCCAGTAAATGCTGACTGCTTATATAACCTCAAGGTCGAGCATCCTGAGTCTTGTAAGAAAATAACTCATAATAGGTTAAGTTGGAATTCTACACAAAGTGTCAAATAGGACCTGATACCTCGTTCATCTCCCCTTGGGGAGCACGTGCTCTGGAGGTGGCCTGTCCCTCATCTGGTCTATGGTGTCCCATGAGGAAGAAGGCGAACACAAAAAGGGGGACTGTCAACCTCCATGAGTCACGAGATAATGACAATCTGGAGAATTAAACACCTCCCCACCCCCCACCCCCCCAGGATGCTCCTCCCCAGGCTGGTGGTCACTCCCTGGAACCACTTTCCCTCATCTTCAAGGTAGTTGATGATGAACTCCAGTGACTACAGCCAATTAGAGCCGCTCTCTCTATTTCTTACTTTTGTTAGAAACAGCTCAGTAGGATCCCTGACAAATCCAAGTTCTTGACAATGGCCCAGGGACTCACAGTTAGGAAGGTAAGTGAACTTCGTTTCCAGCATAAAGCATTTCATTATCATAAAGCAGAGCATTTAAAAGAGAAACTTGGGCTGAAGAGACGGCCTAGGAGTTAAGAGCACCGACTGCTCTTGCAGAGGACCCGGGTTCAATCCCCAGCACCCACAGGGCAGCTAAGAACTGTCTGTAACACCAATTCCAGGAGAACTCCAATTCCAGGGGAATTCAAGACCCTCTTCTGACCTCCACAGCATTGCACGACATGGGTGCACAAGCCTACATGCAGACGGTACATTCATACACGTACAAAAATTAATAAAATTAAAAAAATAATAATAATAAAAGAGAAACTTGGTCTCCTGGCTTCCCTGCAGGCTTGGTGTATTAGGGTTCTCTAAAGAAACAGAAGCAACAGGACGAATATATAGCTATATACAATTTATTGATTTGCTCACGTGACAGAGTTCAAGGAGTCCAACAGTAGCCGCACTGCACTAGAGAGGCTGAGAATCCAGGGAACTGCTCAGTCCACAAGGCTAGATGTCTCAGTAGTCCCAATCCGGTGCTGAAGGCCCGGTGGATTCCAGGAGATCTGCTGGTCTCAGAACACGCTAGGATCTGAAGGGTTGATCACAGCAGCAAGACAAACTCACCAGTGAGAGAGGCAAGCTGCAGGAAAAAAGGGACCAGCTCCCTCTGCCATGGCCTTTAATACTGCCTGCAGGCAGAAGGTAATGCCCACATTTGGAGTGGGCCATCCGGATTGAGGTGGTCCAATCCGAAGATCCTTTTTCTCTTATTTGTTCCTTAGTCCAGTCAGGTTGACACCCAGGATTAACCATCACACTTGGTCAGAGCCTATTCTCCTTTACCCCAGCATCCTCTGCAGGGCTTTGCTTTTGTAGTGCTGAACACCTAGAAGTGAAATTGCTTTTTCCTTTGCATTGAGCTAAGACCAACCTCTTCTTCTTCGCTGTATACAGGGGACATGAGGGGACATTGACATGGAAAGGATGAAATAGAAGATGGTGACAAGGAACCCAGAGACAGTGACTGAAGGCGAGGTGTCTGTCTGGTATACCAGGAGCCAGCCTTCCTCCTCTATGGAGCTCCAGGGGATGCCAGGCTTGGCTCAGAAGAGGCCCAGACTCAGCAGCACTCACTGTGCAAAAGGCATTCAAACAGCAGGTTGAACCTGTGTTGTCCCCACCAGGACTACAGTCTGATGGGCTACCTGCAGCTCTGTGCAAAGCACACCTTTCATATCCATTTAGTACCAGAATCCAACTAAGAGTTACAGACATTAGAACAAGCACGTGCTCTACCTATCATTACTATACCTCCACAACCAACTCACAGGATAGATCCAGAAGAGTTGAGAAGAATTAAAAGATAGCCCAGTCATGCTCAAAATCACCACTATCAGTGGCACTAATCTTACATTTCCTCAGAATGTGTGATTGAGAGTCCAAAGATGAACCAGTAGGGACCATCCAGGCCTGGGGCCAGCAGCCACTGTGAAATGGGGACCTGACTCCTGGGGCTTAAAACTGACCTAACAAAATAATGATTTTAGATGACTAAATGAGTGAATGATTAGTTATTTGATTTCATATAGTAAGGCAATATAGGTAAAAGACTATTTCAATAAATTACTTATATATCTACTTATTTTTATTGTGAAATATTCACCTTTAATTTTATTGGGGGTTTTTGTTTGTTTTTTTGTAAAGTTTTTTTTTTTGAAAGATTTTTTTTGTTTTTTTTTTATTTGTTTATTTTTTAAGGGATTCTACAATATAAGAGCACAGTTGTTTTCAGATCACATTAACTTTGCTCAGTTTGCCATACAATTAGGTAATTGGTGCTAGCATCCAAAGATGAGGGATACCATTCATCCTTTGTTTTTCTGGGACTGTGTTACTTCACTCAGAATGATATCTTCTAGCTCCAGCCATTTACCTGCAAAGTTCATGATGTCATCTTTCTTTACCACTTCATAGAGCTCCATTGTGTACATGTACCACATTTTCTCTATCCACTCATCAGTTGAGGGGCACTTTGGTTGGTTTCAGCTCCTTGCTATTGTGAAGAGAGCTGCAATAAACATAGTTGTGCATGAATCTCTGTGGTAAGATGAGTCTTGTGGGTACATACCCAGGAGTGGTATAGCTGGGTCAGGTGGCAAGTTCATTCCAAGTCTTCCAAGGGTTTTCCATACTGCTTTCCATAGTGGCTGTATGAGTTTACATTCCCACCAGCAGTGGATGTGTTACCCTTTCCCCACAACCTCTCCAACACTTGGTATCATTTGTTTTCTTGATCCTAGCCAGTCTTATTGGAGTAAGATGATGTCTTAAAGTGGTTTTCATTTGCATTTCCTTAATTATTAGTGATGTTGAACACTTTTTAAGATGTTTCTCAGCCATCTCTAATTCCTCATTTGTGAAGTCTCTGTTCACCTCTTAGCTCCATCTTTTGAGTGATTCATTTGTTTTCTTTCTTCTTTGTTTTTTGAGTAGTTTATATATTCTAGAAATCAATGCTTTGTCAGATATATCTGCAGTGAAGTTTTCCTCCCACTCTGTGGGTTTTCTCTTCACTTCCTTGATTGTTTCTTTTGATGTACAGAAGCTTTTGAGTTTAATGAGGTCCCATCTGTCAATTGTTGACCTTAATTCTTGCACAGCTGCTGTCTGATTTAGGAAGTCTTTTCCTATGCCTATGTCTTGTAGTCTGCTGCCAACTTTTTCTTCTGTCACCTTCAGAGTTTGGGGTTTTGCGTTGAGGTCTTTGATCCATCTGGAGATGACTTTTGTACAGGATGAGAGGTAGGGGTTTAATTTCATTCTTCTACAAGTGGTAATCCAGTTTTGCCGCCAACACCACTTGCTGAAGATGCTGTCTTTCCTCCATTGTGTCTTCTTGGCCCCCTTGTCAAATATGAGGTGGTTGAAATTGTATGTGCTCAAGTTTTGTTCCATTGGTCAACAGGTCTGATTTTGTGCCAGTACCAAGCTGTTTTTATGACTATAGCCCTGTAGTATAGCTTGAAGTCTGGTATAGAGATCCTCCTTGTATTGCTCTTTCACTCAGGGTTGCTTTGGCTATTTGGGGTCTTTTGTTTTCCCAAATGAAATTAAGGACTTTTTTCCAAGCCTGTGAAGAAACTCTTGGGGATTTTAATTGGGATTGCATTAAATCTGTACAAGAGTTTGGGTAGAATGGACATTTTTACTGTATTAATTTTCCCAATCCATGAGCATGGGAGGTTTTTCCATCTTCTGATGTCTTCT
>VZQC01010425.1:3777701-3895289 GCA_009823505.1 Rhizomys pruinosus
CCTTTTTTTTTTTTTTATCTTTTTGAGACAGGGTCTCCATGTAGCCCCAGCTGGCCTGGAACTCACTCTGTAGACCAGGGTGGCCTTGAACTCACAAAAATCTGCCTGCCTCCCAGTGCTAGGATCAAAAGTGTGCACCACCATGCCCGGCCCTCTCCTAGCTTTTCAAACTTAGTAGAGTATAGGTTTTTGGAGTGTTCCCATATGATTGTCTGGATCTTTTCATTGTCTGTTGTGATATTTCCCCTTTCATCACAGATTCTATTGATTTGGAGTTGTTCCTTCTTTCTTTTGGTTAACTGGGCTAGAGGTCTGTCTCTCTTGTTTATTCTTTCAAAGAACCAACTTTTGGATTCATTGATATTTGTTTGTATTGTTTTCTTTGTTTTTATTTCATTGATTTCTGCTCTGATTTTTGTTATTTCTTCCTGTCTGCTGCATTTAGGGTTCATTTGTTGTTGTCTCTCAAGTGTTTTTAGCTGCAGTGTTAGATCGTTCATTTGTGCTCTTTCTGTTTTTCTAATGTACGGACCAGGGCTATAAACTTACCTCTTAGAACTGCTTTAAAAGTAGCCCATAGGTTTTGTTGTGTTGTATTATCATTGTCATTCAGTTCCAGGAATGCTTTTATTTCTTTCTTTATCCCTTCCTTGACCCATTCATTATTCAGGAGTGTGTTGTTTAGTCTCCATGTGTTCTTGTAGATAGAAGGGCTTATCCTGGTGTTGATAATGAGTTTTATTGCATTGTGGTCTGATAGAATCCATGAAATTATTTCAATCTTTTTGTATTTGTGGTAGTTTCTTTTGTGTCCCAGTATGTGGTCGATTTTGGAGAATGTTCCATGGGATGCAGAGTTGAAAGTGTATTCTCTGGTATTAGGGTGGACTATTTGGTAGATGTCTGTGAGGTCCATTTGGTATCATATCATTCAGCTCAGATGTCTCTCTGTTTATTATTTGTCCTGTTGACCTGTCCAAAGGGCTCAGGGGTTAATTGAATTAATTAGAAGCCCCCACTATGAGTATATTGGGGTTAATCTGTGCCTTGTGATCCTGGAGAATTGTCTTTATAAAGTTTGGTGCACCAGAGTTTGGTGCATATATATTCATGATTGTGAAATCTTCATGGTCAATTGTTCCTTTGATAAAAATGTAATGGCCTTTTTTGTCTCTTCTGATTTCTTTTACTTCGAAGACAATTTTGTCTGATATTAAAATAGCAACACCTGCTTTCTTTTTGGTACCATTTGCTTGGAATATTTTTTTCCATCCTTCACTTTAAGGTGGTGCCTATCCTTGAAGGTAAGATGCATTTCTTGTATACAGCATATTGATGGGTTCTGTTTCCTAATCCAATCTCCCAGTCTATATCTTTTGACTGGGGAGTTTAGTCCATTAATGTTTTTTTACAGGGACAATTGTTTATCAAGTTTTTTAAATATATATTTTATTGTTATTAAACTTTTTCATACATCATTTGTCAGTCCAATTTAGACTCATTTCCCTTTCCATGCCCCCCACCCCACCGGAGTTCATGCATTCTGCCATACATATCTTGCATCTTTTTCTGAATCTTTGCAGTTTTTTTAAAAGCCAAGGGTTATTGTTGTTGGGAGAGCTTCACTGATTCAGTCGTTTTTTTTTTTTTTTTTGTCCCAGTTCTTTTGTTGTTGTTGTTGTTCCCTCCAATTTGTAATCCTTTAACATATGCATATGTTTCTCAGCCATCTCTATTTCCTCATTTGTGGAGTCTCTGTTCAGTTCTTTACACCATCTTTTGAGTGAGTTTTTTTGTTTTCTTAGTTCTGTATTTTTGAGTAGTTTATATATTCTGGATATTATGCTCTCTCACACTCGGGTACTTGATCTTAGGAAGGCTCTGTCACTGACACAAGGAATTTAAGTCACACTGTGAAAGAAGGCAGTGAGAGATGGAGAGGGTCTCCAAGGGGGTCTTCAGCCAAAAGACATGGCCAGCTGAATGAGATTTCTCCAGTTGCTCCAGTGGTCTTTAGGGGGTCCTAGACGAGCCCCCAAGATGTTAAGGTTCAGGGTTCCCCCTCAAATTGTTGTAAAGTTCCAGCGGAGAGACCACTTAACCACATGGAGTTTAATTTAATTACAACACTGGGCCAACACTCAACTCGGTTAGAGTGTGGCCTAGTCCATTAATATTTAAGGTTATAACTGATAGGTTTGTGTTGCTTCCTTTCACCTTATTATCCATTTGCATTTTGGGTCTAGGTTTCTACTTCTGCAGTTATGCTTTTATTGATTTCTCTTTCTAGGTGCCTGGGGATAGTTGCTCCTTTCTTCTGTCCTTTGAATTGCTTCAAGTATTCTCTGAAGGGTTGGTTTTCCAGACATGTATTCTTTCATCTTGTTTATGTCATGGAAGATTTTTCTCTCTTCTTCAACTATAATTGACATTTTTTCTGGGAATAGCAACCTGGGTTGGCATCTATAGTCCTTTTACACTGGGAATGCTTTGCTCCACATTATTCTTCCTTTCATAGTTTGCACTGAGAAGTCAGTTGTAATTCTGAAAGGTTTCCCTTATATGTAACTTGTTTTTCTCTTGTGGCTTTAAGAATTTTGTCTTTGTTTTGGGCGTCTAGCATTTTAACTATGATATGGCATGGAGAGTTTCTTTTCTCATCTTGTCTGTTTGGAGTGCTATGTGCTTCTTGTATTTGTATTGGTTTGTCCTTTTTTAGTTTGGGGAAATTTTCATCTATTATTCTGTTGAAGATCTGATCCATACCATTCTCTTGGGATTCTTCTCCCTCTATTCCTATGATGCAGAGGTTTGATCTTTTCATAGTGTCCCACAGTTCCTGGTTGTTCCACTTTTGTGTATTTTTAAATTTTTCATAATCTTTACTTGAGGTTTTTAGTTGTTATGTGTTATCTTCCAGGTCTGATATTCTTTGTTCTGCTTCTTCCATTCTGCTTCTGAGGCTTTTTCCATTCCTTTCCTCTTGATTGGATGAGTGTTTGATTTCCTTTTTCATTTCCTCTTCTGATTTCTTTAGTAATTTCCACTTCCTTTTGGAGCTTCCTCATCTCTTCCTGTAGCTCTTTGCTTCGCTGGTTGGTTTCCTTTTTTTTTTTTTTTTTTTTTTTTTTAACATGGGATCTTTTCAGTGTTTCCGCTTCCTTCCAGAGTTTGTCATTCTCTCTCTCTATGTCCTTCTTGAGTTTTTCATTCTCTCTCCTTAGTTCTCTGACTTGTTCTTTATATTCTTTGATTTCTTTGAATATGTCCACAATTGTTCCTCTAAGATCTGTGTCCTGAGCCATCCCCATGGGGATCCCACTGTAGGAATCTCCCACAGGGTTGGTAGAGCTTGGTGTGGAATTATCCAGCACCTTTCCCATGTTGTCCCTTCTTCGTGTCCCTGGCATGTGGGTTTCTCTTTGCCTGTATTCCAGTGCGAATCCCAAATGCCTCTTCACTGTGTTGAAGGCTTGCTTTGCTTGCCTCCTTCGGATGCCTTCGTTGTTTGTTTGTTTGTTTGATTGATTGATTTGTTTTTCTCCTTCCTTATGGAGTGCTGACTTGTCTAAATTTTAGGCTTTCTATTGGAAGTCTAGCTCACCCTTCCCTTTCTGTTCTGGATGTTCTCCAAAGAATCCACTTGGACACTCCCTCAGCAATTCCAGTTGGCGGGGGTGGGGGGTGTAATGCCTTTTTAGCCCTTGCCCCAGTACTCTGCTTCAGGTGGTCCTGGGAAATCCCTGATCTAAGCTCTGTGCACTCTCACCTTTAATTTTGAAAAGTTTATTCTTAGATAATTTCGTGCACATGCATAAGGTACTTTGAACATCTGTACCCCATTGACTCTCTTATCCCCATTTCACTCTCTTTGAACCCCTTCTTCCCAAATGGTCTTTCTACCTGCTTATCCATTTTTTTCTTTTTTACATTTGTATTTACTTTATGTGTATGAGTGTTTTTGTTGCGTGTGTATTACATGCACCATGTACATGCAGTGTCCATGGAGGCCAGAAGAAGCCATCAGATCCCCCAGACCTGGAGTTATGGATGGTTGTTAGCCACCATTTGAGTGCTGTGCACTGAACCCAGGTCTTCTGCAAAAGCAGCCAGTGATCTTTCCAGGCCCTCATTTTTTTCCTTTGTGTGTGACCCACTGAGTTTAATTAGGGTTGATTGCAGAGCATGGTGGGTGGTTACTTACTGGAGCATAGATAACTACCCAGTGGCTACAAACTCTGATGATGATTCCTCTTCCCCTAGCACCCATTACCCACCAGTGATTCCTCATGGAAGGTCAGGCCCTCCAGAGCTCCTCCCTCATCCGTGATGGATTGTTAAAGGGCCCTATGCTGTGCAGGTTTTGTGCAGGTAACCATGGCTGCTGTGATTTCATGAGTGCCCCAACCATGTCATGCCAGAACATAGACTTCCAAAGCTCCTGTCTCTACCCTGCAGCTCTTACATTCTTTCTACCCTCTCTCCTGAGATGCTCCTAGAGCCTTGGAGGGGGTGGGTGATACAGATGATATAGATGTGAGTCTGTTTCATTGTTGGGAAACAGTGTCTTCCCAACTGCTAGGATTACAGGTGTGCACAATCATGCCCAGGTTTGACACTCTTCTATCCTGACATTACCAAAGATGCACCCCGTCTGTGTCTTCCATGAGTGACGCCACAGTGAGGGCAGCCTACATGTTCTCTGCATCTCTGCACCCTGTCTGCATACCAGCATGGCATGGAATGGACCTCTCTACTATTTTCTCTTGGTCTTCTCCTTGCTGTGAAAAGGACCACATGAGGGCTGGAGAGATGGCCTAGTGGTTAAGAGCACCAACTGTTCTTACAGAGGACCCGGGTTCAATCCCCAGCACCCACATGGCGGCTGAGAACCATCTGAAACTCCAATTCCAGGAGAACTCCAGTTCCAGGGGAATCCGAGACCCTCTTCTGACCTCTGCGGCATTGCACGACACAGGTGCACAGACTTGCATGCAGACAGTACATTCATACACATACAGAAATAAATAAAATTTAAAAAAAAGAAAAGGACCACATGAAATGATCCTATGAACTCTCCCCCAGGCTTAGCTGTTACAGCAGAAGCAGCGTGTGTATTAAAAAAGGGCAGCAACTAGGCCAGGCTAGACCAAGTATGGTAGTGAATAATCTTCAGGATGGATGATGATGAGAGTCAATGAGGAAGATGGGCAAGTGGTTGAGCCTTGCACCTCTAAAGCGCACAGGTGGTCACATGCCCAATTTCATTGCAAAAACTAGAACATGGTTTTTCCTGGCTGTCTTTCTTCCATGGGAGGGACAGTCTTGCTGACTTACTTGGTCATTCAGTCAGTGTTCTAACAAGTAGTTGTTTGTAACCAAAGATCTTCAGTAGTATAAATCAACAAAGCAGATACTCATCACTCCAGAGAAATGCATTTATAACAGTTAAGATATATAGTAATGACCAGTAATGAACATATTGCCTTGTATTGGGCAGTTACTGCATCCTGGGGGCTTATGTGATCCTCAGACATAAACTTCCCTCCCTATGCAGTGATCCAGTGAGACGGGGAACAGAGTGCTAGAGACCCAGTAAGAGAAGGAGCTGGGACAGTGAGCAAGAGCAGTTGCTACAAAGCCTGATGACCTGATTCTTTTATCGTGAATCCCTTAACAGGTTCTAGAACTAAGCTACCATTTGTTTTCAGAATTAGGAAGTTTTGGCATATGAATGAAGGATATGTCAGTATACTTTAGAGCAATATAAAATCAACGGAATGTGGAAAAAACTAGTCTGTCATGACACTATGCCTAACCACAGTATTTATTTTATGGGAGTGTTTCTTAGTATTTCTTATACAAGCTGCCCGAGCCTTTGTCCAAGCCTTTTCTAAAATATTATAAACTAGTTAAAAGTATCAGGCTGGTGTAACTTAGCCTTTCTGAATGCTTAATGACCATACTTAATGCCCACAGCAGTTTGGCTGAGGGACCTACGGTATAATTTTGTTCCTTGCCCTCAAAAGTCAACTAAGTCCCAGGGGACTATGCATGGGGACATCTCTTGAAATGTCCTGCAAATGTGAGTCACCAGTCTTCCTGTGCAGGGAGGTCTTGGAGATCTACTAATGGGACTTCAGCCAGTGTCCAGTCATTAAAGAGGAAAGTCTGCTCATGCTTCAAAAAGGGAAGCCTGGTCTAGCAAGACCTGACTTTGTCCTTGAGTGGATGGAACTGGTGATTGAAAGCCAAAAGGATCCAGAGGCTCCCTCCCCCCTGAAAAACCTGAGTGACCCTTGAGGATAGATCCTCAACTGACCTTGAGAAAACAAAAACCTTGGTTAATCTGGGCTAACTGTGTGGCCTTAAACATCCAAAAGGAAAGTATAACCAGAAATAAATAAATAGTAGGACCTGAGAAATTGTACTTCAGGGATAAAACTTGAGGTCTTAGTAAAAAGAAAAAAAGTAAAATAAAAAAGAGCACAGTTGTTTTGCCTATCTTACTGGCAAGTGCAGGTACCCTGTGGCTGTTGCTGCTTTTTCCATCCTTCAAAGACATGAGACACAGCTTTTTAATTTTCCAATATGGACTCATGTCTCTCTAGGAATCCCTCCAAACTTCAGTGCCAGAAGAGGACTGCTGAGACATCCAACTGTGTTCTGAGCTACTACTGGGGTTTCCACTTCTTCAGAGTATAGACTGCCATTGTTGGACTACCCAGGCTGTATCATGGAGACCAGTAAAGGAAGATCAAGACAGGACATGGTGCTTACTGGACCTCATTTGGTGACCATGGGAAGGGAAAACCCCAGTGTGGAGCACAAGGGCAGAACTGATGGGCTTGCCAAGGAGGAACCTTCCAACATGACATCTTTCAGCCTAATATAAAAAAAATCATAAGCTGAAGATCCTAAAACCTATGATATATGTGGCATGCATATGTGCACATTTTGGAGTGATGGATTGGAAGGAATAACAACAACAACAGAAAAGTCTACATCAAAGAACTGACTGAAACAGTGAATTTCTTCTCGAAACAGTAAACTTCTGCATCGAGAATTTTGAGAGAAACTGAGAAAAAGATGAAAAACGTGTCTGGCAGAATGCATCAGCTGTGGTGGGGGGGCAGGGAGGGGGCATGGGTCTAGATTTGATTTGTAACGTAATTTGATTTGTATGAAATGCACAGAGCTTCAATAAAACATTGGCAAAGAAAAGAACAGTTGATCTTGTTTTTTGGCTAAGCAGCAAGAGCCCCAGGTCTCCTTTCTCCACCTCCCCAACCCTGATATTTAAAATGTCTGCCACTATTCGGGCTTTAAAAATTTTTATTTTTAATTACGTGCATATGTGAGGGAGAGGGTCTATGCACATGTGTGTGCGGGTGCCTGCAGAGACCAGAGGATGCATCAGATCCCTGGAGTTGGAGTTACAAGGCAGTTGTGAGCCACCTGACATGGGTGCTGGGAACCAAACTCAGGTTCCCTGAAAGAACAACTAGGACTCTTAACCATTTCTTCAGGCCCCCATGTCTGGCTTTTCTGCATGGGTTCTGTGACTTGAACTCAACTCCTCATGCTTGCAAGGCAAATATAAATGACTCACACACCTGGGAACGTGCTCAACTCATTTCATATTAAAACATCATCTGTGAGCCAGGCGTGCTGGTGCACGCCTTTAAACCTAGCACTTGGGAGGCAGGGGCAGGTGGATCTTTGTGAGTTCAAGGCCGGCCTGGTCTTCAGAGCAAGTTCCAGGACAGCTGGGGCTACAGGGAGACCCTGTCTCAAAAAGACCAAAAACAACAACACACACAAAAAATGGAAACCTGTATATCCTGCACAGTTATGTGCCTCCCAAGATCATACCCTGTTCAGAAAGCAATTTATAATGCATGATAACTAAGCCTGACTCAAAGCAGCCATTCATTTTACTCCTGGGAATCTACCATAAAGACAGATGAAAATTGACTTACAAAGAATAGTTAAAAACAGCCTGCCTACCTATCAAGCAAATGGTTAATACAGACTCCAATCTAAGAATGACACTGAAAATATTTCAAATGTTTCTTAAAGCACAGTGTAGCTACCAGAAGAGATTTCTCACTAATCAGAAGGGCTGGCAGTCTGAATCTCACTGGACACCGTCGAGCATCAAGCTTCTGAGGTCATGCTCACGGATGCTTTATAAAGCCATGGACAGGTTGCTGGGCAGAACTTTCTAGTCATAAGAAGCATACTTGTGGTATGCAAACCTGTATTTGAACAGAACAAAACAGGCTGGTAGGGATAGACTTGAATGCTAGGCATGGTTGTCTCTGAGCCCTGCGGTTAGAGATGTTTCTTTCTTTGTATTTTCTTCTCTTTTCCAACATTCTATAAACAGCATCATGTTTGTAATCAGAAAAAAAATGAAGCAGTCTGCCCAGCACAGCTCCAAGAGCTTAGATCTCTGCATTTGTCCGTCTCAGGACCTCCATGGGCACCATCTTTCAGCTCAGCAAGACTATATATGAATTGATTTTTATGCTATTGGTGGAAACATCTGGAAAATGTTCTCCACAGTTAAAACGATCAAGACACCGTTTCACTTTTGCATTTTATCAGATGATGTTTCCCCATTGCTCTGTCAACTTTTAGGGATTTGGAAATTATTATTTAGGAGGCAAATGTGAGTTTTTCACCAAAAGTTTGTTGAAACAAATGTAGATCCACATAAAACTTCAAGGGACTCTAGAGAGAGAGCCTGAGCACCATTTGTTCAGTTTGTATTGAGGGAGGTATCTTTCAAACCCACAGAGAGAAGGGAGAGCTGGCTCAGAGGTTAAGAGCACTGGCTGTTCTTGCAGAGTACCTGGGTTCCATTCCCAGCACCCACATGGTGGCTAAGACTATCCATAACTCCAGTTTTAGGGGATCTGACACCCTCTTCTGACTTCCAAGGGTATTGCATGACATGGTTGTACCTGTAGGCAATACACTCATACAGACAAAATAAAAGTAGTAAATAAAAATATTTAAAGAAAACAATCAAAGCTACAGAGAGAAGAGCATAAGCAGGTTCTACCTCCCCATCATAATTCAGGTTTCTCCAGCCACTTTTTACCACCTGAACAAAATGCCTGACAGAAGTACCTTAGAGGAAGTGGAGTTTACTTTGGCCCAGAGTCTCATGACAGAGGAAGCGTCCAGGACTCCCCCCAAGGTGGCAGGAGCTTGCTTTGTGAGGGTTACCATCTTGGTGGATCAGGAAGAGAGCTCAGGTCTGAACCAGCACAGCTACAACCCACTAGCCCTAGGTTGGCCAGCTAAGTAAGTTCTGTTTCCTAAAACTTCCACAGTCTCCTAAAACAGCATCACCAGCTGTTCCAAATGGTGACTTTGTGGGGGGACATTCCAAATCCAAACCATGATGTCAGCCGTACTTGCAACTCTATAAGTTCGTTTAGCTCTGTGTGGCTTTAACACAGAGACATTTGTACATCTATGACCACAGTCGACACCCAGAGCACTTCCATCACCATGAGTGCCCCTTGACCAGCCTCCTTCCAATCCTCAAATTGCAAGTAGTTCTATCCAATCCTAAACTGCACGTCATTCCATCCACTTACCTCTATGGCTGGTCCAAATTGTTCATTGCACATTTAGGTTTTATAGTCAGAGCTTGTCAAAGGAATGGGACCCTGGCATCTAACATCACCAACCACTGAAATTACTGTGAAAGGAAAGCCAGGCAGGGCGAGGAGGTGAGCTTCTCTCCATGTGCGTGAACCCCACGGTGGAAGAGAGGCTGACTGGTAACGACAGTCCTCCACAGGCAGCTGGAGGACTGAAAAACTGCTTTGACTTGAGACAGCCTCCCCGTCAGAGAAAATGAAGGGCTTTTCATTTCCCTGTCCATTTACAAAGCCTAGCTCTATAGAATTATCTGAGTAAACAGATAACCTGCAGAGAGTCCTGAGTGAGTTCACCACCTGACATGCAGACAGTATTTTCTAGAAAGAAAAAGAAACTAATTCTTCAAGCTGTCCCTAAGTGCCTACAGGTCTGAGCTGGATATATGCTGGACATGGGTAGTGTGACAGTCAAGGGCTCAGTGACCACACAACCCATGAGCTACTGAGAGGCAACAGTAGAGCTGCTCCCTGGACACCCACATAGAAACCTTCCTCAGGGGATGAAGAGATGGCTCAGCGGTTAGAGCACTCACTCACTGCTCAATTCCCAGCACTCACATGGTAACTAACAACCTTCTGTAACTCCAGCTCCAGGGGAACTGATACCATCTTCTGACCTCCTCAGACACTGCAGAACATAGATGCACTTACATACATGCAGGCAATGCACTCATACACATAACATTAATAAATAATAATACCATTCCTCAGAAGTCAGTCATCAAGAAGATGGATCAACTATTGCTCACCCTGTTGCAGGATGAGCCAGAGGAAGGCACAGGCCACAGGCCATGAGGCAGTGACCGTCCTTCTCCAGGGATATTAACCCTGCCAGTTGTGGAGTTTTGAACTCCTCTATAAACCTAGAGTCCATTGTGTCCCATCAGATGTGAGTTGCTTAATGGACCACTGTTGGTCAGGAATGCTGTGATGAATACATTCAGCTACAAGAAAATGTGGAATGGGTGATTTGAAAAAATGTTGCACACTACAAATGTATCCAACATGCACCTGTGTACATGTGACTGTCTTCGATATATATTAGGCTAATCAACATCTTTAAAACCAAGTAAGAAAGACTATTAGGAGAATATGTATGCATTGTCCCCTAGAAATCATCTTCTGAGCTTCTAGGAGTGTCCAGGTAGGAGCTCAGGGACCCTCTGTGCACTTTGTGCTAGAGAACAGGATGGTGGTCTGCTTGATTAATCTATCAGACTGTCCTGAGAGCAGAGCACCACAGACTGCATGGCTTGTTTTCCCATCACTTGAGGATGAAGGTGCCACCCTGAGCAGTTCTGGTGAGGGCACTTCTGACTTGCAGATGGCTAACCCTCTCCGGAATCCTCATCTGCCTTCTTTTCTGTGTCCATGCATCCCTGGTGCCTCCTCTTCCTATAAGGTATTGGATTGGATTGCAAAGGTTCCACCCTTATGACATTACTATCCTAACATTAAAATTACCTCAGCAGAAAAAAAAACTGACTCTTAAATTTAGATTTTCAAAAGTGAGCCCAAACTCCAAAGACTCTCGTTCCCCCGGAAAGCTGTCTCCTGGAACTGTGCTCTCAATCTGACCTCACTCGCCTTTCATTCAAAGCAGTTTCTCCAGCTTCACCAGGGAAGCACAAGTTTGGATCCTGACCCCCTCCACACCTTCACCAGTCAGGTGCTCATGATTCCTCTATGCCTTCCCTGCCAGGATGGACTGATCTCCCTTAAAACCAGGAGCCAAATTAAATCCAAATTAAATCCTCCCTCCCTTAAGTCCCTCTGTCAGGGCCAGAGACAAGAAAATTAACTGGCACACAGGCCCTGTTTAATTAGACAGGATCAAGTGCTTTCTTCACACTTAGAGCTCCAGCCTGGATTCTAGAGAAGCCAGAGATGTTGGGGATGGTGAGGAGGGTGCCAGGCCTAAATGTGTTGATGGCCATATCACTGACCACTGTAGGCTCCTGGGTCCCTTTTGTTTCTGGAGAACCCTTTAGAAAATTAACATGGAAGGAAAGCTGAGACAAAAGAATATCTTACACTGTTACAGGTGGAAGAACTATGAAGTCAGAAAAAAAAGCTACTGAGTCTGGATATTGGAAATTGTTTCTATTTCTTTTTATTCTTTCTTCTTTATTTTTTAATTGTTGCAATTTTATACATTATAGTTTGATGGTGTTCAGGTCCCTTCTCTCATCCATATCTCCCCTTACTGCCGAACACAATTTAATGTACATATATATATATATATATATATATATATATTAAGGCCTGTAGAGGCTAATTTGTGTCCTCAAATGTCCTTCAGTGTGGGTCCTTCACTGTGGGCCTGGTTAACCTAGCAAGAGGTCCATGCCTCTTTCCTCCCAACAGCCATTAGTCACCAAAAGTTCCTCAGCTTGGGTTGGGGTATCTCACCCACTTCCCCACGTCTGTGCTGGGATTTTTGTCTGGTTTGAGCTTGCATGGGACTTGTGTCTGCTGTCACCATTGCTGTGAGTTCATATGAGTAACTTCCTAGCTCTCCAGAAAACTCTACTTCCTTGTGATCACCCAGCATGTCTGGCTCTTGTAATCTTTCTGCTCCCTCTCCTGGAATGATCCCTGAGTCTTGGGAGGCGGAAGTTTGATCTAGGTGTCCCATTCAGGGATGAGCACTCTGCAGGCTCTTGCTAGCTGCACATTGGCCAGTTGTAGGTTTCTGTGTTAATCACAGTCTGCTGCATAAGGAAGCTTCTCTGCTGAGAGTTGAGAGATGTATTACTCTGGGTGTAATAATGGGTGTAACAATAAGTCATTGGTGGGGCTGGAGCGATGGCCTAGCGGTTAGGAGCGCTGACCGCTCTTGTGGAGGACCCGGGTTCGATCCCCAGCACCCACATGGCGGCCGAGAGCTGTCTGGAACTCCGGTTCCAGGGGAGCTCCAGTTCCAGGGGAGTCCGAGACCCTCTTCTGAACTCCGCGGCGTTGCACGACACGGGTGCACGGACCTGCATGCAGACAGTACATTGATACACATACCGAAATAAATAAAATTAAAAAAATAAATAAATAAGTCATTGGGAGGGGTCAGTTTAAAAGGATACCTATTTAGTAGAAAACTGGTATTATACTCTCCCGTAGGCCCTGTGACGTGTCTAGCCTCAGGTCTCTAAGCCTGATATAAATGTCACGTATGGACTCTATCCTAGGAAGCGGACCTTAATTAGAGAGTGGTTGGTTACTCCCATAATTAATATTCATGACAGGATATGGATGTTGGAATTTAAGGGAGTCACCTCCTCTTTCTCCCTTGAGCAGTGCTCAGCTATGCTGTGACATCGCTGATCTTGTTCTAGAAATGCTCTTTTCCTTGTTTGTGGTCCCACAGACTCTGGGCTCTAGGATAGGAATTCGGTCTTGAATCATTTTATGAGTGTGGCTTAATCAGTTTGATTTAGGTCACCTGTTCTGTAACTCTAAAAGGTCCTGACTAGTATACACACTAGTAGGAGGAAGTCCCAAGTGATTTAAGTCATCCTGTATCATTTAGTCTTTGGATATGGATGTGTCGTCAGGCCTTCCCCTGTGATTTCCAGGCCAGCCGGGCCTGGGGGCACATAACATAACCTTTGAAGGAAATGGCACACTGGCACTGTTGTGGTTTGAATGTGAAATGTCTCCCACATGTGTTTAAAATGCTTCGTCCCCATCTGGTGCTATTGTTGGGGAAAGTGGTGGAAACTTTGGAGCTTGTAGGAGGAACTGGGTCATTGAAGTGGGCCTTGGTTTTTTTTTATTTTATTTATTTATTTATGCATATGAATGTACTGTCTGCATGAAGGTTTGTGCACCCGTGTCGTGCAATGCCGCGGAGGTCAGAAGAGGGTCTCGGATTCCTCTGGAACTAGAGTTCTCCTGGAATTGGAGTTACAGACGGTTCTCAGCTGCCATGTGGGTGCTGGGGATCGAACCCGGGTCCTCTGCAAGAGCAGTCGGCGCTCTTAACCGCTAGGCCATCTCTCCAGTCTTATTTATTTATTTTTTATGTGTATGAATGTACTGTCTGCATGTAGGTTTGTGCACCCGTGTCGTGCAATGCCGCGGAGGTCAGAAGAGGGTGTCGGATTCCCCTGGAACTGGAGTTCTCCTGGAATTGGAGTTACAGACGGTTCTCAGCTGCCATGTGGGTGCTGGGGATCGAACCCGGGTCCTCTGCAAGAGCAGTCAGCGCTCTTAACCACTAGGCCATCTCTCTAGCCCCCCCCCTTGGTTTTATAACCCCACCCCAATTCATGTTCCCTCTCTGACTAAAGAGGCAACGTGACCAGCTGACTTTCTAGTCCTGCTGCCATGCCTTCCCCACCTTGATGGACTGCGTTCTTAGAACTACCTGTGAGCCAAAATAAACACTTTCTCCCTTAAATTGCTTTCGCCAGGTGTTGTATTACAGCAACAGGAAAAGTAAATGATACCATCACCAACCATACTCCACAGATAACCACTTGCTTTGGAAGCTCAGGCCTGTCCCCTGCAAAGAAAGGAGTGGTTAGTTGGAGCCTTTGTGGAACATCCAGTGGGCCTTGAGTGTGGCTGGTTTATATGAGGCATGAGGGACGGGCTGGTGATCAGACAGTTCAACCTAGGCTAGTGCACGCCAGCGTGCGTGCGCGCACACACACACACACACGCACACACACACACACGCACACACACGCACACACCCCACACAGGACAGTGGTCAGTGAACCAAATCACCTATTATGGGCGTACTTGGAAAGATCAGCAAGGCGACCTTGCAAATTTCTACTCTTCCAGTCAAGGGGTGAGATGTGGGGCCCGACGTGAAGCTTTCTCCACACGCCCGAGCACTGCTTTGCTTGTCCACCTCCCCTCTGTGTGTTTTTGTAAATAAATAAATGCTGCTAAGAAGCAACGAAAGTTCCAGCATCTCCTTGTTTAGAGCTGCGCTTCCCTGGTAAATATTCTCAGATCTAAAGAGGAAAGAGTCCACGGAAATGCATGCGAAGGCTGGGGATGCATCCACTGCGGTTCTGCACCTTCTGGCTGGCCTTGCAGGTTCCCTCCCCAGCTCTGTGTTCTCTATACACCCCAAGTCCCCATCTCCTGCCCTCCATGTTTGGTCTTTATTGCTGATGCCAGATCTTCAACCCAGAAAGATAAGATTGAAGCAGATAACAGGAACATTTGCCTTCACTGCCAAGGGATTAAAAGATACACAGAAAGAGGAGAGTGAATTCCCTGGTACCCAAGTAAGATTACATGCAACTAAATCACCAGGACGTTAAAGTAATAAATCTTCCTTGGAGTGCGAGGCAAGCCAATCACAGAGAGGAGCTCCCAGGACAGGCAGGGGAGGGAGGACAGCAGGCAGCAGAGGAGGTCGACAGAGGGCATCATTTTCCTCCTCTCACCACAACAAAAACGGCTGTGAACCTGCGCCTTCCTCTATGCTTGTTCATCACGGAGCATTAAATTCTGTTGTGTTCCTTGAGGACACTGTTTCAAAACTAAAGACAGCTTAGAGAAAGGTAGAGCAAATTCAGATGAAAGAGATGAAGCCCCCCACCCCTGCTCACCACGTCAGGATGAGAGCGTGAAATACTGAGGATATTCTTTCCCAGACTTAGAAATGAAGTGGAAATAAATTTTTTTATCTGCCACACATGCGGTTTGTATCTTTTTTAAAAAACGTGTATGAGTGTACTGCCCACATGTAGGTTGGTGCACTCATGTCATGCAATGCCACGGAGGTCAGGAGAGGGCGCTGGATTCCCCTGGAGCCAGAGTTAAACACGGTTCTTAGCCACCATGTGGGTGCTGGGAATCGAACCCTGGTCCTCTGTAAGAGCGGTTGGCGCTCTTAACCACTGAGCCATCTCTGCAGCCCATTGTAAGTTTTCTTGATTATCATTCTGAGTGAGGTGAGATGGAATCTGAAAGTACTTTAAAAAATATTTTGGCCAGGCGTGGTGGCGCACACCTTTAATCCTAGCACTCGGGAGGCAGAGGCAGATGGATCTTTGTGAGTTCAAGGCCAGCCTGGTCTACAGAGTGAGTTCCAGGACAGGGAAGTTGGGGCTACAGGGAGACCGTCTCGAAAACACCAAAAAAAAAAAGAAAGAAAGAAAAAAATATATATATATATAATTTACTATTTTTATTTTGCATGTACAAGTGTATTGCTTGCATGTAGGTAGGTGCACCCATGTCATCCAATGCCTGCAGAGGTCAGAAGAGCATGTAGGATCCCCTGGAACTTGAGTTACAGATGGTTGTTATCTGCCATGTGGGTGCTGGGAACAGAACTCGAGTTTTCTCTTTTTTTAATTTTTTTATTATTTTTTATGTATGAGTGTACTGCCCACATGTAGGTTGGTGCACTCATGTCATGCAATGCCACGGAGGTCAGAAGAGGGCGCTGGATTCCCCTGGAACCAGAGTTAAAGACGGTTCTCAGCCTCCATGTGGGTGCTGGGAATCGAACCGGGGTCCTCTGCAAGAGCAGTCGGCACTCTTAACCGCTGCATCTCTCCAGCCCTGCAGTTTGTATCTTTTATTTTCTTTCCAGGTATTCTCATAGAGGAAGGGAAATGTCTTCTTTACAATAAGAACTTACCCACTTTGTATCCTTTCTCTCCTCAAAAGGCAGAAATTAAATACATTAAGGTAAGGAAAATATCAGCAACATCCCCCAGGGCCAGCTCCAAATGGCACCATGGGACAGTTGCCACTCTCCCAGGATTCTTCAGATTTGTCACACAGATATGCTGTCACAGCAGCAGGACAGAGTGGGCTCCTGGTGCTGCCAGGCTAGCCTGGGCTATGCCAGGCCCTCCATAGGTCAAGCTGCACAGCCAGAAAGACTGTCATCTCATGAGGTCATGAATATTAAATTTCCAGGAAGTGGATTCGCTTTCTGTATCACGGGAAACCTGAGTTCTGCCCAGAGCTTCTGCAATGTCCCGGATCTGACTGTGTTTCACAAACCACGATGCTCAATGAAATAGAGCCACGGACAACAGCTTGCTTCCCTTGTGGACGTCTCACAGCTAAACGGTCCTCTGCATAACCACCTCCTTTATTTGTGTCCTGTTAATGTTAGGAAAAAGAGCTTGTTAAGAAATTTCTAAAATAAATAGATAAGCAGCTAATGCCTGAGAACTTGCTGATAATCAAGATTAAAAATGTCAAATTTTGTTTAAAAACAGTGAGAAACTCCAACTCTGTGGTTCTAAGTCATAGAGTTTGACATTCACTCTTTGGGGATATTAATATAACATGCCAGGAAATTTGATGTATTGTGTCCCTTGACTGCTGCTATTACACACACATACACACACACACACACACACACACACACACACTCGCACATATATCCATTCCACTGTAAGCTAGCTCTGTATTTGAGCCACAGTAATCTCAGTGCTTTGATACGTGAGCCACATTCCTCTCAGATTTCTAGGAATTGAATTTAAATCAAACATTGCATAAAAGTGGCAGCATTCCACTTCAAATTCTTTCTCTTAAGCCTTTATTTTTTATTTATCTTTTATTTTTATGGATTCAAGTGCAAATATTTATTGCGTTTGGCAAAGTTCAAAGGACTTTGGGTAGAGAGAGCCTGCCTGTAAACAGCTTTTTTTTTTAACCTCATTTGGTTCCAGGCTGGAACCCAGGGGACATCTGTGTTGGTCAGTTAAGTATTTTCTTCACCAGATTCCATCTCTAGTTCAAATTACAGTGCACTGAGGATATGGGACCCAACCATCTCAGTCTGTGCTGTCTTTCTGTCATGCACTGAGTCCAGCATGTTATTAATCTCAAAGCCTTCATGTTAAGGAGATAACTTAGGCGGTTATCCTAGAATTTCCACTTGGCAGTGAAATGAAGAGAGGAAACTGGTGAGACCCAGCAGTAACTAACCAGTTCCCAGTGCACACGCACCCAGTGCATGCCCACCCAGTGCATGCCCACCCAGTGCATCCTACCCAATGCATGTCCACCCAGTGGCATGGATGTGAGCCCAGCAAGGAGGTAGGAGGCCATGGACGGGCCAGTCCAGAGGATACCATAGTTGAATGATAGACTGAGCAGGGCTGAGAAGTTAGGTTATGCTAAACACTATGAATATCCAAGATGGTGGCACCCATTGACCACATAAAGGATTCCAGTCTACATGAAGAATGTAGGCTTAGCAAGGGTAGATCTGGTCTCTGAGGTCTAAACATGCTGTGTTTCCTCCCTTGCTTTCCTGGACTTCATAAACCACATAGAGACTCTAGGTCTCTTCAGGTATCTGAGCCAAAATTGGTAGCATTCTGCAGGGGAGTGGAGGATGAGAATTGTTGCTAAGTAGACCTCAGTCTTCTACCCTTCCGAAGGGCAGAGTTGGGATAACTATTCTAAGTAGACCTCAGTCTTCTACCCTTCTGAAGGGCAGAGTTGGGATGACTATTCTAAGCAACGTGTACATAAGATCAATAGAAGGTTGATTTCGGATCATTCGTCCTCCTGTGCACAGGAGCTCTTCTAGTGGGGGCAGATCTCCAAAACCGCTCCCCTTGCCTGTTAAAGAAAATGATGGTACACCTAAGATAATTGAAGAGACACTCTGAGGACACAAGTTGAGCCCAGGAAAAAAAAAAAAAAAACAGATCACTTCTCTGCACATGAGGATGACCAGTTGGTAGGAAGTTCTTGGTTTTAGAAAGAGAAACTCAAGTGGCTAGCCTGGTTACAGGTATGAAACCTCTCATTTAACTACATCTGCTCCAAGCTGTCTCTAGCTTTCCCTCCATTCCTCCCTGAATCCCTCTTTCTCCTCCATTTCCTCTCCTCCCCTTTCCTCCCTTCTACTCCCTCCTTCTCTCCATGTCTGGACCATGCTTATGTTCGTCTCCATCCATCCTGCCCCAATGATAGGCTTGCCCTGGGTTCTGTGCCCTCCATTGTGATCAATAAAAGAAGACTCTGGCCAGATCAGCTCCGACTGTAATGAGTGTTCTGCATGTTCTCAATAGAAAGGCAAAATATGGAGAGCTAAGAACAGAAATCTATTTTATTGTGGTCCCTTTGCAAGGCCAGGACCTAAGGCATCCCTACTTTGCCATCCTCCAGAGCCACCCCCAGCATTGCCTCTACAAGTTATGGCCTGCTCATCAAGTGATATTGGTAACTCATGTAGGTGATCCACTTGGCAAATAACATAAATAACCTCACTCAAAGAGTCTCACTAGAGCCAGGCATGGTGGCACATGCCTGTGATCCCAGCACTTGGGAGGCAGAAGCAGGAGGACCTCTGTGAGTTCAAGGCCAGCCTAGTCTACACAGTGAGTTCCAGGCCAGGTTGGGCAGCAGGGAGACCCTGTCTCAAAAAGACCAAAGGGAAAAAAATTCTCACTAGAACCTCAAAATCCATGAACAAAGCATTTAAATTCAAAATTGGTGAACTAAGCAGTTTTATTATCCACATTTTTAAACCTGGAGAGTAAGGATTAGAGTTATGAATGTCTTACAGATACTGAATTCAAGGGGAAAGAACGGATGTGAGCTTGACTCATTTCTCGGTTTTGTACAAAGCACCGGGAGAGCTGTTCTTTTCCACTGAGGGGAGACTCTCTACAAAACTTGCAGAGTGATTGTCTTCCAGACAGCTCTCAAGTCCGAGGGAAGGAACGACATGACTGTATTTATCCTTATATTCTGGCAAGCACATTACACAACCGTCACCTCATTTCACCCTCTTTGTTGTCTGTGGTAAGAGCACAACAAGAGCCGGGCGTGGTGGCGCACACCTTTAATCCTAGCACTTGGGAGGCAGAGGCAGGTGGATCTTTGTGAGTTCAAGGCCAGCCTGGTCTACAGAGTGAATTCCAGGACAGCTGGGACTACAGGGAGATCCTGTCTCGAAAAGACCAAAAAAAAAGCACAAGAGTCAAACCTCTTAGTAGTATTCCATGCAAAATAATAGTGTTGCCCATGGTGTCCTATTGTACCTGGTCTATCTAGGCTTATTCATCTTACTCCACGGGAAGGTCAGTCCCTCTCACCTTCATCTCCCTTTTCTGCCTCCCTCTTGCTCCTGGTAACCAACTGTCTACTAACTGCTTGTACATTTCTTTCCTTTAAAAAAAAAAGATTCAACATAGATGTTAGATCATACACTATTTTTCTTCCGTGGTCTGACTTGATTTAATCAACTTAATGGTCTCCAGGTTTATCCATCTGTCACCGTGGTGGTGTTTCCTTCTTTGTTAAGGATAATGTTCCATCACGTGTGTTCACTTATGTACATGAGTGTACATATATGCCATAAGCACTTTACTCACTCATCCACTGGTGACTATTGTGTTGACATTCTATTGTAGATGATTGTGAAGTGCAGATGTCTTCACTCAATGAAGTGCTGAGTTCAGTTGGGTGCATGCCCAGCGATGGGATTTCTAAGTCAGATGTTTCCTGCCCAGGCTGGCCTTGAACCTGCTATGTAGCTGAGGCTGGCCTTGGTTTCAGTTTGTTTGGAGACAGGACTTCATATAACAAACTCACTATGTAGCTGAGGCTAGGAGTAGTCTCCTGATCTTCCTTCTACCTCTCTCTCATCATGTTCCAGCATGGTAGTGTAAAACTCATCTTCATTCGTCTACACACACCACAACCTCCCATCTCTGCCTCTCCCAAGAGAAACCTTCTATCCACGCCCCTTACCAAGCCAGTATCACCCACAAGCCTCGCTGGCTTCATTAAGCACTTAACTTGTTTAGAACTTTCCTTACGGAGCTGGTAACCAATTAATAAGCTGGCCTAAATTCCCAGCTAGATCTTAACCATTTTAGGTGGCCATTCAAACAAAGTAGTTCCTAAAATCACACAAGAGGGCTCTCTGACACTGAAAACTGATGGGATATTGAAGGCATGTATCACTGGGATTTACACTACACCCTGTGTTTAGACAGTAGCCTTTCTTTCACCTACCTGGCTGTGCCTAGGTGAGGACTTTTCCATCTCTGACAATCATCCTGTATCTCAGTTCCCTGACAGTGATAGGCAATAATTAAAGGTGAGACATATTTGTCTTTTAATTTTATTTATTTTTGTATGTGTATGAGTGTACTGTCTGCATGTAGGTCTGTGCACCCGTGTCGTGCATGCCGAGGAGGTCAGAAGAGGGTCTCGGATTCCCTGGAACTGGAGTTCTCCTGGAATTGGAGTTACAGACGGTTCTTAGCCGCCATGTGGATGCTGGGGATCGAACCAGGGTCCTCTGCAAGAGCAGTCGGTGCTCTTAACCGCTAGGCTATCTCTCCAGCCCGAGACATATTTGTCACTCACAGGAAATACCTCTCTAGATTTCTCCAAGAATGTCTACACCCAAAAGAAGAGACAGCCACATGAAGAGAGTTGTGCAAGACCCCAGGAGACTGACAAGAATTCACACTTCATCATGAAGTCTGCTGGACACAGGACCTATCAGGATGAATGGGTTCCCAGAATCTCCACAGCTGGCTGTGGACCCTCTTTCCCGTCCCTACCTGCCCTCCAGCCTCCTGCTAGCAGTCCTGGGCCCTCAAGGAATCTGGCCAGCTTCCTTTGCTTCCCCTCTTGCTCCACTCAGACAAATCCATCTGCACATATACTGAGGTGAGAGCACCTGCTAACTGAAACATTGGCAAAGCTGTTACTACAATATACCGCAAATGGTCACATGGAGCCCTGCAGGGCCCCAAGTAAGGGCTCGCAGCACACAGTAAGGTTCTCACTTTCTGTATCTAGCAAACAGTTATTTGTCTGTGATACTCTGCACTAACCAGGATGGACAGGACATGTCCTCAGAGGACTTGCAGTCTAGTCAAGGAGTAGACGTGAACGAGAGTGCTTAGTCCAGTCCTGCTGATACTTAGCTGTTTTCACATTCTAAGGCTTGGGATGTCCCCTGCCTCCTGTCCTTTGTTCATGAAGCCTTCAGATGGTCTCACCTCACAGTCACTTGCATGGCTCCTGTTTCCAAATAAGGTCACCTCCTGTGGTTCCAGGCTGTTGTGAATTTTTGAAGGAAACTGCAGAATCACCCTCCTAAGTCAGGTGGAACTTAAGGTTCATCTTTCCTATCTAGACTTTCAGCTCCAGTGTAACTTGTGAAAATACCCTCCTTTCACCCCAATGGATTGTTTAGGAATTCATATGTTGTCAAACAATTATATGTTAATATGCCACATTCTTACAGAATTCCCCTAGCTCTGCCAAGGATGGAAAAAAAACTATTGAAATCAGTGAGTTATATTCATAATTTTTATTCTCTCTAATGCTGTCATTTTTCATGTGTTTTAACTTTATTGTCAAGTCCACACACATTGAGAATCACTGGTATTGTCCTCTTTATTCTTCATTTGTATTATTTCTTCTGCTATACTTTCCAAGGTATGGCTCTTTCTTCAGCACTATCTAAGCTGCCTTTAAGCCAACTCAGTGAACTGTGTATTTCACATATGATATTTCTGGTTTTGAACTTTCTGCCCTTTTTTTGAGCCATCGTCTCCCTCAGTTGTCCAGGCCTGGAACTCACTGTGTGAGCTAACCTTGAATTCACAGCAATCCTCCTGCCTTACCTCTCAAGTTCTGAGATTATAGACATGCACCACCATACCCAGCTTATTTTCTTCTTTTTGATAGTGACATTTCTGCCACAACACCAGCTTCTTACCGGTGTGTCTCTCTGCTTTGTCTATGGATGCATTTATTCCATTGTTTAAACCTGTGTCTGTTCTAATACTCTGTCACATGCGGTGTATTCCAATGGACCTTTCCTCTTCCCAACTGTGCCTTACATCTTCCTGCCTCTCTTCACATCTAGTGGTTTCTTTTGTGTATGTAATTAACATTGTAGATATTGTGAGGTTGAGTCTCTGGACACCTGTTTTCTTTAAGGATGGATGAGCTTCATCCTAGCTGGCAACTGATGTTCTGGAGGGTGACTGGACTTTCCCAGCTTTGTAAGTTTCATCACAGAGGGTTTGGAACAGTCTTTATGGTATAATAGAGGCAGATCTCTGCCTGATACCTGCTTTCCCATGGGCTCCACTGAGCTGAGAGCCTGGGAATTCCGTTCCGCCTCTCTGCACCCACCAGTGCCCCTCAAAACGAGATGCTCTACTGGAACGTCCCTCTGCTTGGAGCTATGCTGAAGCTACAGGCGACAAAAGCCAAGGATCACAGCGACTTTCTCAGAGCCCCACTCTGTGCTCGCCACAGAGAAGCCATGTACTAATGCATCTTTCCAGCTTCCTGTACAAGCCTGAACACAGCTGAGAACCAGCTCCTGCAGAAAGCTTGCAATCACAGTGAGCCTCAGGGATCACAGGTGAAAGTCAGGGGTCATGAGTGAGTCCCAGAAATCATGAGTGAACCTCAGTGTCCTCAGTGATCATGGATGAGGCCCAGCATCTTGAAGATCACCGGGCCCAAGCCAGCAATACTGTATACTTGGCTCAAGAGTTTAGCTGTTTTGTCTGTTTCCTCTTTTTTTTTTTTTGGTCTTTTTGAGACAGGGTCTCCCTGTAGTCCCAGCTGTCCTAGAACTCACTCTGTAGACCAGGCTGGCCTTGAACTCACAAAGATCCACCTGCCTCTGCCTCCTGTTTCCTCTTTTTTGATTCAGAGCCTTGAACCCGTATCCTCCTGCCGCCAGCTCTCAGGAACTAGGATAAGTGTGTGCCACCATGCTTGGCAGAATTTTAGTCTTTTACAGCAGAGGAACAGGCTAGTACCAATATTCCATTCAGTATTTCCACAGATTGATTTTAATTGATATTTGCCAGACTTTGGGGGGGGTCCTTGGAAACATTGTTTTTCTTTTATTTTTCCCCTCTTTTCCTTTTCTAGGTTGCTTGGAAACTCTGAAGTAATAAAATACCTAACCCTCACAAGTTCTGCCACTAAAACTTATTTATTTTCCTGACTTTTTATTGTTTTGGTGTTTATTTTAGTGACAATGCAATAGCAAGGCATTGGAAGGGAAGAATGAGCTCCCAGAAGCCTCATCACCCAATCTACTCCAGCCATCTGATCCCTGCTGTTGTCATGTGACTTTATCTCTCTGCCCAGTCTTAACCACCTTACTTTGACCACCATATCTTCCTTAGCCTGCTCACTAAGGAAACTCCACTACATGTAATCAACAGGATAAAGACCCTGGAACCAAACCCACATGCTCACAACCAGCTGATTTTCCACAAAGGTTCCAAGAACACAAGTCAGAGAAAGAAGTCTTTTCAACACATGGTGTAGTAATGTTAACCCAGTTGCAAAATTCAATTCAAACTGGATCAAAGACTTAACCTTAAACTAACCCTATGAAATTATTAAAAGAAATATGTGAGAAACACTTCAGGACATTGGGATAGGAAAGGCTATTTGTAAAGACCCCAAAAGTACAGGAAACAAAACAGAAAGATAGACAAGTGGGATTACATTAATCTAAAAAGTTTTGTGCAAGCTAAGGAAATTATCAACAGATTAAAGAGGCAATGCATAGAGGACCAGCTAACTATGTCGAGTGGAAGTCAAAGCCTGCCTTTCCTATCTAGACTTCCTGTCTACGGCCATACCACCCTGAACGTGCCCAATCTCGTCTATCTAGACTTCCAGTTCCTGTGTGTCTTTCTTCCATCCCATTAGGTTGTTTTAGAAGTTGTGGATTGTTAGATATTCAATGATATTCAAGTATTTTATACACTTACTGCAGAGTGAAAGTATTTGACAAGAGCTTAAAAATCTGCCAACGTGTAAAGAGCTCCCAAAATCAATAGCATAGGATAAAAACAAATAATCCAACTAAAAAGAAATAGACCTAGATAGATATTTAACTAAAGATACGCAAGTGGCACAGAGAGAGAGAGAGAGAAGAGAGAGAGAGAGAGAGAGAGAGAGAGAGAGAGGAGAGAGAGAGAGAGAGAGAGAGAGAGAGAAAACAAAGTTCAACATCACGAATTGTCAGGGAAATGCAAATCAAAACCCCACTGAGATATCACCTCACTCCCACAAGAATGGCTCGAGTCAAAGACAAAAAGATAAAACGTGCCAGCCAACACCAACACGTAGAGCAAAAGTGACCTTTGCACACTATTGGTGGGAATGTAAATTAGTATAGTCATTATAGAAATCAGGACAGAGGTTCCTCAAAAAATTAAAAATAGAGCTAGCATGTAACACCACTATCCTTGTCTGGGGTCTGCATCCAAGAGAATGGAATGAGAAGGTGGAACATTATTAGCTCATGGACTTCCTTACAGCAGTGCTGTTCACAGTAGCCAAGATAAGGGGTCACAGGAAATGTCCATTAACTTATGAAAGGATGAAGGAAATGTGGGCCATATACACAAAGGAGTACTATTCACCTATTCACCTATGGCAGAAGAAGGCCATCTTGTTACTGTGACAGTGAGGATGAAGCTAGACATCACGATCATGATGCCAAGCAAAATAAACCAGGCACAGAGAAGCAAGTAACACAGTCTCACATGCATGCAGAATCTAAAAACACATCATGTAGAAGTTGAGAGGAGAATGGAGTTTACCAGAAGCCAAGTTGAGGGGTTGGAAAGGTTGACTAATGATGCTAGTAGTATGCTATTGCACTATAGGCGAATATAAATAATGATAGTGTGAGGTGCATTCAATAGGCTAGAAGGAAGGATTTTAAATGCTTTCACCATTAAGAAATGATAACCATTTGAGGAGACAGGTATGCTTGGCTTTATTCAATATCACATAACATAGGCTTGTATTAAAATTCATGGTACCGCAAGTGCATGCACAATTTCTATGTTTTGTATTTCAGCTAATAAATAAACTTCATTGAAAACCTAATTGAAAACCCATCGACACAGATTCCTCTCTCATCTTTAAAGAAAAATAAAAGCTCCAAGTTCTATGGCTGGCATTAAACTCACAAAGATCCGCCTGCCTCTGCCTCCCAAGTGCTAGGATTAAAGGCATGCACCACTACGCCTGGCTCAAAATGAAAAATTCTTAAGAGCCTGCATGTCCAGTGGCCCTGTGCTCCATGCAGGCCTGGTGTCGTACCTCCCACACACTACCCACACACCCCACTCCGAAGAGGATGAGCAGCAGATACTTGTGATGTGCTGTGTGGCAGGCCAGTCTTTAATTTGGAACTTTAACTTAGTTGGGGAGTCACAGGCTTCCCACAGTGCAATGTGGAATAAGGCTGCTCTGGACCAGCTCAAAGTTCCCCTCTGCACAAGGCTAGGGAAGGGTAGGTCTGTAATCCTGCCATTCATCCTATAGTCGAGCTGGGCTGTGAGTAGAGCTGGCTAGAGAGCAAAGACTCATCAGCTTCTCAGTGATAGTGAAGTGGCTTTTGGGAATGTCTCTCACTGAGGTTCTGGGCTAAAGGTTAGGGCCTGGATGGCTGGGGCTTGGCACAGAAGGAATTTGTCAGCGATGTGGGTTGCTGGGCCTTGCCCTTTTCAGGGTCCAGGCTTTTTTTTCCAATGGCATCTTTCAGTTTAGGTTTGGGAGTGGAGAAGCTAATGGCAACAATTTGTCCTCTGAGACTATGAACAATTACAAACTTGGAGTTCATCTGACAAAGGCAGGCTGTCATAAACAGTGAAGCTGTGAGCAAGAAATAACAGGTACTTCGTGTCCACACTGAAAGCCACCCAAAGCCCACAGCTGGCCACAAAGTCAGGGAGGCTCAGATGTTGATCACCCCAGCCTGTGATGGTGTCAGCTATAAATCTCCATAAAAGCAGGACCAACCAGAGGTGAGAAGAATAGACATAGAAAGACAAACAGACTAAAAAAAAAAGAAAAAAAAGAAAGACAGCCTGATGGATAGATGATAGATAGATAGATAGATAGATAGATAGATGACAGATAATAGATAGAAGATAGATAGATAGATAGATAGATAGATAGATAGATAGATTATAGATAGATGATAGATAGATGATAGATAGAAGATAAATAGATAGATAGATAGATAGACAGATGACAGATGATAGGTAGATAAGTAGATAGATAGATAGATAGATAGATAGATAGATAGATAGATGATAGATAGATAGATAGATAGATAGACAGATGACAGATGATAGATAGATAGATGGATGACAGATAGCAGATAAATAGATAGATAGATAATAGATAGATAGATGACAGATGGATGATAGATGATAGATAGATAGATAGATGACAGATGGATGATAGATGATAGATAGATGACAGATAATAGATGATAGATAATAGATAGATGATAATAGATAGATAGATGATAGATAGATAGATAGATAGATAGATAGATAGATAGATAGATGACAGATGGATGATAGATGATAGATAGATGACAGATAATAGATGATAGATAATAGATAGATAGATGATAGATAGATAGATAGACAGATGACAGATAGTAGATAGACAGATAGATAGATAGATGACATAGATGATAGGTGATAGATAGATAGATATACAGATGACAGATAGTAGATAGATAGATAGATAGATAGATAGATAGATAGATAGATAACAGATGGATGATAGATGATAGATAGATAGATAGATAGATAGATAGATAGATGATAGATAGATAGATAGATGATAGATAGATAGATAGATGACATGGATGATAGATGATAGATAGATAGATAGATAGACAGATGACAGATAGCTGATAGATAGATAGATAGATAGATAGATAGACAGATAGATAGATGACAGTGGATGATAGATGATAGATAGATAGATAGATAGATGACAGATGGATGATAGATGATAGATAGATGATAGATAGATGATAGATAGATAAATAGATAGATAGATGACAGATAGATAGATAGACAGATAACAGGTAGTAGATAGATAGATAGATAGATAGATAGATAGATGACATGGATGATAGATGATAGATAGATAGATAGATAGATAGATAGATAGATAGATATACAGATGACAGATGGCTGATAGATAGATAGATAGATAGATAGATAGATAGACAGATAGATAGATGACAGTGGATGATAGATGATAGATAGATGACAGATAGATAGATGATAGATAGATTATAGATAGATGATAGATTAGATAGATAGATTACGGATAGATGGTAGATTAGATAGATAGGTAGATAGATGATAGATAGATAGATAATCGATAGATACATACATAGATACATACATAGATAGATAGAGGCTGGAAAGATGGCTGATCAGGTAAAGGCATTGGACATCAAGCCTGATGACATAAGTTTGATCAAGTCTCCTACAAATTGTCTTATTATTATTTTATTTTATGTGTATGACTGTATTGCCTGCATATATGTAAATGCACTCATGTGTATGACTGTATTGCCTGCATATATGTAAATGCACTCATGTGTATGACTGTATTGCCTGCGTATATGTAAATGCACTCATGTGTATGGCTGTATTGCCTGCATATATGTAAATGCACCCATGCTGTGCAAAGCCTGTGGAGGTCAGAAGAGAGTGTTAGATCCCATGGAATTGGAGTTAAGAATGATTGTTAGCCACCATGTGGGTGTTGGGAACTGAACCCGGGTCCTCAGCAAGAACAGCCAGTTCTCTTAACCGCTGAGCCATCTCTCCAGCCCCCAATTGTCTTCTAATCTCCACATACACAGTATGACATAAGCACATACACACATGTATGCACAGTACGGCATGAGCACATACACACATGTATCGCACACACAGTAAAGAAATTCATAAAAATAAAAATATATAGATGATAGATAAATGATATAGATGACAGAGAAAGATAATAAATGAAGACAAGTAGACAGATTAGGATAGACAGACCCCTGAATATTCGGTTTGCTTTAGAATATTCTCTCAACAGATGCTATGCTGATTATAAATGGAAGGTACATTTCTATTCAATGATATGGAAAGGAGTTCCAGTTATAGTAAATGGAGGAACAACTTGGAGAAGTCCATACCATAGTCTATACCATCTGATTAAAGATTTCAATGCACACACACAAAATGTGTTCATAGAGGTTTATGCTGAGGGGAACATAGCGGTGCAGAATGGAGAAAGTTGTCACAATGGACCATTCAGTATACTTAAAACTTTGCTCATGTACATACTATCATTAAAAGACACTAACCTGGGGCTGGAGTGATGGCTCAGCAGTTAAGAGCACTGACTGCTCTTGCAGAGGACCCGGGTTCTATTCCCAGCACCCACATGGTGGCTAAGAACCGTCTTTGAGCCAGGTGTGGTGGTGCATGCCTTTAATCCTAGCACTTGGGAGGCAGAGGCAGGTGGATCTCTGTGAATTCAAGGCCAGCTTGGTCTACAGAGTGAGTTCCAGGACAGCTGGGGCTATAGGGAAACCCTGTCTCAAAAAAAAAATAAAGAGAGAGAGACTAACCTAAAAATGTTTTAATTATAATCACAGGATAGGTTTTAATAGTGCATCAACACCCTGCTGTGTTTTATCAGATCCAAATTTAGAGAAAGGTCTTGGCTTGAAAAACATGTAAGTAAAAGAGCCATGGCATACGTATTTTTGCAGTGTTTCTTGCCAAGGGATACTTTTCATTAAGATACAAAGCAAAAGTACAGTGTTCCTCTAACTTCTGATGATTGTGTCACCTGTGATGACCAGAAAAAAAGTCTCAGCCTTCCTGACACCCGCAGACATTTTTTTCATTAAATTGAAAATATACCAGTAAGTATCAGGGCCTTCGCATTGTAGCTCAGCCAACACGCCTCATGGTGTTGAGCTGAGCTACACAAACTTCTCTGCTTGTGTCCGCATGGGAACCCTCCACAGTGCTAGTGGCATACGTTCTGAGCCCCCTAAAGTTTGTATCACACTCTGAGTGACTGCTTTCTTGACAGGTGAAACTCTCTGACAGGGAGGAATGTATCTCTCCTCCTAACAGCTAGGGCTCCCTTCGCTAGCAGATTCCAGCCTCTTCTCCTTCATCCTCTTCCAGCACATCTGTCCCCAGTGATCCATCTCTTGTGGGCAGAAGGCCTCAGAATCCTGGGAGTAAAAGAACCAGCCTGTACCACTCCCTGACACTTAATACCTACAGTTACTTCCTTGTCTATGGCAGCTCTGTCCCTCAACAGACAACCTGCCACTCATCTATACCCTGGCCAGTAAAGGGATGCTTCCAACCTGTGGCTCACAGAACCCCAAACCTGAAGATACTCCCAACCCCACAGAAATTGCTTAGACCAGATACTCTTGGATCCTGCACATTACAGACACCATATCTGTCCATGAAGGTTCTGAGATGTCCTGGAAGACTAAGTACCTGCTCAGCTTTCACCTCGCCTTTCTAAAGTTATTTGACCTCAAAAGTAGTTTTTACACATCATCTATGAGCATGACCTTAGAACTAAAGCTCTGGTCATACTTTTTAGAATATTCTAGAAGATCCCATCACATCAAATTGTTGTTCCATCTGATACAGTGGACTAACAGGAAAATAAGGAGTCTAAGAGTAGAAAGAGCTGACTGTATGATGCTCATGTCTTCCATATAGAGAATTATCACTAAGCGACTCTCTCCAGTCCAGTCAGTGCCAGGTCAAACTCCTGAGTCTGTAGTGGTACCAATGTGACTTAAGGATGCTAAATTCAGGTGGACGGGGCAGGAGAATGGAAGCATGTCACCATCATCACACACAAGCCCAAGAGCCTGTGCTGATAGTGTCCATTGTCTAGGAAAAGCATACACTCTAGCTACACATGTGCATAGAACAATAGCCCTACAGAAGCAGCAGATGAAGGGTGTGGTACCCAGAGTTGCTGGGGGCAGAAGCAATAGCAAATATATAAGGAAAGAGTCACAGGATAAAAAAAAACAACAGGTGATGTTCCAGAGCATGCATTCTGTGCTTGGCCCTGACTGAAGAACTTGATACTTACTAGCCAAAGTATTACTCATAACAGTCTTAAACTATAGGAAGGATAGATCTTCCCCATTTTACAGCTAAGGAAACAGGTAGGAGAGGGTTGAGCCACCCGAGCAGTGAACGGTAGTACAGCTGGGACCTGCAGCCAGGCTGACTGTTTCTGGAACCTACGTTGCTCCCACTGCACAAGGCTTACAGGCGCCCATTTTTTTCAGTGGGACATCACAGGTGAATGCCATCCTTGTGTTGAACACAATCCCATATAGGCAGCTATCACTGTGGGGACCAAGGTACCATCACAGGCAAGTGTGGAAAACACCATTTCATCACAGGCAAGAATCATTGTGGAAAACACAATCCCATCACAGGCAAGGGTCAACATCATGGAGACCACAGTCCCATCACAGGTAACTGTCACTCTGGAGACCAATGTCCCATAACAGGCAACTGTTACTGCAGAGACTACATTCCCATCATAGGCAAGTGTCACTGTGCAGGACATGGTCCCATTACGGGCAGACATCAGGAAGTCAGCCATGTTTCTCCCTCATCCCTCAGGTTAAGCAGGGAACATATAGAGTTCTCACCACTGCCCAGCTGAGTGGAACCTGAGTGTACACCAGGGAAGGATCTGGAATAACTCAAAGCCATGTGTGTCATTCACAGGAAGTTGAGTCGAAAGCATGCCAGGATTTCTAGAGTCCTTCATTCACAGAGCCTGCTCTGAAGGTCATCAAGAAAGTTTACTATCCTAGGCTGCAGAGGAGGTGGCATTGGCTCTGAAGGCCCCTGCAGGGAGCTCACATCTGTGACAACCACCTAGAGCCTCATTGACAGGCTCTTGAATCACTGCAGAGTTCCTGACTCATGGGGATGAGGACTTCTCTGCTCTCAGGCTGCTGATGCGGTGGACCTGTCTTTGGGTACCACTCGGGAGCATCTCAGGAGCTCAACAGCTACTTCCACTCTTCATTAGCCATGCTCACTCTAACCCCAGGCCTGAGATTTGTCACCCCTTCACCCACTCTCCCCAACTTGGTGCCCCAAGACCCACTCTGAACCCAGGGTAGCTGCCAGTCCTTATTCCTAAAGACTCTTTGATGTCACAAACTCAAGGAGGAACCCTCCTCTGTGCTACCAAGGACCGGGGCACAGAATATTCCTGTCAGCATTTTATTTGAGACAGGTTCTCACTGTGTTGCCCAGACTTCCCTGGAACTTGCTGTGTAGATCAGTCTGGTCTCCATTTCACAAAGCTCCATCTACATCTGCCTCCCAAGTGCTGGGATTAAAGGCATGGGCCACCAAGCCAGCCCCAAATCATTTTTATAGCCTTGTTTATCTGCAGAAATCCGTGCCAAATTCCAGTCACCAGACTTGACCTCGAACTATGGACAAAAGCCATTTGTGCATTGGGGCCGTCTGAGAGGAGAGCCCCCGTCTGACCCTGGTGAGGAAAACAGTGTTCCATCCTTACCCACAATGATGGGAATTGCTAGTATCATAAATAAGGCAGGCAAGAATTACTACATTTAAGACTTGGGGGGTGCGGGGATGTTTCTTTTCGAGAAACAACATCCATATGCACACCAGTAAGTGGTATTTAGTGACCTTTCAGCTGGAAAAAAATAAATAAGGACTAAGGAAGGATGGGACTGAGTTCCCCAGAAAAGCGAGCTACAAAGATTAAGCTGGTGTACTGTGGATCAAAGCCCGATGCTCCAATAAGATGCTGTTCTCATTAACAGGACACGGTGTCGTCAGCTTATTTTTAGCTCAGGAACCGGAATGCTCCCAACATCACATGATCCATGTGTGACACAGGTGGCCTGAAATTAGGGCAGGTTTTGTTTTTCTCTCTTGGGGAGCAAAGTACTAGGTTTGTCAGAGAGAAATAAGAGCTTCTTCTATTCAGCAGCAATTTCATTGTTTGTTTTCTCAACTGAGGCTATTTTTTGGTTCCATACACACAGAGCCACATGGGACTGAAAGGGCCCATTATCCTTAACATGATAGAATTCCTTCATGTGCATGCTTGACCATGAACTTGAAGAATACGGACTTGGAGTTGGGGGGGGTGTAGCTCCCTGTAGAGCACTTGCCTAGCAGGTACAGGGGTCTGGGTTGGGTCTCCAGCACCAAGAGGTAGGAGCAGGACGACAAACCACCAAGCTGTGTGTTTTCTTCTACCCCTTATCAATCTTCCCCAAACTTGGGAAGCCATTTAAAGTTGTAAGTTTATTATGTTACTGGAGGTCAGAACTCACAGTGGATCTCAGCGGCTAGAGCCAAGGAAACAGCAGGGCGGGATCCTTGGGGAGGCTTGAGGAGCAGGTCTGCCCCCACACCCGCTCCAGGTCCTGGAGGATGCAGGTCCTGGGCTTGTGGCTCTTTCCTCCATCCTCAAAGCACCTGTTCCTCCCTCTGTGAAGCTGTGTGTGGCAGGTGGGAAAGACACCCCAAACTTAATGAATCATGGGATAGCATTGGGACACCTGGATTGTTCAGGAAGGTCTCCCTCCAACACACTTTCAGAGTCTCTTTGTACTGCTGAGAAGGATCTAGGAATTAGGATGAGGACATCTTGGGGGACATGATTCTGCCTACCAGGACCACCATGAGACTCCTGTTCTCTGTCTTCCTCCATGGTCTCAGGCTAGCACATGTTTCCTTGAATTCTAAGGAAAAGATCAAGTTCTCAATGAGTTTCTCTATCATGGAAGGAGAAAGCAAGTGTTTGTTTCCATGATTGTTCCATTTTTCACATGGAGGCTTGGAAGTCATTTTATTCAGAGAATTCCAGGGTCACTTGAACCAACATAGAATCCCAAGATCTCCTGCAGAAAAATCCAAATCCTATGTCTGTGGGACCCACCATGCTGTCCCTCTGTGGCTGCTCCCTGGTGCCCAGGCACTCTATGCTGACCCAGGCTGGTGCCCAGGCTGGTGCCCAGGCACTCTCTATTCTGTCACATGCAGCTCTTGCATGTGAGATCCTTCTGCTTCTCTTTACTGATGCCAAGCCCAGTAGCTGGGGGGGGGGGGAGACAGTTCCTGCCCAGCCTGGGGGGTTGACTGCACCACTTATCATCTCAATGGCATCGCCTATTGCAGTGGTACAGCATCCTTCCTGCCTTTAGCTTTGGTCATCACCACAGAGAACATGCCAGTGTCCTGACCTGTCAGCTCTCCACACACCATAAAGTCCTTCTAGCCTGACCTAACAGAGCCTCATGGGACTGCTTTACCACAAAATGTGCTCTAATTTTGCATTCTCAATCTTGGCTGGTAATGTTACCACATACTCAACATAAACAACACAGAGACCTTCCCACCAGGTTCTTTTCTTTCCTAAAATAAACGCTTATAAACGCTGCCCAAATCTTTCCATTCTCTCTTGGAAGTGTCTTCTAACTTTTGTTTGCCTTGAAAGACCTGATGACATAAAAATATGAATGATAGAATCCAGGTAATGCCAGGCATGTCCAGCCTGCAGTCTATGGGCCACATGCAGTCCAGGATAGCTATGAATGCACCCCATTTGTAGACAACAGTGTCACAATGACAAAAGGTTGGGCACCCTGGAATCACCATCTAAAAGCCTGAGGGTAGAGGGTGGCCCCTTGTGTTGTCAGAGCAGCTTCCAGGACCTTTGAATTTCCAACCCAAGAGCTTCCTGGCTACATCAGTGGGAACATGCCATCAGAAGGCCAGTCATTTGTGGGGCCTGATATTCCATTGTGGCTGAGCAATAAGAGAGCAGGCTTTTGCTGCAACAACCTGCAAAGGCCCGGGGATCAAGCCTGCCCCTACTTACAGATGGATGGTAGGACTTCTGCCCCCTGTGGAGTTTTGTATAGGGTGTCACATTCCTGAACCTGCCTCTTATAAGAGCACACCTTGGTTTCAGGAACCAAATGGCACCTCTACCTGCTAGCATAAGCAAGTAGAGAGTGCACATAAACTTCCCCTGCACTCTCACCCACGTCCTCACCAGAAGCCTGCGAAAAGCTACTATATAAGACCCTAACCTCCTGCCAATAAATGAGTTATTCAGGCCCTTAAGGCTGGCTCCCAGGTCTTTCTTTGACCTGCCACTACATTCCTTTCTTCTCTCACTCCCCCTCCCCTCCTTGCCTGTGGCTCAGGGGTGCAAGTGAAACAGCTTTATGAGAGCCAAGAGGCCAGCGTCCTGCTCAGGACACAGGGAACCCCACTTCTCCACAGTCATTATGCTGCAGTGGGGTTTCATGCTGACAGGAATATTCGTGCAGAATAGGACGTCTTTAATTGGAAATTTGGGAAAATCAGTTGTAAATGTTCTAGAGACACAGAATAGCACAAATGCTGTTCCCATGTGATATCTGCCATGACAAAACTGACATTTGACTAGATAGTGACAAGAATCTCTCTGACAGGCTGGAGATATGGCTCAGCAGTTAAGAGTACTGGTTGCTCTTCTAGAGGACCTGGGTTTAATTCCCAGCACCTACATGGTAGCTAACAACTGTCTATAACTCCAGTCCCAGGTGATGCAATACCTTCTTCTGGCCTCTGCAGGCTTTGCATGAAGTAAGTGCACTCACATTAATGCAGGCAAAATACTCATCTACAAAAAATAAAAAATAAATAAATCAAAAAGATTTGTCTACTGCTGAGATGTCTGAAACTCTCAGCTTTTGTAAACTGTGAATTTTCATAACAATCAAATGGCATTTTGGTTACTAAGCAGCTTTCTGCTTTGGATGTTCCCTCCCCATGACACCATCCTTATTGACTTCTTCACCTACACAGCGATCCTGTCCAAACTCTCATCACTGTGCCTGAAAAGCCATTTGGAAATCAGCCTACATTTGCCACAAAACAGATTTTCACCACCTGAGGTGAGATGGCCTCAGCTCTCTGCATCTCAACAGTGAACATCTGAACCCAAGTAGAGATTGCCACTGTGATGGTATATTTTGGTTGCAAACATGACTGGATTTAAAGTCACATAGGAAATACAGCTCAGGCCTGGTATGTCTGTAAAAGTGTTTCCAGAGAGGTTTAATTAAGGGGGAAAAACCCACCCTGAATGCCATCCTATGGGCTGGGGTCCCAAGCTGAACAGAAAGGAGAAAGCGAGCTGAGCACCAGCATGCATCTCTCTGCTTCCTGACTGTGGAGGCCACGTGAGCAGCTGCCTCGCGCTCCTGCGCCATGACTTCTCTGTCATGATGGACTGCGCCCTCAATCTGGGAGCCAGAATAACCCTTCCTTCCTTCCTTAAGTTGCTCTTGACAGGAATTTTTGTCATAACTGATTTATTTCTATGAGTTTCTCACAGAAATCAAAAACCATTCTTACATCCAATTTCACATATTTCACTTACTTCAACATATTGAATAATATATGAAACTTCTAATTTCATTCTGCTGGTCTGGTCATATTTGAGTTCTGATCACACGGACTTCATAGCAAGTTTGTGTTTATCTTTACTTCTTCCAGGTCGTACTCAGGTCTTTCTGTGGCTTTTACATTTTTCCCTTCTCTCTCTTTCTCCCACTACTCGCTCTCTCTTCCTTCTTTTTATTTCATTCCTTCATTTTCCCTTCCTTCCTTTCCTCCTTTCTCCTCATGGTGCTATGGACTGAACCAGGGCCCCTGCTGCATACTAGCTCAGGACTCTACTCTTGAACTCTCTCCAGCTCGGCTATCTCTATCTCTCTTCTACTTCAGGTCACGTTTCAACTTAGAGCCATTTCACATCAGTTGAGGTGATCTGAGTACCAGTTCTTACATATGCTATACAGGTGGGAAAGGTATCTGAATGTGTGAAAAAGTTTTTATTTTGGCCTAACGCAGTGTTAAATGTTGATGTAACTCAGGATTCCAAGGCTATCTCAGTTCATTCAAGTTGCTGTAACAAAATACCATAGGTTGGGCATCTTAAAAACACAGAAGTCTATTTCTCACAGCTCTGGAAAATGGAAGTGGATCAAATATTCTTGCTGTGCCCTCACATAGAAAGGGGAGTTCTCTTTGGCTTCTAATCCTGTGGGTAGGCCGCCGAGATTTGTGGAGGGGACCACTTAATCCCAAGACGAGCCATGTGGAAAACACTCGCAGGAAAGCACAGGACGCGGATGCATGTTAAGGTCCAAATGCAGAGGGAGATTATATTGCAAGATGTCTTCTTAAATATCCAGCATGACTCAATTCTCAAAGCCAAATCCTAAACCTTTTCGTCACTACATCTCACCCCATGGGTGTGGCCAGGGAGGTCCCATTGGTTTAGAATGCTACCCATCTTAACTAAGTTTTCCCACATAATCTCATACCTCAAATGACTTCATCACCTCTGAAAAGCCCCACTTCCTTGTTACCATTAGTTTGGGGGTGAAGAGTTTGGCATTTCAGGAGGATACAAACATCCAGACCATACCAAGGTTTAAATGCATTTTCCCCAGAACTCAGTTAAACAAGTTCCTACATGGGTGCTCCTGGGCTTGCTGCTGTCTGCTCAGAACTCTTTTTTTTTTAATTGCATTTATTTTTTTCTTTTCTTATTGTTATTAAACTTTTTCCATAAATCTTACATCATTTTTCAATTGAATTTAGAGTCACTTCCCTTTCCATGCCCCCCACCCCACCTGAGTCCCTGCACTCTACCATACGTGTTTTACATCTTTTTCTGAGTCTTTCCAGAGGTTTTTTTTCCAGTTCTTTTGTTGTCATTGTTCTCCCCAACTTGTATTGCTTCAATATATATACATATATAAATAGTTCTATATTATATTAATAAATATAATATATATTATATATTATATATAATATATATATATATATATATATATATACCCATATCACCTTGGAATTGGAGGATTTTTTTTTTCCTGAAATATGTCATGTTTTCCTTAGGAAGTGCTCAAAGTTTCTCCTTGGCAAGCCAAACAACAATCAATCCTGGCCTTGTGTTTCACGCTGGGTTCTTTCCTCCCCATGGTCCCCCAAATGAAGTCCATTAATCACACAGTCTGTTTGAATCCCCCTGCTACTGGCCTCCATGTACAGCTGGATATCCAACAAGGGCAGACTATACTGCACAAGGCTTGAAATCCCCTTAGCTGCTTAGTCCACAAGCTGGGTATCTCAGTATTTCCCATGTAGCATGAAGGTTGGAGGATTCTTGGAGAGACATGAGTCTTCAGTCCATATTGGAGGGTTAAAAAGCTATGTCTCCCCGGGCGTGGTGGTGCCTGCCTTTAATCCTAGCACACAGGAGGCAGAAGCAGGTGGATCTTTGTGAGTTCAAGGCCACCCTGGTCTACAGAGTGAGTTCCGGGCCAGTAGAGTGAGAGGGAGACCCTGTCTCAAAAAGACAAAAAAAAAAAAAAAAAAAAAAAAAAAGCTGTGTCTCATGGCTTTGAAGAGTGGCAAAAGCAGTGGCAGCCACACAGTTAATGCACTTGCCAATAAGTATTGAAGACAGGCCAAACAACAGCCCCTCTCTCTCTTTTCTTTTTGTCTTTTTACTAAGATCTCAAGTTTTATATCTGAAGTACAATTTCTCTGGTCTTACTGATTATTTCTGGTTTTATTTTCCTTTTGGATGCTTAAGGCTATATAGTTAGCCCAGATTAACCAAGGTTTTTGTTTTCTTGAGGTCAATTGAGGATCTGATCCTCAGGGGTCTCTTGGGGTTTTTTGGGGGGGACAAGCATGGGAGCCCCTGGCTCCTTTCAGTTTTTCATTTACCAGTTCCATCCACTCGAGGACAGAATCAGGTCTTGCTAGACCAGGCTTCCTTTTTTGAGGCATAAGCAGACTTTCCTCTTTATAGACTGGACACTGGCTGAAGTCCCATCAATGGATCTCCAAGACCTCCCTAAACAGGAAGACTGGTGACCCACATTTGTAGGACATTTCAAGAAATGCCCCTATGCATAGTCCCCTAAGACTTGGTTGACCTCTGAGGGCAAGGAACAAAGTTATCCCTTAGGTCCCTCAGCCAAATTGGTATGGGTGTTAAGTATGGTCATTAAGCACCCAGAGAGGCTAATTTATACCAGCCTGATACATTGCACCTATATTAAAATTGTATCTTTTGAAAACAAACTGTATGTTATTTCCATATCATATTTCTTGATTCACATTTTTCCATTTTAATTTTATATTACTCTAAAAAATGTATAGATACCTTCTATCATATACCAAAAATCCAAGGTCTGAAAATAAATGGTAGGTTAGTTCTACAACCTGTCTGGGGATTCACACTATAAGAGCACAGTTGTTTTCAGATCATGAGGACTATAACATTAATGTTGCTCAGTTTGCCTTACAACTAGGTACTTGGCACTAGCATCCACAGAGGAGGAATACCATTCATCTTTTGCTTTTCTGGGACTGTATTACGTCGCTTAACATAAAATCTTCTAGTTCCATCCATTTACTTGCAAATTTCATTATGTCATCTTTCTTTACCGCTGCATAGAACTCCATTGTGTAGATGTACCACATTTTCTCTATCCACTCATCAGTTGAGGGGCACTTGGGTTGGTTCCAGCTCTTCACTATTGCGAAGAGAGCTGCAATAAACATGGCTGTACGTGTATCTCTGTGGTAGGAAGAGTCTGGTGGATATATACCCAGACGTGGTATGACTGGGTCAGGTGGTAGGCTCATTTGGAGTCTTTTAAGGGTTCTCCATACTGCTTTCCATAGTGATTGTACAAGTTTACATTCCCACCAGCAGTGGATGAGTGTCCCCCTGAAGCGAGAACTCTTTTTACAGGTACTTTAATCCACCTCCCTGCTGAGCCTGCACCGGGCAGTTAGTGCAGAGCCTGGGCCCTGCCCCCTCCCAGCTCCTTCCTGATCCAGGTGTTGCAGCCTCTGCTAGTTGTGCTTTTTCTCTTCAGCCTTAGCGTCATCTAACACAGTGCTCCTGCTGAGGACTCCCCTGCTGCTCCTCCTCCCGCTAGACCCTGACTAGCTGCTCGCAGGCGGCTCTCCCTCCAGAACTGTGCTTGGGACACAGAAAGCCCCAGACGAAGGTTTGTTGACTGAGCAAGTGAGCTGGAAGGAGCCTGCCCTGGTGTCTCACAGAGGCCTTGTGAGGAAGCCCGGCGCTGCTGCTGACCTGGAATGCAGCAGAGCTCCACTCCATGGACTTGAAGTTTATAGCACATTCTTTTTATCCTACTTTTCTCTTAAAAAATATCTTTTTTATTTATTATTTTTATTTTGTGTGTATGGGAGTATTGCCTGCATGTATGTAAGTGCACCTGTGTCATGTAATGCCCTCAGAGTTCAGTAGACAGCACTGGATCCCCTGAACCTGGAGTTATGGACAGTGTTACCTGCCATGTGAGTGCAAGGAACTGAACCTGGGTCCTCTGCAAGATCTTCCAGTCCTCTTAACTGCTGAAACATCTCTCCAGCCCTTCTCCTGCTTTGCTAACAGGACCTGTTACATTCCCAGGCACAGTTCAGTATTCCAGGCCTCTCTACCCGGCTATTTCAATCTGAAAAGGTCAATTATTTTCAGCTCTAGGGCATTTTCCCTGTGGTTTCTCTCTTTCCTTCTAGTAATTTCTCCCTCAGCCCTGCGAAACCAGGATCTGTTTTTCTATGTCTTGCCCTCTTTTCATTTCCCTGCTTTTATTTTCTGAGCTGAAATTTTCTCAGCATTGTTCCCTGGGTCACTCACATTTGCCATGTCAATTATTAACCTGTCCAAATGGTTTAAATTTCAGCATTTATGTTGGGTTTTTGTTGTTTTTATTGTTGTTGTTCTTTTTGAGACAGGATCTCTCTGTAGCCCCAGCTGGCCTGGAACTCGCTCTGTAGACCACGCTGGCCTTGAACTCACAAAAATCAGCCTGCCTCTGCCTCCTAAGTGCTAGGATTAAAGGCGTGCGCCACCATGCCCGGCTATGTTGGTTTTTTAAAAAATATTTTATCGACTTTTTGAGAATTCTATACGATGTATTTTTATCATATTCAGACCCTACTTCCCTATCTACATCCCCTCTTACCAGCCTCTACCTGATTTTAGGTCCTCTATTTTTTTTTTTTACTGAAGGTTTGTGCATTTCATACAACTTTTTTTTTTCTTTTTTTTGTGTGTTCATATGGGTATGTGCACACGATTGCAGGGTCGTATGGGATCCAGAAGAGGGCGTCAGATCCTCTCAAGCAGAAATTGTGAGTCACCTGATGTGGGTACTGGGAACTGAACTCTGGTCCTCTGCAAGATCAGTTCATGCTCTTAATGGATTAACATCTCTCCAACCCCTCGAGTTGTCTTTTTATTGCACACAACATTTCTTAATCACACTCAGACCCATTTCCCCCCCTGCCCCCACCCACCAGAGCTCGTGCATTCTGCCATACGTGTCTTGCATCTTTTTCTCAGTCTTTTTTAAATTTTTTGATGCACAAGTTTACTGTTCTAGGCAGAAGTTTACTGTTTCACTCAATTCTTTGATCCAGTCTTTTGTTGTTGGTCCTTCCAATTTGTATCGCTCCAAAATATGTATATATACACATCACACATATACCAAAATTGTGACTTCTGAAAATAAACTATAGGTTAATTCCAAAACATGTTTAGGGATTCACATTTTTTAATATATTTTTTTAATTTTATTTATTTTCGTATATGTATGAATGTACTGTCTGCATATAGGTTTGTGTACCCATGTCGTGCAATGCTGTGGAGGTCAGAAGAGGGTCTCAGATTCCCCTGGAACTGGAGTTCTCCTGGAATTGGAGTTACAGACGGTCCTTAGCCGCCATGTGGGTGCTGGGGATAGAACCCGGCTCCTCTGCAAGAGCAGTCAGCACTCTTAACCGCTAGGCCATCTCTCCAGCCCTTAGGGATTCACATTTTAGTGATAGAGTTGTATGCAGGTAAAGAAAGTTTTACATGAAGGGTGCTTGTACTCATAAATTATTACTTATTGTTAAAAAATGAAAAAAAATAAAATACTTTTAAATAAAAAAATAAAATTAAAATTAAAAACTTAAAAAACTTAAAAAATTTAAAAAAAGAAACAATATTACTTTACATTCCTACATTATATATCAAGTCAATGAGTAACATCAGGTATTATAATTACTAAAAAATAAAAAAAAATAGTCAGTTGTGCTTACAAATAGAGATTTGGCACTATGATCCACAAATGAGGGACACCATACACCATTTGTTTTTCTGGGACTATGTTACTTCACTTAGCATAATGGCTTCTAGTTCCATCCATTTACCATGTTTTCTTTATCCATTCGTCAGTTGAGGGACACTGTATTTTTTTTTTTTTTTTTTTTGGTCTTTTCAAGGACAGGGTCTCCCTTTAGTCCCAGCTGTCCTGGAACTCACTCTGTAGACCAGGCTGGCCTTGAACTCACAAAGATCTGCCTGCCTCTGCCTCCCAAGTGCTAGGATTAAAGGTGCGCACCACTACACCCCGCCAGGACACTGTATTTTTTCATTTTCATTTTTTATTGATGACACTGTATTTTTTAAAGCCTATCAAGAGGCTGGAAAGATGGCTCAGTGGTTAAGAGAACTGACTGTTCTTGCAGAGGACCTGGGTTTGATTCCTAGCACCTACATGGCAACTCACAACTACCTATAACTCCAGTTCCAGGGGAATACGAGGCCCTCTTCTGACCTTTGTAGGCATTGCATGACAAGAGTGCACTTACACACATGCAGGTAAAAACCTCATACACATAAAAATAAAAATAATAAGCCAGGTGTGGTGGGGCATGACTTTATCCCCAGCAGGGAGGGAGAGGCAGGTGTACTGAGTTCAAGGCCAGTCTGGTCTACATATTGAGTTCCAGGCCAGCTGAGGCTACAGGGAGACACTGTCTCAAAAATACAAAATAAAATAAAATAATAAAAAATATTTAAAAAATAAAACAGCAGGTGTGGTGGCTTATGCTTTTAATCCCAGCCCTCAAGAGGGATAGGTAGGTAGACCTCTGTGAGGTTGAGGCTAACCTGGTCTACATAGTGAGTTCCAGTCAGGCTGGGACTAAGGAGACTCTGTTAAAATAACTGAATAATTAGGCTGGGCATGGTGGCGCATGCCTTTAGTTCCAGCACTTGGGAGGCAGAGGCTGGCATATCTCTGTGAGTTCAAGGCCAGCCTGGTCTACAGAGTGAACTCCAGGCCAGCTGGGACTAAAGGGAGACCCTGTCTCAAAAAACAGGAACAACAACAAAAAAAACACCTGAGTAAAGGGGCTGGAGAGATGGCTCAGCAGTTAAGAGCACTGACTGCTCTTGCAGAGGACCTGGGTTTGATTCCCAGCACCCACATGGTGGCTAAGAACCATCTTTAGTCCTGGGCATGGTGGTGCACACCTTTAATCCCAGCACTCAGGAGGCAGAGGCATGCAGATCTCTGTGGGTTCAAGACCAGCCTAGTCTACAGAGTGAGCTCCAGGCCAGCTGGGACTAAAGGGAAACCCTGTCTCAAAAATACCAAAAATAAATAAATTAAATAAAATAAAATAACTGAGTAACCTAACTGTGCTGGATACCTTTAGTGTCAATTTGACACACCTGGGTTGAGAGAGCCTCAATTGGAGAATTGTCTCCATTGGATTGGATTATGACCATGTCCGGAAGTATTTTCTTGATTGTTGAGTGATGTGGGAGGACCCAGTCCACTGTGGGTGTTGCCCTCCCTGGGCAGGTTGTTGTGTATTGTATAAGCAGGCTGAGCATAGACCAGGGAAGCAAGCCAGTAAATAGTGTTCCTCCCTGGCCTCTGCTTCAGCTCCTGCCTCCAGGTTCCTGCCCTGAGTTCCTACCTTGGGCTCACTAAACAATGAACTGTGACCCAGGAGATGTGAGCCAAATAAACCCTTTCCTCCCCAAGTTGGTTTTGGTCAAAGTGTTTTGTCACAGCAACTGAAAGCAAATGAGAACACTAACAACTAACTAAAGGAATAAATAAATAAATAAATAAATAAATAAATAAATAAATAAATAAGTAAATAAATCCTATCAAGTCTAATTTGTATCCCTGAACGCTGTTCAGTGTAAGTCCATCCCTTGGAGCCTAGTCAACCTACCCAGCGTCATATCTTTAAAGAAAACCAACTCTCCCTCTCCTTGTAGTCATCAAATGTCAATAGTTCCTCAGCTAGGGTTGGGGCTTGTTAGTCACCTCCCCTTCCCCGTCTAGGCTGGGACTTTGTCTGACTGGAGCTTCCGTAGGTCTTATACATGCTGTCACCCTACTGGAAAACACTGATTCCTTGTAGTCATCCACCGTCTCTGGCTCTTAATCTTTCCATCCCCTTCCCCAATGATCCCTGAGCCTTGGCAGGCAAGGATTTGCTACAGGAGTCCCACTCAGGGCTAAGCACCCCAGTCTCTTGTTCTCCATAATTAACCAGTTGTGGGTCTCTATTAATCTGCTGCAAGAAATTTCTCAGATTTCAGCATATTTAATAAGAACGATTTGCTCTCCAATAGCTGGCTCCTCAGAGAGCACCATGTTTTAGGAAGAACATCTCCTCTCCTTCCATACAGAATTTCAGCAGGTGTGTCCAACCCTCAGCCACATGTAGCCCAGCATAGCCATCCATGAGGCTCAGTACAAAAATCGCAACTTAAAACGTTAAGATTTTTTTGGTTACTTGATTTATGTTCTCCAGCATGAACTTTGAGGATGCTAACACCATGACACAAAATCATGCAAAATAAACATATATACGTTCTTGCCACCCAGGGGCTGGGGGTCAGACAGCACAGGATTTAACATGTGGCTCAAGACAATTCTTTGCCCAATGTGGCCCAGAGACATAAGAAGGTTGGATACCTAAAATACACTTTCCATTCTCTTCTCTTCTGGAGTGCTGGCTGCTTCCCCCGGGGGGAATTGTGCTGCTTCATGGTCTCCTACCCTTTTTGATGTGCTTTCTGCGTCCTGTTCTGAGTTCCGCATGGACAGCACTGCTGTCTTGCAAGCAGGATGAGCACGTGTCCCCTCCAGCTTGCCCAGGTTTGTCCTTTATTTTATTTTATTTTATTTTACTTTACTTTATTTTATTTTATTTTATTTTATTTTATTTTATTTTATTTTTGCCTTCTTGAGACAGGGTCTCCCTGTAGCCCCAGCTGTCTTGGAACTCACTCTGTAGACCAGGCTGGCCTTGAACTCACAAAGATCCACCTGCCTCTGCCTCCCGAGTGCTGGGATTATTATTAGGGTATGTTGTAGATCTAGGTAGATACCATGTGTTTTTTCTTTTATTACATTACATTTGAGTGTGTGCATGTGTGTGTGTGTGTGTGTGAGAGAGAGAGAGAGAGAGAGAGAATTCAGGATTCAGTTTTGTCCTTCCACTAAATGGGTCCAGGGGATTGAACTCAAGTCATCAGACTTGGCAGTAAGTGCCTCTACCCACTGTGCCATCCCACCAGTCTGCCATATGCTACTCTAATTATTCCTGCCATCTGCCTAGTTCATTCACAAATGGTAATGTCCCTAAATGAAGCTCTGGGGGAAACATCACCATATTGCCACTTCTTGCACTCCTGGGATGTAGTTTCTTGCTTCCCCAGCCCTCCCCTCTTCATCCCAAATGCTTTCTCTCTGGCAGGAATTCCTCTACACTTTTGCCTCCTCAAATTCTCAGCTTCATTTTCTAGTTCACTGTTAGGGTTTTGTACTTTTCAGGACTAACATTCTGCCATGCTCTTCAGCTGGATATTGAAGGGGACACTCTCCATGACTGAGCCTAGGCTGATGGAACACAGCAGCCTGAAAAGCACAGGCATGGGCTTCACAGTTCATCCGTTAAACTCAGAAAGAGGCTCCAAACATCACTATTGCTTTTTAACATGCCTTTCTGAGCTCAGAGCCCTGTGGGATCCCAGCCCCTAGCCTGCGGTTCTCTACATATGGTGACTTGGGTGCTTCTACCAAATGACTCACCTGATGAGTCACTGGAGTGACGCAATTAAAATTAATAACTACATGTGACTTCCTGGTGAACACTTAGTATCTTTTGTTGAACAAAAAGTTAAATCAGAATTTGTCTTGTCTTTGTTTACAGATAACATCATTGACCAAGGAGAAACTGCAGGAACTACAGTTGACCGTGAACAGGCCGTTGCAGAGACAAACCTGAGTGATGTAAAATTCTGCAATGGGTGTCCACACGACAACCTGAGGGTGGTGCAGTAGTCAGTTGAAAAGGGCCATACTGCTTCACTGCCAGCCAAGTCCTGCCAGTGACAAGAGTCTGGGTTTCTCCCACATCGCTAGTGGGACTGTGAAAGAACACAGCCAATGCAGAACCAGTGCAGGGCCCCTCAAGAACCTGAAGTAGAACCACTGTCTACCCTGCTACCCTACTTCTGCATATCAGTCCAGAGAGGTGTGGAATCACTGTATCAAAGAGATACCTGATCCCCCCCATTAAGCCTTCCCCCACCCACAGCATCACCAGTGTCTCCATTTCATATCAGAAAGGCAGGAACCAACCTTTGCATTCCAGTCCATTCATGGGTCTGACATGATATAATTCAGTTTAACTAAAAGATTGCAATGTGCCATGGTTGTCACAGAGTCACCTCCTCCAAGCTCTGCTTGTCATCCCAGGGCATTCTGGGAAATCCAGGCTGGCTGTTCTTGCAGGATCAAAGGGGCCTCAGAGCTGCTCAGGCTTGAGACTCTGATAGAGTATTCCTGTTCAAACCAAAAGCCAACACCTTCCTTTATCCCCACTTTAGACAAAAAACACTCAAAGCAATCTGTTCTCCCAATTCTTGGGAAATCAGTAAGTTAGTCCAGGACTCAGTCTTCTTGTAGAAAAATTCCAGACCAAAAAAACAAAACAAAACAAAAAACAGCATTTTTCTCAGCCTGGTCTTCCTTCCTTCCAAAAGGTAGTAAGACTAACAGCCTACAAAAGTGATTATACACAGAAGGAGGTGACTGAGAAACTGTCCAATTCATGCAAAGGAAAACCTTTTGCAGAAATTCGAAGTAAAACAATGTTTTGCCGACCCTATAAATGCATCTGCTTTCTTTGCAGAAATCCAATAAACAATTAAAAATCTTTGTGACAATTTGATTGTGAATGAGAAAACATTTAAGCTATCTGAGGCTTCCAGGTAATTGGCACATGAAACTTTATTGATTACTAACATAACAGAAGGTTCCAGAAACTTTGGGAACCTCTAATAAAAAATATCTTAAAACATCATGGGTCTCACAGGATTTAATATGAGCTAAAACACTGTAAGATGAACTGGGGAGATGGCTCGGAGGTTAAGAATGTTGAACTTACTGTTCTTGCAGAGGCCAGAGTTTAGTTCTCAGAACCCACACCAGAGACCTCACAGCCATTCATAATTCCAGTAATGGGATTGTGACGCATCTGGCTTCCATGGACACTGCACACACATGCACATCCCACACACCAACACATAAACACATAATTAAAAAGAATAAAAATAAATCTTTTTAAAAATGCTATATTTGCTCAGAGATGAAAGCAGCGGCAAGAAGAAAAGGGTACCTTCAGGCCCCGCAAAGTTCCCATCATGCACTTCTACTTGCCTCAACAGCCATGCTGACCATGATATTGCCTGCCTGAGGGCAGAAGAATGTGGGGGCAAGACACTGCATCATGGCGGAAGGTCAGCAGCCTTGCTGTAAGGTAGGGTCCTCAGAGCAGAGGGCGACAGTCACACCTAAATTCCAGACAGCGTTTGAGTATGTGTTAACAGAGAAGATGCACTGAGCCCATGAAGCATCCGGGCTTTTCCATTTCCTCGAGGCATCCCTGAGGGTTTCCTCTTTGGTCTGTGAGTCTATAGTGTGTCAGTCACCTGTAAAATTAGCTTCTGAGTCATTCGCACTTCCCCAGAGTCTCAGTGTGTACAGGATCCTGGCCATGTGACATTTCAATTTCCTCCCCTAAGACCTTGAGGATGCAACAGAAAATTTATTATTCCAAAGGATAGGCCAGGCAGTGGCAGAAACCAATGCTGATGATTCTGTCTAGGCTGGTTACAGAAGTGTCTCCTGCCATGTTCGGGAGAACACAAGATGTACTCATGGGCTGAGAGTACCCATACGCGCACCACCCTCAGGGTCTTCCTGTCTGTCTGTCTCTGCTCTGTCCGCCTTTCTCTGTATGCCTCTCCTCACATGACATAACAGAAGTGTAGTTTTATCCACTTCAGTTTGGTCTTTGTTTCCAATGCTTAATTTAGATCTATGATGACTAAGACACTTAATTGGCCTTTTAAGAAAGTAAACAAAAGGAAGTTGGCTCTCCACAAGCACCACTAATTGATTTCTCCTGCAGTGTGCCTGGTGGGAAGGACACTTTCTTCTTCTTCTTCCTAGATAGCTCGTGATGGAGCGATCAGACCTCCTGTCATCTGTGGCTGGAACGGCCTGGCATCTTTCCAAAGAGCCTCCTGCTGGCGGCTGTGGCCTCAGGTCTTCTGGCCAATAAGAGAAATGATGCCATTATCCAGGTGACACGCAGGAGACTAAGAGACATCGTACCCCAGTCAATGGGATTTCAGGGGGATGTGCAGCAGAAATAGTTACCACTTCTGAAGACATCAAAAAACAAACACAGGGGCTGTAGAGATGGATCCATATGGTTAAGAGCACTTGCTATTCTTCCAGAGGACCCCGGTTCAGTTCCCAGCACCCACATGGTGGCTCACAACTATCTGTAACTCTGTTCAGGGGGCTCGGACACCATCTTCTGATCTGTGATATATTTACATTCATGCAGAGAAAACACTCATATACATACGATAAAAATAATTAAAAACCATAAAAGCAAACACAAGCCAACTGTACCTATATCCCAAGGTCATTGGCAATGCAGAAAGGTTATGTGCCTGCTGACTTCCTTGTGCTTACATGCCATCTAAGAATCCTGCTACACATAAACATTGAGAAGTGAGTGCCTTAGCTGGTCTTGGTTGCTGACCATTTAGCCTGATGAATGATTTAAAATATTGCTTTCAAATAGGTGGCCCACTCTTCAAAATATCTGTTAGGTCACCTCCAAAGGAAGGGGTTACAGAAAACCTTACTTCATACTAATTTCTAACTTCTGTTTGGCATTTAATCCTATCACCCTCAACTTGGGGGGGGGGGAGTTTGAGACATAGTCACGGGGCAGCTTCATGAGGAATCTAGATTTTTAGTCCCCCAAAAAATATTAGCAGGAAGTCTAGTTTCTATTTTAAAACAGGGCTATATTATGCTGTAAGAGAGATCATTTACTGTTGCATGGGACTAGCCTGACAGTGGACAGAGTCCATCTTCCCAAGTCTTATTGTGCCTGCTTGCCTGGAATCAGCACAGAGAAGACTGTTGACTGTTAAGGAGGGGCAGGGAGAGTCAGTCACACCTCCCAACCAATCTGTCAGCCCTAGCTGCAGGAGGTCTGGGGTGAGGGTCCGAGGAACCCTACAGAAGCTGTATTAGTCACTTTTCTGTTGCTGTGATAAAACCACCATGACCAAGGGAACTTATAAAAGGAAGAGTTTATTACAGCTTACAATTGCCAGTTCTAGGGAATTAGAGTCCATTGTGGCGGGAGGCATAGTGGCAGGAGCTGGAGCAGAAAGCTGAGGTTCACATCTTGCAATGAGCACAGGAAGTCAAGAGAGAGAGAGAGAGAGAGAGAGAGAGAGAGAGAGAGAGAGAGAGAGACTGGAGATGGCGAGGCTTGTTAAACTCACTAAGCCCGCCCCCAGTGACGTACTTCCTCTAGTATGGCTACACTTTCTAAGACCTTCCAGAACAGTGCCACTAACTGGGGACAAAATGTCTGAATACTTAAAGCTTATGGGGGACATTCTCATTCAAACCAGCACAGAAGCCCTCGCCATTTATGCAGCTGGGGGGAAGCTACCATCTGTACTTGGATGAAGACTTTCCAAAGCAGCCCCAGGGAGCCCCCACATTCCTGTAAGTAAACTCTCACCCATTGCTCTGTAAGTAAACACAATAAACTCACTGGTTTCCCAGACTAAGGTTTAATGAAACCATACCATTGACCAAGGGATGAAGGGGCCGACCTTGTTTACACCTCTCAGAAAAAGTTTTAGCTACATTACAAATGTAAAACTTCACATAAACTTTTCACAGAGTAAGTAGTTTGCGCAAAACCAGCTGAGGGTGACTCTCCTTCCCCTCCACGGTGCTTAGTGCACAGTGTCCTGAGAGCAGTGCTCTGCTCCCCATAGGTTGCAGAGTCTTGCTCCCTGTGTTTGTTTTCAGAAGTGCTAAAATGCTCTGCTGAAGCATGAGACTGAGGACATCTGATCCCATGAGGACATGAGGGTTAGTGCAGTGTGTTCTCACTCAGGACAAAACCAGTTGTTTTCGTTGGAAAGCACAAAGAACATTTGATAACCCCCAGTGTAAGCAGTGGGGACATAAGACTCCTGAGCAGAGACAAGGACAGCAGACGCAAAGGGAAGAAAGAGCCTCCCTGGAAAACCTAGGAAATGTCCCATCCACTCCTGGCCAAAGACGAGCCATCGATTAAAATTTTCACCTGATGTCAGTACCCAAGACAGAGTAGCCTTTGCTTATATTATTCTTGATGGCCATCAGAGATAGAGCTGTCTCTCAACAGCTCATGCTGGAAAGGTGACTTAGGTGAGAATATCAAGTGCTGAAATCCTATCAGCAGGAAAGCAGAGATATGAGTTGCTGGTGTGCAGTCCACTGTGACCCTACATATTAGGGGCTAGAAGGAAGGTTTATGGCCCCTCTCAGACAGAGGGGTATCTGCTAGAATGCTTAATGAATGAAAGGCTATAGGGATAAGGAGGGGGTAAATGGCTGAGTGCCCCTTATGCCCACCTGAAGAACCATCTTCGCTCTCCTGTCTGTGGGTGAGGAAGTTTTTAACATGTTAAGCTGTTTGGCCTTTGGCTGGGCAGCTTCCCCACATGGTGTTGTGTTAGCTGCCTCAGGCTCCTTCACGGGGAAGGAGCTACTTGCCCACTGGAACGGGCTGTTTCTGGGGTTTTTCTCAGGTTGCTAACACTATATGAACATTGTCTTAAACACCTGTCCTTTAATCACAGGTAGAGCATAGGGAGAGTGTACCTGGACATCTTGTACTTCCTGTATTCTCGTGGGCTCACATGTCCCCAGTGTGGGACAAAAAGTACCCATTAGCAGGAGAACGTCTTTCCTTTGCACCCTCTGTTAGCTACCAAATACTGGGCAAAAAGCAAGGAAGGAAGGAAGGGTTTATTTTGGCTTAGGGTTTAAGAAGAGAGACAGCCCACCATGCTAGGGAAAGCTAGGCAGCACGACCAAGATTTGGGTTACAACACATCCAGAGGAAGACAGGGCAGACAGGAGGACACAGAACCAGGCCGAAGAATCAGAAGGCTTGTACTGGCTTCCTCCAATGAGGCTCCACCTCCTAAAGGTTTCACAACCTTCCAAATCATCTGGACACAGGTGTTCAAACACGTGAATCTGAGAGTGACGTTTCCCATTCAAACTATAACAATCCCTAATGAAATGATTGATATGCTCTAAAGAAACGGAAAATGTTCCTTTTATAAAAATAATTTTATTTTTTACTGACTTTTTGTGGGTTTTATACAATATAGTTGGATGGAATTTAGAGGCCCTCCTCTAATCTACCCAATTTTATATATGTATAAAATGTGTAGGGGTGTGTGTGTGTGTGTGTGTGTGTGTGTGTGTGTAATATGGCCTGTAGAGTCTAACTTGTGTTTCCAACTGTCCTTCAGTATGGGTCTACCACAGGTCCCATTCCTATAAGACATTGTCTCTTGCCCTCCTAGAAGCTATCAGTTAATTGTCAACAATTAGGTTGAGTTAGGGTTTCTGAATCACTTCCCCGTGACTAGGCTGGGATTTTGTCTGCTTTTAACTTTCTTAGGTCTTGTGCATTAAAATTCAGTAATGGCTAAAAGAATCCATGAAAGAAAAAATAAACAAATATAGCTGGGTATGGTAGCACATACCCTTAATCCCAGGATTCAGGAGGCAGAGGCAGGCAGATCTCTGTGAGTTCAAGGCCAGCCTGGTCTACATAGTGAGTTCCATGCTAGCTGGGGCTCCCGGGAAACCCTGTCTCAAAAAGACCAAATAATAATAATAATAATAATAATAATAAAATTAACAAAAAAAGAGTAAGAGTTCTGTGAAGACTTTAAAACTATGAGTGATTTTATTCCCATTTCCTAAAATATAGTTAAACAACAATAAATAAAGTAATCATAATGTAAAAACATCCAGCTTTCCCTGGGCATGTCAATTTGTTTACAGAGTTGTATGTTGTAACAGTGCTATCTCAACAAATGGATGGATCTTCTCCCTGAAATAAAAGTCCTCCATTGTGGTATGGTCCAGCTTCATGGGAAGAGTAAGAACTCATTCCCAGATGTAGAATGGTTTCCATGTACAAAGACACCCTGCACAACACTAGGGCTCAGACAGACACATGCACACACACACTTACATTTCAAATGTGTGCATATCTAGGAATACAAATCTCCAGCAGGGAAAAGGAGAATAAGCTGCCAAGAGAGGACTAAAGCTGGCATTTTTTTTTTTTTTGGTCTTTTCCAGACAGGGTCTCCCTGTAGCCCCAGCTGTCCTGGAACTCACTCTGCAGACCAGGCTGGCCTTGAACTCACAAAGATCCGCCCACCTCTGCCTCCCAAGTGCTAGGATTAAAGGTGTGCGCCACCACGCCCGGCTAAAAGCTGGCATTTCTTGGAAGACTCCTCAACCCTGAGAGGTTAGATGATGGGCTTTAGTGACATCAGGATGGGAACTGGGAGCATCAAGACACTGTCCTATAGAGAACTGGATCCCCAGAAGGTGAAATACAAACACACACACACACACACACACACACACACACACACACACACACACACCACATACAATGAGAGAGAGAGAGAGCAGTCTGATTTACATGTGACCCCCATGGCTGTGTAGACCATAGCCCCTTCTCCTAGTCTTCCCCAGCCTATATAACTCGGTCCCCTCCCCAAATCCCTGAAGTCATGTGCAGGAAGGGTGGAATTGCATACAACTGACTGAGAAAAGTGTCTGGATACTCAAGTGAGGGTCCCATGATCCTTTGTAGGAACCTCCTCCCTGCCAGCCGGCAAGGGGTACAGGTCTTGACCAGGGAGAGGGGCGAGTAGGTGGCAAAGTCAACACCACAGTCTCCAGGAGTTGGGTGAAAAGCGGGGAAAATGGGAGCTGCTGCTAACTCGTTTAATATGGAAAATAAAAGGATTTATGTATGATCATCTTCTGCTCCTTCTGGAAATGTATCAGGTGCTGATCAAACCACTGACTCAGCTGTGGCTTCTGAGCACAGGTTAGGTCTGTTCCGTAGACAAGGAGGTAAGCACATCACTGCAGGTGTGTGACACTCTACAACCCTTCCCACCCCTCATTCTATGACGGAGTGTCAACAGTCAGCAAATCTAGCTGTGAAAGACCCTCAGAGATGGATCCTCACAAGTAGGCAGCACTGATCTTACGAAGATGGCAGTAGTCTGGCTTGGAGAATATATTGTACCTTACAGAAAACAAAAATTCAGACAGACAGAAAGAAATTGTAGAATGAGAGGAAATAAGTGTAAGATATATATGTATATGCGTGTATATATAAGTAAGAGAGAATATCAAATTAGAATCAAAAAGGCACATACAAGCACTATTCCACTCTCTGGGGGGAGTGAGCATACTTGGAAAGCCTTCTGGAAAGAGCGCACCCTGCCTTGATGGTCATCAAAATAGATGAGGCTCCCAAGCTGTTCTGGCTGTCCAGTCCCCACTGTCCTTGGACATGCCTCTCCAGGCTTCAAGCTTGTCCATAGCTGGGTGGGTTGCAGTAGAGCATCTCCAAAGGACCTCAAAGATGGCGTCCTAGACCCTACCTCCTCACCTTGTCATAACCAGGTGACTCACAAGGACAAGGTTGCTGAAGCCAATGGTACCCACTCAGCATGTGCTGGCCGAGTATCAAGGATGGCAAGAATTAGATGGGTGAGTTATACCCTTCCAAATCTGGGGCCTCACAAGGAGCCTGAATTGGAAAGTAAAGCCTTCGATGAGGTAACTAAGTTAAAATGAGGTCACTACAGGGACCAGCTATGACATCCTTAGGAAAGAGGAGCTAGGGCACAGACGTGCTCAGGGGGATGACTGCATGAAGATGGAGCCGATGGCCTTTGCAGCCTAGGGAGGCCTCAGAGGAGCCCCTTAGACACCCTGACCTTGAATCTCTAGCCCTCCAGGGCGTGGGACAATCCCCTCCCTCTAAGGTTCCATTGTGGGATCCTTTGTCAGAGTGACCTAGGAAACTGAGCAGGAGGGCAGGTGGCTAGCTGAAGAGAGGGTGTTGTCCTGAGGCTGCGGGTGCCGTGCCGTCTCTCCAGTTAGCCAAAGAATTTCTCTTAAGGAACTGCTGGATGCACAGTTCCACAGAGCTGTCAGTGGAGCCCCAGCCAAGCCTGCCAGTTCTATGTGAACCAGTAAACAAACTCAGCCCCACACAATACTGACATTTACTTCCCTCATTTATTCTCAGAATCTCCCACCACCAGAGGAACATATTAGTCAGAGTCCTTTGAAAGCTGACACCATGTGGGCCTGGAACTCTCAGAACAAGGCATGATTGTGCTCTGAGAGGGGAGGGCAGTCCCCAGGTGCCTGCAAGCCAACACCTGCCCACAGCACTGGACTGGACCATGTGAGCCCTCATGGCTGCCGCAAGGAAGTGGGGCGGCCTCTGACTCCGTCCCATTGATCAAGCAGTGCACACTGCTAGTCAGCCTCCTCTGCAGCTCGGCCTCCTTATCTTGCTGCCAGGACTGAGAGTCAAAGCTTTAAAGTGCTCAGGACAAGGCTTGTTCTGGGAAAACACACCATCTCATTCCCCAACACTCACTCTACCAAAGTCAAAAGAAAGACCCTCGTGAGATGAGATGAATGCCAGGGCTCTCTTGTCACATACCCTCTAGGCCTGCTGGACCCACCGCAGCAGCAAACACCTCACTGTGGCTTTGTCCAGGCTCCAGCAAACACCTGCAAAAACCAGCATTCACTTCTGGTCGGTCAGCATCCTCTGGTCAGCATCCTCTGGTCAGCATCCTCTGGTCAGCATCCTCTGGTCTGCATCCTCTGGTCAGCATCCTCTGGTCTGCATCCTCTGGTCTGCATCCTCTGGTCAGCATCCCCTGGTCTGCATCCTCTGGTCTGTCACTGTCCCATGCAGTTCTGAGACTTGTGGGCTGACAACAGCAGTCTCAGCAACAATGTGGTCCAGGAAGAACCACAAGAGGACGCAGACAATGGAGACTCTCACCAGCCCAAAAGCTCTGGGTTTGGGAACTTTCTTTTATTTTTAACTCCAAATATTTTGGGCACCTCTGTGGGAACTTAAAATTGGTACCAAAAACAATATAATCTGAAATACTGACTTAGCTAGACATTAACTTTGCCTTGGGAAATCTGTTTGAAATGACATGTCACCATACTAATGGAAACAGAAAGGAAAGAGAAAGAATACCAAGTACACCTCCTTGTTGTGATGGCCTCGCTAGTCCCAGGAGAAGCAGGGAGGAGGGCTGCATTTCCAGCCAGCATGCTGTCCCTCCACCAATTCTCTGCTGAGTGTCAGTGAGCTTCCCGCTGCACTCCAATGTCCCAGCCTCCAGAGGCAGCAGCAGCCTCTTCTGGAACTAAGCAGGACCTGTCTTCTCAGTGGGTAGAGAAGATGGCTGGGTCCTCACAGCCCCCAGAACTCCCCACCCCCTGATGATTGGTGGACTGCCATTAGAGTTTCTGTGTGTGCATGCGTGCATGCGTGTGTGTGTGTGTGTGTGTGTGTGTGCATGTGGAGGCTAGAGGTCACTGTTAGCTGTCAATCATCCTCTACTTTATTCTTTGAAACAGTCTCTCACTGAACCTGGAACTCATTGATTCCCCTAGTCTAGGCAATCCAGCAAGCCTCCTATCTCTACCTCCCTAGCCTTGGAATTATTGGCACACACTACTAAGCTCAGCACTTTGAATGGATGCTGAGAATCAAACTTGAGTCCCTGGGCTTGTGTGGCAAACCCTTTCCAGGGAACCCATCTCCCCAGCCTTTACAATGCCTTCTAGTACAGGCCATGTCTCCAGATCTTTCCATCAGAATCCTCACGGAGGAAAAGGGGCATTAGTGATGTAGATCCCTAGGCCACTCACGGCTATTGACTCAGACAGCCTGAGAATAGACAGGAGCATCTTCAGAGGAACCAAAACAAGAAGAATTTCTAAGAGAACACACTCATTCCCTGCTGTCACTTTCCATGCCAATTAGGAATGACGAGTCGAAAGAATCAGCATGATAAAACATCCAAGGAGATCTAGGCCAGAGCTTCACGAAGGCAGTAACTTGGTGTCCTCCTAAGTGTCCGAGCCTGCAAGTACCATGAATGGTGGTGCTGGGCTGCTAAACAGCTCATGCTGGGCCACTTTACTTCCACATTCTATAAAAGTCTAGTTCAGCATATTCCATTTGGACTGATGCAGCCTACGTTCAGATGCTGTGAAGATGGCAGTTACTGAATACATCCCTAAATGTTCGTTGTTTGTTTCTATGTGTTGCCTATGGACAGACAACAAACAGTCCAAGAGTCGGCACAGGTCCCCAGACCACACTTGCAGAAGCACTTCAGTAGATGCCTTACATGCAAATGAACCCCCCCCATGGGGCCATTCCCAGGTCACTAAAACAAGAAATCTGACCAGAGGGGAGGGCAGATGGTGACAGGCAGGGAGACTCCCACCTACATCAATGCCAGGCAGAAGAGCATGCCTGTCAGCCACTAGGGCTGCAAGGAAGCTCAGCAAGATTGGACATAAATGAGCACTTTAGGAAGAGATCTAGTGACCTTGTGGCAGTGTCCATACAAAGATGGGACCCAGCCAAAAGGAAGGCTTCAGAAGCAGATGCAAAAGCAACAGAAAAATGAACATGTTTGGGCTCCATCAGTAAAGGGCTTGCCACACGTACACGAGGACCTGAGTTCAGCCCCCCAGAACCCATGTAAAAAAAAACTGGGCACATGGCATGTACCTGCCATCCCAGCACCAGGGAGGCAGAGACAGGGCAATCCCTGGAGCTTCCTGGCCAACCAGTCTAGGCAAATCGATGAGCTCCAGGTTCAGTAAGAAACCCTATCTCCAAAAGTTGCAAAGTCACTGAGGAAGATACCCAATGATTAGTTAATCTCTGGTCTACACATATGCACATATATGACCATGTACATGAGCACACATGCACATACATGACTATGTACATGAAAACGCATGCACATACATGACTGTGTACATGAACACATATGCACATACATGACCATTACATGAACACGTGTGCATGTGCATGACCATAACACATATGTGTGCATATATGTACACAATAAAAAATGAACATATTTAACAGAGATCAGGTAGTTGAGACGACATGAATCAGCAATTGAGTTTGTCATGTAGCAGAGAGGCACAGGCATTTGCATGCAAAGCCTAAAAATGAAAGGTGACAACCCAGAGGCACACTCACAGGAGAGAGCTCTGTGCCCAGGAGTAGAAGACAAATGGATGACCCTCCTCAGGACAGGGAGAAAAATATTTGCAAAATTAAATATATTTTATGGGCATTTTATGCATCTATGTGGTGTATACATATGTGTGTGGAGGTGCATGTGCCTGTGTGCACACATGAGGAGGTCAGAGCATGTCTCGCGTCTTCCTCTAGGGCTTTACATTTTACTTTTTGAAACGAAGTCTCTTGTTAACCTGGAGTGCAGTGATTTGTCCAGACGGGCTGGCAGCAAGTCCTCTGGGTCTTGTCTTTTCTTCCCAGCACTGGGATGACTGGTGTATGTCACCATGGTTGGCTTTTTACACGGGTTCTGTGGACCAACTCAGGTCCTCACTTGCACAGCCAGCACCTTGCCATGGAGCTGTCTCCCCAGCCCTCTTGATACAGGACCTTTATTTGGGGGGGGGGGCATCTTTTTGAGGTAGGGTCTCCCTTTAGTACCAGCTGGCCTGGAACTTCCTCTGTAGACCAGGCTGGCCTTGAACTCACAGAGATCCACCTGCCTCTGCCTCCCAAGTGTTGGGACTAGAGGCATGTGCCACCACACCCAGCTAATACAGGACTTTTTTTTACATGTATGAAGAAACTTTGTGATTCACAAAAGAGAAGGAGGAGGGAGAAACATAAATAGGCAAATATGTCACATTTACTAAAGATGAGGCAGCACCAAACACTGTGGTGGTCAATGATGTGAAAACAAGCTCCATACAGTTGGTCATCGGGAAATACCCGGTAATGCCCAGCAGGAGCCTCCATCCTTGCCCCACGGCCTATATTCATAAAAATCCCCTTTCTAAGATTAGAAAGACAGGCCGCACAGGTACTGACAGGACCTGGGCATCCCAGACTGGTAGGTCTACGAAATAGAACAGCAGGCTCCTGAATAGCAGTTGGCACTTCCTTTTATAAAATTCATTTGTATTTTATGCATCTGTATTTGCCTGCCTTTCTGTATATGTTCCAAATGTGTGCCTGGTGCCCACAGAGGTCAAAAGAAGGTGTCAAATCCCCTGGAGCTGGAGTTACAGGTGCTTGTGAGCCACCAGATATGGGTTCTGCGAACCAAACCCAGGTCCTCAGCAAGAGTAGCAAGTGCTCTTACCTCCTGAGCTCTAGCCCCACTCTAGCGCTTTCTTGAGAGTTGAAGCCACACCATCCAGCCCTACAATCCCATTCCTAGGTTTTACTTAAGAAGAACAAAAGTCCATTTCCCCTCAAAGGCACAGGTTCAAATGCTCATAGCACTCTTACTCCTGACAGCTCCAGCCAGAACACAGGCAAACACCCATCAGCCCTCATACTCTCCACCAGCTGCAGCATATTGTGCTATGGGATGCTGCTCTATGAATGGGAACCGATACCCCTCACGAGCTGGTGCATCAGAGCAGTTAAGCAGCAGTAAAGGGCATCTACTGTGTGGTCACACTTACATGGAACTTCAGAAACTATAGGAGAAGCCATTAGCCATACTATAAGGACACCCAAGCAGGTCTATACAAAGACCCAAATAAGCTAGCTGTGAACTGAGCTAATCAGGAGTCTGAGGCAGGAGGATCACAAGTTCAAGACCAGCTTGGGCTACACAGTGAGTTCAAGGCCAACCTGGACATTTTGGTGAGACCTTGCCTCAAAATAAAAGTAGAGAGAGATGGGGCTGGAGAGATGGCCTAGCGGTTAAGAGCGCCAACCGCTCTTACAGAGGACCCAGGTTCGATCCCCAGAACCCACATGGTGGCTGAGAACCGTCTGAAACTCCAATTCCAGGAGAACTCCAGTTCCAGGGGAATCTGACACCACCCTCTTCTGACCTGCACGGCATTGCACGATACGGGTGCACAAACCTGCATGCAGACAGTACATTGATACACATACAGAAATAAATTTTAAAAAAATTTTTAAGTAGAGAGAGCTGGGGATATAACCTAGTAGTGGAGTAAACCTACCACGAACAAAATGTTGGGTTCAATCCCAGGATCCCCCAAAAGACAATGAAGGAATGAATATATGAATATAGGCCGTGGGGCAAGGATGGAGGCTCCTGCTGGCAGCCCAGGGGAGAGCCTGGTCCAACCCCTTGGAGGAAACTTAGCCATAAACACCCAGCCAAGATACTCCCAAATTCTGGTCATTAGGAAGTTTGCATAAGATTCTGCCCTAGCCACAAGTGCCTAGGAAGCTTCGCCCATCCCTGGTGTACCGAACAATGCTCCCCAAGTGTCTAGGAAGCTTCGCCCATGCCTGGCGCACCCAACGATGCTCCCCAAGTGCCTAGGAAGCTTCGTCCATCCCTGGTGTACCCAAATGATGCTCCCCAAGTGTCTAGGAAGCTTCGCCCATCCCTGGTGTACCCAACGATGCTCCCCAAGTGCCTAGGAAGCTTCGTCCATCCCTGGTGTACCCAAATGATGCTCCCCAAGTGTCTAGGAAGCTTCGCCCATCCCTGGTGTACCCAACGATGCTCCCCAAGTGCCTAGGAAGCTTCGCCCATCCCTGGTGCACCCAACGATGCTCCCCAAGTGTCTAGGAAGCTTTGCCCATCCCTTGTGTACCCAAATGATGCTACCCAAGTGTCTAGGAAGCTTCGCCCATCCCTGGTGCACCCAACAATGTTCCCCAAGTGTCTAGGAAGCTTCGCCCATCCCTGGTGCACCCAACGATGCTCTCCAAGTGTCTAGGAAGCTTCGCCCATCCCTTGTGTACCCAAATGATGCTCCCCAAGTGTCTAGGAAGCTTCGCCCATCCCTGGTGTACCCAACAATGTTCCCCAAGTGTCTAGGAAGCTTCGCCCATCCCTGGTGCACCCAACGATGCTCCCCAAGTGTCTATGAAGTTTCACCCATCCCTGGTGTACCCAAATGATGCTCCCCAAGTGCTTGACATAGCCTCAGACTCATCAGTCAACCAGAGCATGTCACTCTGATGGCACTTTTGTATCTCACAGTTTTTCTTTGTGTGCATGAACACATGTGCATGTGTGTGATCATGGTTTTGCCGGTGCCTAGGTTTGTGCATGTGGAGGGCAGAGGTCAAAAGATGCATCACCTTGATGGCACTTTGGTATTTCACAGTCATTTTCCCCCTGTGTATGTCTGGTGTGTGTACGTGTGATGAATGTATGTGTGCAAGTGTATGTGTGTGGATGCACCCCTGCATGTGCAGGTCAAAGGCCCACCTTTATTATAGTTTTATTTTATGTATATGAGTGTATTGCCTGCATGTGTGTAAGTACACCTGTGTCATGTAATGCTCACGGAAGACATCAGATTTCCCTGGAACTGGATTTAGGGACTGTTTTTAGCTGTACCTGGGTACAAGGACTTGAACCCAGGTCCTCTGCAAGAGCAGCCAATGCTTTATTTATTTATTTATTTATTTATTTATTTATTTATTTATTTTGGTGTTTTTGAGACAGGGTCTCCCTGTAGCCTCAGCTGTCCTGGAACTCACTCTGTAGACCAAGCTGGACTTGAACTCACAAAGATCCACCTGCCTCTGCCTCCCAAGTGCTAGGATTAAAGGCGTGCACCACCATGCCCGGCCTTTTTGTTTGTTTGTTTGTTTGTTTGTTTTGCAGCCAATGCTTTTAACCTCTGAGTCTGCCCCACCACCACCACCACCACCTTGCTTTTTGAGACAGCATCTCTTACTGGCCTGGAACTCACCAAGCAAGTGAACAAGACTAGCTAGCAAAGTAGCCCCAAGGATCCATCTGTTTCCACCTCCCCAACCCTGAGATTACAAGCAGGTGTTACCACTCCTAGATTTCCTGTGTGGGTTCTGGGGTTTGAAGTCAGGTCTTTGTGCTCATATGGCAAGAACTTTACTGACTGTGTCCCCAGCCATTTCTTCTTTTTGGACGTTTGCCAACATCCAAAGTGAAGACCCACCCCCTGATGCTGTAATACCATAATTTATGCCAAGCACCCTGCCACCCGTGGTGTGTGAGCACACCTCGTCTTTGGTTTGCATATTTCCCTGGAAGTTAACTCTTACCTCATACTTCTCTTTTCCTCCAATAAAATAAGCAAATTCTTCATTCTGTGATGGGAGAGCTAAAGAGAGAATTGTTAAAAAGCAAAGCCACAGCAACAGTGTGTGGTGTGGCGGTCTCAGCATGCTAATAGCTTGTTGTCTGAGCTGCTTCCCTGCTGGCCTGCTGGGCTAACAAACACTCACGCACTAGCATTTGTCTTTGTCGTTGCAGCTTGCCATTTCCTCCTGGAGCAGAGAGACGTGGCTAAAACAAAACAAAACAAAACAAAAAACCTTTTCTCCCAATTTCTCTTCAATAACTCTTCCAGAAAAGTCTAGAAAGCCCTGGATCCTGTACTCCTTTGTGGAGGCCACTGCCCTTGTCTATTCTGAAAGTAGAGCTAAGAGATAGTCTGGGAATCATTCTAGAAAGGGCCTATGGAAGAATATGATAATCTCCAGGCTGCCACCAACTGCACAGAAGCCAAGACACCAACCAACCTGCATGAAGACCGTTGTCAGGGCACTTTGTCAAGACCTGAAAACTGTAAACCCTCGCTCTTCCCTTAAGTTTTCACATTTCTTCTTTGTTCACCCACCAACCCCGGTGGGTCACCCTCATCTAGCAGTTACCATGAGACTGCAATCCTGATCAACCAATAACAGTCTCCTGTTTGTAGAAGTAAAGGACGAGGGGGGCTGGAGAGATGGCCTAGCGGTTAAGAGCACCGACTGCTCTTGCAGAGGACCCGGGTTCGATCCCCAGCACCCACATGGCGGCTGAGAACCGTCTGTAACTCCAATTCCAGGAGAACTCCAGTTCCAGGGGAATCCGACACCCTCTTCTGACCTCCGAGGCATTGCACAATATGGTTGCACAAACCTACATGCAGACAGTACATTCATACACATAAAATAAATAAATAAATAAATAAATAAATAAATAAATAAATAAGAAGTAAAGGACGCTTGCCCTGACAGTTCCAAAGGGTACCAGGTGCACAGAACCTCAGAGATGAACAAGGTTGTTTAAGGAGAAATTTGATGAGATTAATCAATTTAGTGTAGAAATAAAGACTATGATGTCCACTAAAAGTCTTCAAGCACCATGAAATTTTATATCTTGCTTCCACAGAAGGCAGACATGAGAGAATGAGCTTGCATATTTGTCTGGCAAAAAAGAAGATTATAGCCATCCTTCAGAGGCAGAGTGCCAACTCTCTCTATGAAATTGTTTGACTGCCACATCTGATGACAGGGTAGGTTTTGAGTTATTAAACTAACACACGTGGGCAAGAAGGCCCAGTATGTAAAGGTACCTGCCATCAAGTCTGAGAACCTGAGTTCAATCCCGAGCCCCACGTGGCAGGAGAGAATCAACTGATAGTTGTCCTCTGACCTCTGCATGTGTGTCATAGCACGTGCCACCTGCACACACACAGTAACAATAGATTTAAAATGTTAATTAATTAATATCAACATGCACTCATGTATTTTTCAGGTACAAACTAACAAGCTTGTGAATGTGGCCTTTTGTAAACCTGGATTAGATTCCATTCTGTGTAGCCTTCTATAGTTTTGTTTTGTTAGACATCTCTACAGAGCAGGAGATTCAGATCTACCCCTGTGACTTACTCTTTAGACCCGAAGGACTGAGATTTCCACTGTGTGTAAATGTCTATCTGTGACTTATGTAATCATTGCTCTGTTGGTGGACTTCTTTCCAAGTTTCGTGGAACTCATGACCAGATTTTGTGTGCTTATGACTATGTCCTAGAATAAATTCTTAGACAAGAAATAATTGCACCAAAGACAAGGTTACTTTTAACCCCCCACTTTCCCTAGGACATAGCCTGTGTAGCATCTGCTCTCTGGACACTCACCAGGAAAGGCTGACACTGACCCAAAGAAACTTTATGTAGAAGAGTCGCTCATAAGGCCCTGGATTCAGAGGAATGAGTCATGGGGATTCAAGGCCTGTATACAGGCTTGGGGGGCACTCTCTGCTCCTTTTTAAGATCTAACCTTGAAGTCCCTGGAAGATCTTTGGTCCCCTGCCTTACTTAGCAAGCTCCACAGTCACTCCGAAGGTACACAGCTACACAAACCTCCAGGGACTTTAGCACACAGGATCTCCCTTATCCTGAAAAATAAAGAAATAAAGAAGTCTTCAAGTCTCCTATGCTTCTCAGAAATAGGCCAGACATACAATGATTTTAATTAAGCTAACATTAGGGTATCATTCTCTCACCCTCTTTACTAGCTGGGGTTCCATGGTCACCTGTGAGCACCATGACCCGAGTTCAGAGGTACCAGGGGATGAGGTGGAAAGGCAAGTTCTGTGGCTTTTCTGAGAAACTCAGGGAGAAAGCGAAAGTTCATTGTAAAGCCAGGTTCCAGGCCGTCTGCTGTTCATTTGCCTTTTATATAGCTGCCAAGGTGTGTGGCCCTGCCTAAGGGGGAACTAGCATTCTTAAGCTAATCTACACATCAAGCAGCTTGTGAGAGGGTCTTGGAGGACCACTGTGGAAGGAGCTGAGTGTGGGCTTAGAAGATGGGTCCTCCTTATACACCACTGGACAGAGGACTGGCCCAAGACAGGAATACATGAACTCTCTTGCTAATGTCACGAGGATGCTGTGCTCTGTCCTCAGAGACACTTTCAGGTCCTAAGACCTCCTGTTAAGCAGCAATCACTTCTCAGTTCACTGTCAGCTGTTCTTCCTTCCTTCCCCAAGCCAAGCCAGCATTTTAGGGACAGAAAGCGCTAATGGTTGACACTTCGTGTTTGTGTCAACGGACTTATTGCCCTTGTCATAAAGTTTGTGGCTCTCTCTCCTCCCCATAGGCAGGTTCCAGAATCACCAGCCACTCAGAGGAAGATGAAGGTCACAATCCCAGGTTTTCTATGGGCAACCACCGGAGAAAGTTGAAGGCCGAAGGTGACACCCGGCCTGTGCTCCCGGACTACTCACAGAAGACATCAGCTGTGGCAGGGTGAGCTGCAGGTCCCCCAAAGCCTAGCAATAGATGGAGCTGGGGTTGTCTGGTGTTTCCTTTGTTTCTGGGTGAGCCTCCAGCATAGGTATTGAGAGTGTCCCCAAAAGACTACACTGACGCTGGGGACTGAGTTCACATTTCAGTTCAGAGAGCTGACCATACATACCCCTGAGGCTGAAGGTGGTGGTCACATATTTGGAGCCGAGGCCAGCTGCAGCCTGCACAAACCAGAAGGACTACAACAAGAGAGGACATGACTCCCTACTTGGACCAGCACCAAGACAGCCAGCCTCTGAAGAAGAACAGTGGGCACAGCCCAGATCCAACCCCAGGGTCCTTCTGCATTCCAGAAGAAATGTCATGTCTGGGGATCTGGGGTGAAGCAGACCCTCAAGTAGGGCAGGGGGAGGGGGCAGTAGGGGTTGAGGACTGCCTCCAAACTAAGCTAAGAGGCCTAGGGACACTAGTCCAGTGAGTAGCCAGGAGGACAGCCCTGCCCTCCCTGAGATTTTACCTCTTTATGGATGTCCTTTATTGTAACATGACTGAACAAAGGGAATGTTATGTTGGTAGTCTTTGAGAACACAAACTCACACAGCTTTGCAAGAGAAGCATTATTAGATAAATTCCATCCCCCAAATGACACGTTCAAGTCCTGGCCCAGGAACCTCTCAATAGCAAGGCAGTACAGACCTTACCTTACTTGAACTCTAGTCACTGTGGCTGTAATCAATATAGAATGAAATTAGGGTCTTGCCAGCCTAGCTGGGGCTTGGCATCCTTATAAAGAGGACGAGAATGCAATGCGGGCACACACACAGGAAGGACACCATGGACCACAGGGCCGAATCAGGAGTGACAGCCGGAAGCTAAAGATGCCGGAAATAGGAGCCAAACTCCCAAGAGCTGCAGAAATCATCCAGCTGGCCCAGAACAGTCTCCAGAGCTGCAAGAGAATAAACTCCCCCAGGTCCACGCCAGCCACTACAGCTTGTAGGGACAGCCCAGCCTAGGCACTGAGATGGTGATGCTACAACCTTCGTTTTCCAATAAGTTCAGAACTTGACACTCATCAAGGAGCTAGTGGAGACCAAAGGTCTAGCTTCTCTCTGTTCAGCACGACCCAGGTTCACAGAGGATTTCCACTCACATGCCCTGTCCCCAAGGTCCTCTGTCCACCTGTAGTGGGAATCATTTTGCTAAAGGACCAGCAGTCCTCCAAGGAGCCACTGGGAGAGTAGGCAACAGGAGACTCCCAGGCTGACCAGCCTGTGGTCACATGCTGCTGGCAAACATGGACTCACGTGGTGCCAAGTGCTCGATTGAGTCGTTGGCATTTCTGGCATCCTGGGTTACTCTTTGTGTGGAAGAGGGTGAGTCACGAAGAGAATGTCACCACTGTTCACGTCAGGGCCACACCGATGCAGCAGGTCCAGGGACACAAGAAGCCCTTAATATGGACAAGGGCAGGCAGGTCGTGTCAGCTCCCTCAGACATGGGGATCACCCTGGGAAGCCATACACATTCTCCAGTCTCCCGTCCGGTGTGCCGAGGTACCCTTAATAGGATACCACAGAAGCTCCGGGGCTGGGAGCCCAGGGCTGCCCTGTTCTGTTGCCTCAGCCAAACAACACAGAGAGTGGGGGGTGGGAGGAGGAGGGGCTGGCACTGTGGTGTGTGTGTGTAACGTGTGTGACTGTGAATGAATATAAGGGAATGGGTGGGTGTGTATATATAAACATGTACCAGTATGTCTGTGAACCTGTGCGTATGAATGTGGATGTGTTCCTGTGTGTTAGGTGGGAGCTGGCAGCTCAGAAGGAGCCACAAGGAGACCAGGGATAAGCTGATTGGGATGTGGCCCAGCCTTTCTTCTCAGGGTCATGGCTGGTACCCTGGGAAAGGGCACAGCGAAGTGTGCTCTGACATTTTGTATGGAGTGTGCTGCCACCTAGAGGACAAGCAGACAGGGCACATGGGGAGACAGCAGCTGGCTAGATGGAATCCCAGCTGCCCTTGGGGGATTGGGGCTGCAGACCAACAAGGAAGGACATATGGAGTGCAGGACCAGATGAGATAACAGGGTACAGAGTTTGTAAAACATGGGGTACAAGTCAGGGACGAGGGTGAAGGAGTGGAGAATGGGGTACATGGTGAAGGATGTAATGCAGGGGTGTGGGATTTAGGATAGAGACTGAGGGACAGGGCTCAGGAGAAGTACCCGGCAGCTGGGCAGGGGCGGGGGGGGGGCAGGGGATTAGGTGGCCACTGCAGGCAGGTCCTGCACCAGAGTGGAGAGAAACAGTCATGCACAGGCCCTCACACACTGCAGAGATGCCCTGCTGGCCTCTGTCATTCCAGGTGCATGGTAGTTCTGCATTAAGAAAAGACAAAAGGGGGCTGGAGAGATGGCTCAGCAGTTAAGAGCACCGACTGCTCTTGCAGAGAAGCTGGGTTTGATTCCCAGCACCCACATGCCAGCTAAAAACTGTCTTTAACTCCAGGTCCAGGGGAATTCAACACCCTCTTCTGACCTCCGAAGCACTGCATAACACAGGTGCACCTACCTACATGCAGACAGCACACTCAGACACATAAAATAATAAATAAAATTTAAAAAAGAAGAGGCAAAATGCCAGGGCAGGCACTGTTCCCCTTTGTTTTCTGTGACCTCAACTGCAGATGGATTCTTCTCCACAGTGTAAGTGGTCTTTAAGAACTAAACAAATGATTGGAATTGAAGACCAACTTCCTTTATGAGTTGTCTCTGAAACTGCATATTCCTAGAGGGTGTGGCTAGAGCTGCTGAACAGCTGTGGCCGAGGGTTCCTGACCCACTGAGGAGCACAGCAGGTCTGAGGCTGGGAATTGGCCTTTCTGTGGGGGCCTCCAAAATGAACCAGCTCTGATGGCCCGTAGCTCAACCCAGTGAGAGCCATGTCAAAGAAAAGTGGTTCTTGCCCACCAAGTTTGTGATCATTTGTTAGAGCAACAGTGGAAAGAGATATTGAGGAAGATGTTTTCTCTTTCACGATCCTAGGAGACAAGAGTCTTTTAGATAGGAAGAAACATTCAGGAAAAGGCAGGCACATTGTTTCCCAAGATGAGGTAATGCTCTGAGAAATGGCAGAGGTCTGCTGCATTAGCTTCTTCCTGGCCTATCTCTCCTGGCTGCATCAACGCTCCTCGATGCATGATGTATGCATGTGATCATATATGTCTATTAGTCAGTAAAGCCTTTGCTTAGAGTATTCCACCTGCATTAAACTAGAGGCAAAGGAAATTTACAAGGTAAATGCAGGCTGGTTCCTTTGTCCAGAAGGTCACGGCACCACAGGTAAGGAAATGGGAGGTGGAGTGGTACGATGAACCACAGTGTCATGGGGACCAACCTCAGCACTCCTGTGCTTAGAAGAGGCATGCTTCAGAGAGATGATGTTTGGGTGGACTATGGTAGCAGATGAGTGGCAGTCCCAGGGAGATGGGCAAAATAGGTAGAACAGGGGCTGGAGAGATGGCATAGTGGTTAAGAGCACCGACCGCTCTTGCAGAGGACCCGGGTTCAATCCCCAGCACCCACATGGTGGCTGAGAACTGTCTGAAACTCCAATTCCAGGAGAACTCCAGTTCCAGGGGAATCTGACACCCTCTTCTGACCTCCGCAGCATTGCACGACACGGGTGCACAAACCTACATGCAGACAGTACATTCATACACACACAGAAAAAAAAAATAGGTAGAACAGAGAGGCACAGACAGCCACGGGGTGCCTCTGGGGCACTTGGCATCCAGTGTGGCTGGGCTCAAGTGTGAGCGGCCACTTGGCCACTGCCTTGCTCTCTTAGGCACTGTCCTCGAGGTGCCTAGCACTCTCTCCAGGTGAACTTTTAATATCTCAAGAGGTGTAGTTGCTACCTTGACTGACATGAAGCAACTCCCTTATACAATGGCTTTTTCCTGAACTTCTCCATCACCCCGGAGGGATGCTCTCCATCACCCCTGACCACCTCTTCATCATGGAAAGTTATACATCTCCAACCCTCCATCACCTCATCATAGGAAGACCTGAAGCTGTCCATCATCCCTGAATCACCTCATCATGAGAAGATTTGTGCCTTCTCCACCATTTTCTGACCATGTCATCAGAGGAGAAGTTGTACCTACCCATCACCCTCTGCCCATATCATCATGGGAAGTCTTGCACATTCTCTTCCATCTCCTGACCACGTCATCAGGGGAAGAACTATGAGGAGTTTTTCTTTGTGAGGAACAAGAAGTAGAAGAGCTGGTGATAAGGGCAAAAAATGTAAGAAGAGGAGGAAATGTTGAAAGATGCAAATGTTTTTTTTTTTGTATGTGAACACAAGTAGATGTCCATTCACATGAGAATTACCCTAATTAAAAAATATTATGTTAGCCGGGTGTGGTGGTGCACGCCTTTAATCCTAGCACTTGGGAGGCAGAGGCAGGCGGATCTTTGTGAGTTCAAGGTCAGCCTGGTCTGCAGAGTGAGTTCCAGGACAGCTGGGGCTACAGGGAGACCCTGTCTCGAAAAGACAAAAAAAAAAAAAATATTATGTTAAGGGATTTCACCCGAGAGCCATTGCTAGAAAACTGCAGGTCTCCAGAAAAGAAGTTCTAATATTGCCAGCCTCTGCCCACAACGGGATGCTCATGAAATGTAAAGAAAATCAGTTATGAAGGACAGTGAGCCCGCAGTCAACCTGACAAGGAAATAAGGCGAAGGAGTCTTACCCCCACAGCTCTTCACGGAGAAGTGGACAGGGAGTTTTAACCCTCAAGGTCGTAGCTCACCTGGCTGTCCCTTGCTCTTACTCACCTGAAAACTATGACAACCCAAAGCAGGCCTGGAAACAGGAAGTAAGCATTACAGACTGCTGCCAACCTTCCCTTCACTGTTCAAATCGCCTTTTCTCCAACTAGGCAGGTAACAGGTTTGGCATCCTCCTTATCCAAAGTATGCTACTGAGTGGAAAACAGCAGCCTCGAACAAATCTGTGAGAAGTGGGTCGACCAGCTGACCCTTTCCAGCTCTGTCTTCAGAATGGGGGCCTGGAGGTAAGGGAAATATGAGTGCGAGCAGCAGAACCCAGCAAGGAAGCCATGGCTGCCCTTTCAAATGCCTGCTGTATGTAGGGTGCTTGCCAAGTATTGCCTGCTGTCCTTCAGAAGGCTAAATGACACATGTGTGGTTAAAATTTCACATAGACCCACTGCTGGTGGGAATGTAAACTTGTACATCCACTATGGAAAGCAGTGTGAAGAACCCTCAGAAGACTTGGAATGAACTTGCCACCTGACCCAGCCATACCACTCCTGGGCATGTACCCACAAGACTCATCTTACCACAGAGATTCATGCTCAGCTATGTTTATTTCACCTTTCTTCACAATAGCAAGGAGCTGAAATCAACCCAAGTGCCCCTCGACTAATGAGTGGATAGAGAAAATGTGGTACATCTACACAATGGAGTTCTATGCAGCGGTAAAGAAAGATGACATCATGAACTTTGCAAGTAAATGGATGGAGCTAGAAGATGTCATGCTAAGTGAAGTAACACAGTCCCAGATAAACAAACAACCAATGGTATCCCTCATCTGTAGATGCTAACACCAATTACCTAATTGTATGGCAAACTGAGAAACATTAATGTGATCTGAAAACAACTGTGCTCTTATATTGTGAATCCCTTAAAAAATAAAAAAAAATTTTTGAAAAGATGGTTCTTAGCTGTCCTGTGGGTGCTGGGAATCAAACCTGGGTCCTCTGCAAGAGCAGTCGGTGCTCTTAACTGCTGAGCCATCTCTCCAGCCCCCCAAAATACATTTAATAAAGTACTGTATTCATTACCTTCCTCACCGTCATGACCTCAAGAGCCAACAAGGAGCACTTTGAAAGAAGGAAAAGTTTGACTCATGACTTGAGAGGACAGTCTATTGTGGTGGGGGAGGCACAGGTCTCCAGCCCATGGTATGGTGCTACCCATCTACAGGGTAAGTCTTTCCTCCTCAGTTAAACTTCTCTGGAAACATTCTTACAGACACCCTCTGAAGTATACCTCCTAGATGATGCTAAATCCCAAAGAGTTAGCAATAAAGATTAACCATCACAAAAAGAATAAGCAAGATCAGATGATAGTAAAAACTACAAATATGTGTCATTTTTACCACAGAATCTTTTTATTCTCATTTTATATGTATGCTGTATATTGCCTGCATGTATGTAAGTGCACACATGTCGTGCAGTGGCCACAGAGGTCAGAAGAGGGCATTGGATCCTTTGGAACTGGAATTTTGGACAGTTGTTAGTTGCTGTGTGGGTACTGAGATTCAAACCCAAGTCTTCTGTAAGAACAACCAGTGCTCTTAACCACTGAGCCATCCCTCTAGCCCCTTATCACATAACTTTTAAAAAAGATTAACGCCGGGCGTGTTGGCGTACACCTTTAATCCTAGCACTTGGGAGGTAGAGGCAGGCGGATCTTTGTGAGTTCAAGGCCAGCCTGGTCTACAGAGTGAGTTCCAGGACAGCTGGGGCTATTGGGAGACCCTGTCTCAAAAAGACAAAAAAAAAAAATTAACAAACTGATAAAATTGTACAAATTACCCAAACAATAAGGGTAAAACTCTTTTTTCACAGAAAAGAAAAGCAAAAGGATCTTTAATATACTAAGAGAACCTCAACCTCATTTAAGATAAGTAATATGAAAACAATGTAGTCTAACAGTCCACTGTGTTGATGAGGCTTGGGAAGAAGTCAGCTGTCTGCACTGCTGGTGGAATATAAATTAGTACATTTAGAGAGGGAAAAAGTTACATCTGTCAAAATTTATAATTCTGATATTCTTTGACCCAGCAAGCAAGCTCCAGTAAGGCACTCACAGATGGTTATTTATGGAAGAAGTTTTCATTGATAACAAAATATTAGAAAAGAATGCAAGTCCATAAATACAAAACTAGCCACATAGAACATGATACATCCAATCAGCAGAATGTGGCAGCTGCCCTGTGAGGACATAAAGAAAACAGAGAAGTAATGAAAAACAAGAGCAACGACAATGGTCTGTATTGTTTGGGGAGCCTCTGAGGCCTCCCTGACCAATGACCAGTAAGGAGGTGTCCCACATCTTCCACTACAGATTACTTCCATTGTTCTCGGTTGGTCCACCAGACCTAGACAGTAAGAGCCTATTGCTGAAGACATCCTATACTTCTGTTGTAGGACATAGAAAAGTTAAACTGAAACTAAGCTAGAAGCTTCCTCCCTAGAGGTATTAGGTAGGCTGCTGAGGGAAACACGTCAATAATCTGGCCTAGCTGTGGACTTTATGAGCAAGATGTGCCCACTGGCGCAGTAGTGGGGTGATCAATATGGGGCAACCAACCACTTTCCAATTAGATTTGAAACCCACTGCTTGGCAGTGTAAACTTGGTCAAAAGTCCATGCATGACTCTGAGGTCATAGGCCCTAGGGGGGAACCTTGCACTGAAGTTGTCAAGTTGCCTTCTAAATGTTTATGTTTATAGAGAGACTAGTGATGTTCTCAGCTTTATTCAGAGATGCATCTTCTTGCAGTGGGTGGTGATGAATGCAGACACTCCTAATGGGTCAGGTAATGATAATAAGTAACTGTTGAGTGCTCAGTCCTGAGTGGGACATTTATAAGTCTCTGGAACATCACAGAAGACACCTCAGAAAGAATATGAGACCTGGAGGATAAAGATAAATGAGGTGAAATGCTGGCTGCTATACAGGAGACAGCTGTTGTACTCCCAGTAGCTGTAGTTACCTCACAGGCTGCGGTTACCTTCAACATCCCACCATGGGCGGGAGGGGCTCGTGAAGCCCTGCCCCCTCCTCCCTGAGGAGCTGCAGGTAGTTAATGGTGGCTGGAGGAGTCATATTCCTCATCAGTGTCACCACTGGTGCCCTTGTTAAGGTAAATAACATCTACCCATGCTCATGCAGGCAACCTTAACCTAACAGTGGGAGAGAGAGAGAGACAGAGACAGAGACAGAGACAGAGAGACAGAGAGACAGAGAGAGAGACAGAGAGACAGAGGGAGACAGACAGAGAGAGGGGCCTTGTAAAAGAAGGTAATGAAAGAGCCAGGTGTGCTGGCACATGCCTTTAATCTCACCATGTGGGAAGGAGAGACAGGTGGATCTCTATGAGTTCAAGGCCACCCTGGTCTACAAAGCAAGTCCCAGGCCAGCTGGGGCTACAGGGAGACCCTGTCTCAAAAGACGAAAAACAAACAAAAAAAGATAATGGAAGCTAGTATGATCAAAGTACTTTATAAATATGTAGGAAATTGCCAAAGAATTTTTTGTAGCTCCAGCTGGCTTGGAACTTACTATGTAGACCAGGCTGGCCTCAATCTCACAGAGGTCCCCCTGCCACTGCCTCTTGAGTGCTGGGATTAAAGGCATGTGTCATCATGCCTGGCTGAAACAATAACTTGTTTAATGAAAAGCAACAATAAGAAAAGGTTAGCATGGAGCAAATTCTCTGTGGAATAGGATTACATAATAATGAAGTGTACACTTTCATGAGCGAGACAGATGGCTCAGCAATTAAGAGTACTGGCCACTCTTGCAGAGGACTCAGGTTAAGTTCCCAGCACCCACATGGTAGTTAACAACTATCTATAACTCCAGTTCCAAGGGATCCAGCGCCATCTTCTGGCCTCTGCTGGCAACACACACACACACACAGGTAGACTCACAAAATAAAAAATTTTTTAAAGTAGTGCACATCTTCAAAACGGCCTTTCCTTTGAATGCATCTAAACTATTTTGGGAGAAAAAATAGTTGAGCATGCTCAGAAATATTACTGTCTGGGATCTTTATAACAAAAGTTAAGGGTGCCCAGAAATATTCATATCTGTCAACTTTACAACACAAGTTAGGTATGTCCAGATATGTTCCAGTCCACCACTTTAAGTTTTCAAACAGGTTCTCCATGACTTTAAGCCTAGGATTGTTTCTGCTGTCTTTGTGTCTTGAACTATGATCTTGAATTGTGTATGCTCAGTAGTGTGTATCTTAAATTGAATGTGCCTATTTTCAGCATTTTCCTATGTGAACTAGCATAGTCTCCCTGAGTGAGTGAAATTTCCAGGCTTCCTTTGCTGGGGAGGGTGCTGCTTTGGAAATGGAGCCTATGCTCCATTTACCTGATGGATGGAATGTCTTCTCACCTGGAATTCTTGACTCCGCTTGGTTTGGCTTTGCCTTCACTGAGAGGAGGGTGTACTGGATTCAGTTATGAAACAGCATGCACAAGCGTGCATCTTATGCTGTCTTTTCTCCAAAAACAGCAAAGGGAAGAATAAAAACACATGATTTTATTTTCTTTTATGTGTGTTCCTCAGTGCCAGGAGCATTTAAGCAATTAATCAGAGTATTTTCTGGGGCAGTGAGGAAGAGGCTTGTAGAAGAGGTGGGTAAATATGAAGTAAGAGAGAGATTTCTCATTGTTTCTTTTCTCTTTAATTTAATTTAATTTTTATTTTGGTCTTTTCAAGACAGGGTCTCCCTGTAGCCCCAGATATCCTGGAACTCACTCTGTAGACCAGGCTGGCCTTGAACTCACAAAGATCTGCCTGCCTCTGCCTCCCGAGTGCTAGGATTAAAGTTGTGTGCCACCATGCCCGGCGTTCTCTTTTTCCATATATCTTTGAATCGTGTGAATGTTACCTATTGAAAATTTTATTAATTTTTTAAACTAACAGGTTAAACAAGTTTCTCCAGACTTCTACTCAGACCACAGCTGATGGACCCCAGACCTTGAACTGACCTGTCCCGTACCAGTCAAACACTCTGAGACAGGCTTCTGCTGAACTTCTTCCCTCGTGGGAACACTGCAGCAAAGAGAAGTGTGAGTGCTGTAAAGTGGCACCCGTGGCGCGTGCATTTACACCGGTCTGTGCTGTTGCACACACCACCATTCCCCTACAGTGCCCACATCCTGGAGGATCCTACAGAGGCAGAGCTGGAATAGAGTTGAGAGTGCTTTTCCCAAATGAGTAGAGGTGAGAGTCGTCCAAGCAGAGGAGCAGGCTCACTAAGTGGTACATTAGCATCCTAGGCTGTCAGCACAAGCACAAGTTGGGATTTCTTACAGAAATCTATCCGAAGACTGGAGATGTAATCACCCTCAGAAGGACAAGATCTTCCTGGCTGCTTGTAGCCTCTCCTTGGTGCATCCACCTCTGGCTTCCATTGGTTTGCAGAAGCATCATTTTCAAGAGAAGAAGCCATCTCCACACAGGGTTCTCTGTGCGTCTCTGGCTTTGAGTGCTGTTCTTCTCTTCCCATAAAAGGTATCTGTCCTTATTAGATTATATTTAGAGCCCGCTTACTCTTTCATGATCTCTTCTTAACCATGTCTGCAATGACCTTATTTCCAGATAAGGTCACTTTCCCTGCCTTCATTTCTGTAGCTGTGATGAAGCACTCCGACAAAAGGTCACTGGGGGAGAAAGGATTTATTCAGCTTACGATTCCAGGTTACAATCTATCATTGTGAGGACATCAAGGCAACAGGAACCTGAAGCAGCTGATCACATTCCCAGTCAAGGGCAAACAGACTAAATACACGCGAGGCTGCTTGTGTTTGTTCTCCACATTTACACAGGACAGGACCCCATGCCTAAGGAATGTGCTGCCCACAGTGGGCTGGGTCTTTCCACATCAATTACCAATCAACGCAACCACAAACAGACATGCCCACAAGTCAACCTGACCTGCAAAACTCCTCATTGAGACCCCCTTCCCAAGTGATCTTCATTGAGTCTAGTTGACAGTTCAAACTAACGATCGCAGCCACATTCACAGGTACCAGATTCAGGATGTGAACACAGCTCCTCAGGGGACACAATTCAGCCCATACAGAATGTAATCTGTGGAAGCAGTCATACTGAGTCACTAAGTTATAGTTCAGTACTCTGTGATGCTACTTTTAAAGAACATACACAAGGAAAGAACTATGTGTCAGGAAGACTTGTCTCAAGAAATTGGCAAAATATATATTGTAATAGTCCCCACAAAGTCCAGAAAGAGTACCTTAACTCAAGGAGGCCATGGTTAGATGCATCTGGGCATGCCCAGTCATAGTGGGATGAACCGAGGCACAGCCCCTCCCTGAAGCTATCAAAATCCAGGGAGACTACATTGTCAGAGACACTCGGAAGTCACGAGTAATCCAGGCTGGGACTGACAACTCTGTAGAGAGCTACCTATGGCATAAAAATAACAACCCTGTTTAAGGGAAATAGGGAATGGTTTGTGGTGACCCAAATATGAGTCTTAGACCATGGCCTAAGAACACAGATTCAGGTTACCCTGGACAACAGGTTCCACTATGAAAGAGGTCATGTGACCTTTTATAGTCACATATAAAAAAAGTCATAAATCAATAATTTTCCCATTACACTGGGGGAGCATCTGCTGGGTGGATGGCGGGAGAGCGGAGAACCTCGTCTGTGGATTAGTGGGTGTTACCTAGCAGCATCCTTAGCTTTAGGGTTGATGGAAGCTAGAAGTCTGCTTAGCTCAGGGCTGCATTCCAAGATGCTGATCAACTTAGCCACAAGGATGCTAGGTCAGGTACAAACGTTAAGGTAACTTGCCTAAGACAGCCCCGGATGATTTGGGTTGTGGGCCTACAACTCTCCATCACTCCACAGTCATGACATAACTCTTAGCCAAGGTCAAGCAGTCTACAAAACCTATTCCACACAATGCAGATTCCTTAGTGAACTTTCGTTTATACCTTGTTTGGGCCCAGTCATGTGGACCCACAGATGGTTCTTTGAAGTGTCTTTCAAAGCTTAGGCAAAATCTGCAGGATCTTACCAGTTTGTGAAACTTAGAAAATATTGAAGTAATGTTTGGAAATCTCATAACAAGGACAGAACCTCACCTAGCCTTGGCTCAGGAGGTCCAGAAGCTCAGGTTAGGGCTTGGGAGAGTCTGAAGGGACTGGCACTGACCCTGAGCTGCTTTGAACTGGGAGAGGCTGAAGACTCACATGCCTTCCATAGTCCGGTACCACTACCACGGCCCTCTGCCATGATGGGTGGTGGAGCAATGTGACCTGCTGTGATGTGTCCTGCCTTGGTGCCAGGCCTGTACTTGTAGGTCTGTCTTCCAGCAGGGCCCTGCCATGAGTCTCTGTTTATGGTCTCCAGAGCTCCACCTGGCTCAGCTGTCTAGGCAGCCATGCTCTTGACCTTGGAAGCTGAAGGAAAATAAGAGGAAACCACCTCACAGTCCTGGAGGAAATACATACACAGAACCTTTATCATTAACATGGTGAGAGTCCAAGCGCCATGTCTGTCCGCACCCAGTTCTGAGAACTTACTTCCTCATGTTTCTCACTCAAGTTGGAACCTAGGGCTTTGTGCACGCCAGGCAAGTGCTGCCACTACGTGCCCAGCTCTTTTCACTTTTCATTTTGAGACAGGGTCCTGCTTAGTTGCTCCGGCTGGTCTTGAACTCAATCTACAGTTCGGGTGAGCCTTCAGCTTACCGGCTTCTTACATCAGCCTCTGATTACATGCCTGATCGTCAGCCCAGCTCCTATTCTCAAATGGTTCAGAAGCCTAAGCACCCTCCCCCAGAAGACAGCAAGCCCTTCACATTCCGAGTACAGAAAATCAACTTCCACAGGTTGGAGACATTGCTCATGTGTAAGTTTTCTTTGCATGATAATTAAATATTAAGAACATGTGCAGACAGGTTGTCTAACACTGATAGAAAATTCCTAGAGGGAAAGCACGCCACTGCTCAGACCTGGTCTGCAGGGCTGAAATGGCATGAAGGAGGGATGCTTTGCTACCAGATAGCATCAGGACTGTGAAGCCATGAACTCCAAGAAGCCATGGTTGACAGAGCCCAGCAAGAACGTCAAGATGTGCTATGCAGAAGTTTGTGAGGTCTGAGAGTGTGGGGCTGCGTCTTGGGAAACGCTAAGATCATTCTTATCATATCTTGTCCCATGATTCAGTGAAGTGGTTTTTTTTTTGTTGTGCTGGGCAGCTGAGGCCTTCCTGCCTCAAGAATGAACAGACTCCGTACAAATCAATATAATGATGCCTGGCAGCAGTGACATCCAACATCCTGTTTAGGGACAGAGGGCTGTTCTCAATTCAGATTGGTAAGGATGTTCCTGTTGGTGGCAACTTTGAAGCACCTACAGGTCCCTCTTTCTTCAGAGTGTCTCCTTGGGCACACGGTCTCTGCTGTCAGTGTCATTCTTGATGGGCCCAGCCCTGAACCCTAGATACCTCGCCATCCCTCCCAAGTTCGCCAAAGTTCTTCCAGACCAGAAAACACTGCTAGCCAGCTTGCAGCCTAAAACTCAAAACATCCAAAGGCTGCTTCCTGCAGCCTTTGCACTTTTTTTTTTTTTTTTTTTTTTTTTTTTTTGTCATTAGAGACAGGATCTCTCTGTAGCCCCAGATGTCCTGGAACTCACTCTGTAAACCAGGCTGACCTTGAACTCACAAAGATCCGCCTGCCTCTGCCTCCCAAGTGCTAGGATTAAAGGTGTGCGCCACCATGCCTGGCTCCTTTGCACTTTTTTGAATCTTTCCTTTTCCCACTCAGGCTCACAGGGCTTGGTGAGCTCAGCTCCAGATCTGAGTCAGCTGGCTCTGTTCAGTTCTGTTCCACATTGCATCTGTCCCCAGGATATGTAGGCTATATGACCCATGCTCTTTCCCTGCAAGGTCAAGACAGCAAGGGGGAGGAGCAGACGCCGGATGCCCCCACGTCCCTACAGAACAGAGCTGGTGACTTCTATCCGTACACATCAGCCAGGCAGGGAGTAAGCCCTTGGAGCAACAATCCCAATACACCAGACCCTCAGCCCTGTGCAATGTGAGGATTGGCTATATGCAGGGACTTGAGTAGACAGACTTGGACTCGTCAGAGTAAAGTTAGGGACGCCTTAGGCCACTGTGGCAGCAACTGACCTTCTAAAGATGCCTCACGGAGGTAGCACCGGCTGATGAAAGTCAAGTTCCCTCTGCACTGCACATAGCCCTGCTGATGACTATTGTTTGGATCCTCACGGTGCCCCATTATCTGACTTTACTCTCCCTGAAGTATGATGATAGATGCTCTCTCCAGATGTGTACGCAGGCCCTGTGCAAGCTAAGCAAACCTTATTACTCAGAACTACCAGTAAGAGACTGGGTCCATGATGCCTGTGGCTTCTGAAATCACTCTGAGATCCCCATGAGCCTCAACATCTGGCACTGGTCCACTTTTGATTCTGGAACATAAAGAGTTCGTCATGTTCCTGGAAACACAGGCAACCAGCCTCAGCCAGAATCACAGTCACTGCGGAATCTTCACCGAGTTGTTCTGCTTAGTCATTCTGACTACTGAGGGAGAAATCACAACAAAAGTGACTATGAAAAGTACATTTCTAGGAGGTAATTTTAAGTTTCCTTTCTCTCCGTTCTGCCCTTAAGGCCAACAGGGACTTTCAGAATAGCCTGTCTCTCAGTCACTGGAGCTTCTGCGCCATGGCTGGCTATGAGTGACAGGCTTAGGCAGGCTCACAGCTTGGCAGGACAGCTCTGTTCACATTCAAGATGCAGCACTAGCCCCTCGTCTCCCACTTCAAGTTTTCCCAGACCCTTCTCTCAGCAAAGAAGGGCACCAGGCACTGCAGACAGGAAGTGGCACATTCTCTGACTAGAGCAATTTGACCTTGCTCCTGGAGGAAATATGACTTTCCAACTCTCACTAGACCTTGTTCCCCACCCCAAATCCACTTTTCCCAGGGGCACTTAGTCCCCGGAAACAGACAGAACCAGATGACAATAGAAACCTAGGAGAGGCTCGCTCTTGTGTTGCTGGGGCATATCAGCATATCCTCATGAATTTCAAGGAAACACATTTATCTGAGCGTTCTTGGAAGCACTGAATGTGGAAGGTCTGTACAGGCTCAGCATGCAGAGAGACAGTGGGGAGTCTGAGGTCCGAATTGGGGATGAGTCTAACTTAAGTTCGGTCTCTCTAGAAGGAACTGTTAAAATAGAAACGGAGAAGCAGTGGTGGGAAGGACACCCACTTCCATTAATCTCAGGGTGAAAGGTGGGTGGTCCTCTGAAAGGGGCAGACTTTTGACGTTGAAGGTTTTCACACACACACACACACACACACACACACACACACACACACACACCATCCCCTCCTCCCGGCACAGGCACTATGCCCATGCTAAGAAGGCTCAAACTCTGGGAAGCTGCCAGCGCCATGTTGGGGGAGGAGCCAGGGGCATATAAAAGCCATCCACATGGGACTGGCACTCTCTCTCACCATTTTGTCATGGGTGGAGGTCACTGGGTTCATGCCAGGGCTCTAGGCAGCCATGAGGGAAAAGAGAACCCTACTTGGCTAGTAAGTGATAGCTTGTGCCCATCACTTTGTAGGCAAGCCTGAATAAACTCTCTCGTCTCCCCCCAAATGGGATTGGAGAATCTGCTCCTTAATTTGCCTGGTAACTGGGTAGTGGCTGGGCCAGGACTCCACATGCGGGTGGTATCTCCCAGGAGGAACTTTCTGCAACACAGAGTTAGGAAGAAAACTAACAGACATCTTCAAGCACAGAAGAAAAGCCACAGTCTGGAAGCAAGTCTCGGCTCTGGTGAGCTGTTCCTGGTGTGTGTGGGGTGGGAGGTCTCTGTGTAGGCAACACCCATCCTAAATCAGGAAAGATCACTACGGGCAGCAGTTCTAACCCTTATGCTGTGAGTTGTCTGTCCCTCTGGGAAACCCAAGGAATAGGTTTGATTTCTCACCTGAACCAGAAATTACATTGGACCTGGTACAAAATACACACAGGGCAAATCTCAACATGGCGACTCAATCTGGAGACAATCACTTCACTTCAGTGCCTTAGGGGACACCGTCACCTCACATGGCTGTAAGGACTAAATGAGATGGGACAATAGCAGACACCTGACATGGAAATCTGCATCTTTAACAACACAGAAGGCTGCGTTACTCATACCTGTGCACAGCACTGCAGGAAAAAAATTCAAGCTGCTTATTGAACCTAAGTTTAACTGTGTCTTTGAATTAATCCTGCTCCCACAGAGGGCTAGAGTTTGGGGCCAACATGGGCACAAGATCCTCCACATGCAGGAGTCTGAAAAAGATGGGCATCCAGTGAGGTGGAGACCCCTCAAGCCAGTCACACCATGAGGCCTAAAAGACCTGGACAGCCACTGGACAGCTGCCCTTCAGAGAAAGGATAGCCAGCAGCTCCCTTCCGGATAACCCGGCCAGCAGCTGTTTCCCAGATGGAAAGTCCCATGACTCCCAGAGCCTTGTTCCCCCCATTTGATAGGTATCAAGGTAGGAGTCCCTTGCTTCTCCCTGACACTTGACCCCTTCCTGTCAGAGGACAGAGTCTTGTGTAAGGAACTGAACTTCTTTAGTCACCAGCCTAGTTTCTGAAACAATGAAAATTCAACTGACACTTGGGCTGAAGTAATTTCTCTCCCCCAAGGTGGAAGAGTGTTTGGTTTCAACACAGTGTCTCAGCACACGGTCAGGACATGGAATGTCTCTGTCCCTGTCCTCTATTTAGTTCATGTCACGGCTGTGAACACGCTACCTTCAATTCAACTGTTCTTTAAATCAAAACCTCTTGACCTTTCACTTAAATAAAAGGCAATCACCAGGTTGTCAAGTTGTGAATAATAAATGGGAGCCTTATCAGAGAGGTTGCACATCCTGGTGAGCTAGGAGGCTGTTTTTGGAAGATCTGTGGCAGAGGGTAGTATAATTATGACAGGTTTATGTGGTGCTCAACCCCAACGCATCTCAAAGCCCACTGTGGTTTTCTAACAATAACCTTTTTCCAAAAAGAGGCAACCTACAAACGCATCCGTTAGGTACATTTCCTGCCAGATAAAAATAAGCTTGCAGACATTTGAAAGCAGCACAGAGTCCTTCATAATAATAAAAACAAACTCAACCACATTATTGGACCAAAGTAGTGACATTTTAAAAACCGTCATGGTAAAAATAAACCAGATCTGTAACATGAACTATGGTCAGAAATCCTGTGAGAGGGGAAACCTGAGGTGGAGAAATCGGGGGGGGGGCTTTCTTGCTAAGAAGAAACCATCTTACTGGGGCAATGTTGAGGACTGAATTGCTGCCCCCTCAAAATGATAAGTCAGAACTCCAGCAACTCAGAATATAAGTTTATTTGGGAATAGGGTCCTCGAATAAGTAATTAAAATGAAGTCACTCTGAAATGACATGAGCCCTGATCCAATGCAAGAGGAAACCATCATGTGAGGATGCCAAGAGCCCCATGTGAAGAGGCTGGTAGAGCTGAGGGCGGAGCTTCTACAAGCCCAAGAAGGTGAGAGCTATGGCCAGGAGAAGCTGGAAGAGGCCAGAAAGGTGCTGTCCAGCCTCAGAGGGACAAGGCTGGCTGTGGCTTCGCCATCAGACTCCTAGCTGCCAAAACAGTGAAAAATGAATTCTATTGTTTTGTACTTCCCAGTTCATAAGATGGTTACAGCAGCCCCGAGAAATGAGTGCAGAGGTGTGTGGGAAATTCTACACTGAAGTTTCTGGTCTCCAGAGAGGATGGGAGCCACCAGCTCTCATACACATTTTCTTACAGCTCCACATTGAGTGACTTTAGCTGGGTAATTGTGTGAGAAAGGAAGGAGCCACTTCTGCATCTAGCCCACTGATGTCTTCCCAAGACATCCACACCTCTGTGGACTTCTACTACCATGGTGCAAGCGGGATGTCTCCAGCTTTGAGTATCGGCCATGCACAGTCCATGGCGGGGTGTAGATGAGTGATATCTGGATTCGCTGCAGGGGAGTAGTAGGCAGCCACTCCCACTGATGTGACTCAGGGACTGTCACTGATGTGCTCCCCATGGAAAGATGCTCATGAGGTGACCACGTACCTACCAGGATGCAGGAGGACACTGGAGATGTATATAGGCGGAAAGGGTCAAGAGGGACGTCAAGTGATGGAGATGTATACAGGTAGAAAGCAAGCGTCAGGAAGGCAGAGGGACATCAAACAGCATCATTTAAGGTCACAGAAATGAGAAGGCAGAGACAGGGGTCTTCTTGTCAACCCCTTTCTACTTATGACTCATGCTGTCTGGGTGTAGCCCACATTGTATCAGGCATGTCGCCGTACTGCCATTCTGTCTGCAGATGGAATCTGGCCAAAGTTGACTTTGGTCCAACTAGGACTAATCTTTCCAAAATCCTAGCAGTGGAAGAGGTAAGATATATACACGTGAAAACAATGTTGAAAGAATGTTTTGAGAAGAATGAAGGCACTTCACATCTTAGAACCATGGACATAGAGAGGCATCTATTGCTGTCAGCTGCATGAATGCTTTGGAAAAGGCTCTGGTGGGGGGTGGGGGGGATGAGAAATCTTAGTCATTCAAGAGGGATTTCCCTTGGTACAAAGCTTTTAAAGCCAACAGGGAATGGTAAAAGGCCACAAAGGTGCTACTGTCACAGAGAGACCATGAGTCTGAAGCTGTAAGCCAGACTTTCACGGACTTCCACATTCCGGACGCAGGTGATCACTGTGGCTGGCCGGGTTTGAACTATGTCAGCCACAGCTTGTGAACACTACCTGATAAGGCACAGTCAACCCCGTAGAACTTACTGGAACACCACCACTGCCTGCTGGTCTATTTAGGGAGTTATTTTGCAATGACGAAGGTTGGCTTCCCTGGAACATGATGTCATATGAACCATCAGGATCACCTAGCAACGAGGACACAGGCTACAAGTCCAGCAATCTATTTATAACCAACTTGTTGGCAATGACCACGTGACAAGAGGTGAACAGTCAGATTTGCCAGGAAAGTATAGCATCATTTGATTCTTCTGGAAGTCACAGCTGCTTACTGATGTTGACAGAGGGCCAACAGGAAGACCCCAGTACTGGGGCCCAAGCCCCGCCTGTCACACTCAGCCCTGAACAAGCACCATAGAGTTAGTCGTGTATCCACTATGCTACAGAGTAGTTACTTAGCCAAGGAATATAGTGCCAGATAAGTAAATTGTCAGAGCTCATTCAGAACTAATGCAGGTGCTCAAGGTCAGGTTCTGGTGCTGGACATGTGGACACACAAGCCCTGTAGTCAGCCAGAGATGCTGACCTTTCCTCCAGCCAGCCCAGGCAGAACTGAACTTCCAAGGTCCTTTCAGGAAGGAACCCCATGGGATAAATGCCACCCACGGGCAGGGCTGAGGCCCACCTTCTCCCCTGCCCCCCAACACACATTCATCCTTTTCTGCTATGGGATCCCACATTTATCTTCATCTACATCCTTTTTTAATTTTTAAATGTTTTATGTGTATGAATATTGCCTGCATATAAGTAAGTGGACGCATGTCATGAAATATTTTTGGAGGTCAGGACAAGGCATCAGATCCCCTAGAACAAGAGTTATGGATGGATGGCTGTTAGCCGCCATGTGGGTGCTGGGACTTGAACCCGGGTCCTCTGCAAAAGCAGCCAGTGCATTTACTGCTGAGTCATCTCTCTAGATCCATCTATATCTTTTATTACCATTAGGACCAAAGAGCAGTGATAGAGTTGGAATGTGAAATGTACCCATCTGCTTATGAGTCTGAACTCCTGGGCCTCAGTGGTACTGTTTTGTAGGGTTGTGGAACCTTGTGGACATGGGGCTTCAGTGGAAGATGTAGACTCCAGGGGTCAGGGCTGAGGGTCATAATCTTCTGAGCCTCTGAGATGTGGTCAAGCAGCCTCCTGCTCCCATTGCCACGCCCCAAGCAGCTCCCAACACCGTGCCTCCCACCAGGGTGGGCTGTGTCTGCTTAAACCCTGACCCAAAAGAAACCCCTCCTCCCCTAAGAGGAATGGGGTGCTTTGTCACAACTATGAGAAAAGTAACTGACACAGCTACAAACCACTATTGTGTCAGCATGTATCTGACGGGATTAATAGAGAAAACAGACAGTACAGTATTACAATCATTCCAAATATTATACAACGTCACATACAACAGACTTTACAGATTTACAATGTTAATTTTCCAAATCATATTGGTTAATGTATAATGAAGTAAATATTTTACTAAGATAAGTGCCTTTCGATATAATCTCCTTCATAATGCTACGTATGAATTTTACTACATACATTTCTTTTTTATTGCTGAGTATGTTTATGTGTGCATATGTGTGTGCTCACATGTGTGGAGGCCAGAAAGTCAAAGTCAGATGTCTTCCTCTATGGATTCCCCACCCTAATTTTTGATACAGCATCTCTCACTGAACCTCTGGGTCCAGGGATCTACCTGTCTATGCCTAACTAGCTCTGGGATTATACATGCCAGCTGCCACACATCAGTTCTGGGACTCCAAACTCGGCCTTCACACTTGTTCAGGAAGCACTGTTCCCACTGAGCCACCCCCCAAACCCACTCTATACATTTCTAAATGTTTTTGTCTAAGAAGAGTGCCTTAGGCTTCACTGGACTCCCAGCGGTATCACAGTTTATAAAAAAAAAAAAACAGACAGGAAACCCAGCAGTGCCAAGTAGAAGGGTTCCAAGGTCAGCATGGCCACCTTATGTATTCTCCTCCCTCCTCTAGGGTCTGAGAACTAGGCAAGGTGAGCAGAGAAGAGCTTCCTCCAGCTGGGCAGTGCACCATCCAGGTCCTTCTGGGATCTCAGAAGCTCTGAATCTTCCGGGGTCTTTGGCTAAGTTTCCCATAACTCCTTACCATCAGGTCCTCCTGTGTGGACAGCCAGCTCTACCTTATCGTCACTCTGTTCCATGTCTCTCAGCTTCTCAGGTCTGGGGTCCCCTTCCTCCAGAGGAGACCCTTGCATAGAGGACAAGCTTGAGAGTAACTCAAGCCAGCCTCCATTCCTTCCCCCAGGGCTTGGTAACACTCAGGTCTCTGGGCCACTAACAGCTTTAGGAGTACAGGCTGTGCTGTCCTGATCTCTTTCAGCTCCACACTCTCTCAGCCAGGTAGGTTTTGGGGGAAACTGCATAAGCAGTCTAAACCAGGGTTGGGAATATCCCACTTCTAAGAATAAGATACCCACAAAGGGGACTGGGGACATGGCTCAGTCAGTAAAGTACCTACCGGCACCCAAGTAAAAGGCTGGGCATGGTGCATGCTCCTGTAATCCCAGCTCTAGGACGCTGAGACAAGGGAACCCTGGTGGCTCACCAACCAGCTAATTTAGCTAATTGGTGAGCTCCAAGTTCTATAAGAGACCATGTCTCAAAGGATAAGGTAGATAGCGACTGAGAAAGACCTACACCATTGATCTCAGGCTCCTTGACACACACACATACAAGCACACACAGATGTACACACCTGCACACACATGCGCATACTACACAGATACATGTGAAGATCTCCACAAAGTTCGATATAGTTTCTTTGGCCTCTGTGTGAGAGCAGAGGACTTTACCTCCAGTAATCTGAAATTCTCTAAGGAAGCCACATCTGTGGTGAAGATCCAGAGGACCGACTGACTGTAGAACTTTGTGACTGGAGAAATGCAATGTTGAGGTCAAAAGCAAAAACTATCTCTGGCTTTCCTTGGTTCCCTTAAGAGCCATTAACACCAACCTCCATGTCCGACCTACCATTCAATAAATATCCTTGTAACTGTTCTGTGAATCTTTTGGAATATATTGACTGAGCAGCCCTCTTGCTTCCACTAACCCTAAAGCTAACAATTATCAGATAACGTCTGAAACCTATAGCAGACATTTTCCTGCTCTACTACAATCTGATGTGCCCACCAGTAAATGCACCGATCTGTGACCTTTTATTCTCTGACTTCTAAAGTCACTTCATCTGCAAGTAACATGTCAATCGGAGTAAACCGAATGCATGTCCTGGACCATCTTTTGTTCTCTTTGCAGCACAATCTGTGTTTGGCATCAACATTCCCTTCCAAGAGGCTGGACCGCAAGGCCCTTGGGGCTGATGCTCTGGAGTCCTCACTTCTTTCTCCTCTGGGGAGAGGGTCTCTAGGAGAGCGATGGCCTATTGTTAAGGCAGCTAAATTACAACACTTGGACAGGTGTCTTACTCCAAACTTTTGCAACTCTCCAGAGTACGCCACACCATGCGCTCCTTTTTCCTCCAGAATGTCTCTAGTCTCTAACTTAGTGACAGGAAAGGCATTACTTAATATCCCCTACCACCCAAAGTGCAGGAGCACATCCTCAGAGGGGCAACAATTCTCCCCACTTCAGTGGAGGCTCCCAGGAGCACTCACCCTCCATCCAGCAAGTACCAGCAAGGTCACCTGGAGCCTTGATAGATGCATCAATGACAGGACATTAAAGCTAGACTTAAGCACCAAAACAGACTTTTCAAAGAACAGGAAACCATCCAACAGCAGTAAAACACCCCACGGCCCAGACCCAGATCTGCTTGCCATAATGCTTCAGGAATATGTGGGCTCCCTGTACTCTCACTATGAAAGACTTCATCATTTGGTATAATGTTCCAACCATTTTCCTTCCAACACAGGTATATTAAAAAATGCATATATCTGGCCATAGATTCTACTGCTATCAACTGCTGTGCTTCTTGGTGACCTCAGTAACCTGGATAAGAATGGACAGTAGGGGCTGGAGAGATGGCCTAGGGGTTAAGAGTGCCGACTGCTCTTGCAGAGGACCCGGGTTCGATCCCCAGCACCCACATGGAGGCTGAGAACCGTCTTTAACTCCAGTTTCAGGGGAATCCGACATCTTCTTCTGACCTCCGCGGCATTGCACGACACGGGTGCACCAACCTACATGCAGACAGTACATTCGTACACATACGGAAAGAAAAAAAAAAAAAAAAAAGCCTGGTGTGGTGTTAATCCTAGCACTTGGGAGGCAGAGGCAGGCGGATCTTTGTAAGTTCAAGGCCAGCCTGGTCTACAGAGTGAGTTCCAGGACAGCTGGGGCTCCAGGGAGACCCTGTCTCGAAAAGATTAAAAAAAAAAAAAAAGGACAGTATTCACAGCCTATCCGGGTCTTTTCTGCCCGGGTGGACCAGGTGGACAAGGGCGCCACCTGCAGTTGATTCTAGAAATTCTCTCACAGCTTCCTTCAATCCGGTGTCCCCTTCACCTACTTGAAGCCGGTCAGAAGACTCCCGTTCGCATCGATTCCCCCCCCCCGCTGACTGGTCCCCGCCCCAGGGCGCCCAGGTACAGGCTGTGCGAAATTTGCCTGCAGGAGCAAGTCAAGGAAATCGCGTGGGAAAACGGAACATAGGCCAGGACGCCTCCGCAGGGAGTTGATGATCAACAGGAACCGAATCTCAGAAGTTACCTTAGCCCCGCTTAGAATTGGCAGTCTAAAAAAGGCGCTTCCTGATGGCGGGGAGAGTCACTCAGTTTCCCAGTGACTCAGCGTCGCGAGAGTGCGCGGCGGTGCGGGTGTACCTCGCTATTTTGGGCGAGGCGGTGGATCCGCCTCGCGGGCTGGCGCAGTTCAGGAAGCGCAAGTGGGGCGTGAGAGGAAATGCTCCCCACGCGGAGACTGCGGGGAGGTGACTCAGCTGCCACAAGCATCACTGCGGGCTCGCAGCGCGGGAGGCGGAGGCAGTTCTTCCAGCTGCGCCCCAGAACCAGGTGCGGCGCAGGCCGCTCTTTCCCCGCGCGCGCAGCAGGTGCATGCAGGCTGCGTGTGGGCAAACGACCCGGTCCTCGCGCGCACTCCTCTTGGTGAATCCCCACCCCCTTCCCTGGCAGGTGCACTCAGGCCCTTATCCCGATGCGCATACCCCTCCCGGTGCGCCTCTGATGCTGGGGTGCGCAAACAGCACTGTCCGCCCCACACACTCTTCTGGGTGCGCCCCTGCCTAGTTTCTGCGCACGGGCTTCTTCCAGATGTGCACTGGACTGTGAGTGCAGGCAGGTGTGCGCAGGCAACTGCATCCATGCGGCTCACTCTGGCGGCTTATGAGCTCCCTAGCGGGAGAGCAGAAGTGGGAGGGGTCGCACCCTCAAGAATAGGCATGTTCCTGCATCCACTGATCTCTGAAAGCAAACTCCTAGACATGAATAGCCTGTCAAACGTTCAGTGGGATTTCCCGAGTCCTCCGGACAGTGACCTCAAGCAGAGTCTGAGGGGCAGAAAGGTGTCCAGGACTGTGCATTCACAAGAGTAACACTGAATTAGCAGATGGCACTCCAACAGTGCATGGGGGTTGGAGTGTGAAGACTGGTGTTTACCCTACAGAGCTCAGGCCAGCTGTCCACACCTAGGCAGGTTTAGTGGCCACTGGGAGAGATGGGTTCCCATGGCCTCGGAGGAACCATTTGAACACTTATTCTGAACATAACACATTGCCAGGTCTACAAGAGGAGCGATGGGCTGTTTTCCACCCCAGTTCAGAGCCAGGAGGGACTTCACACTGGCAGAAGCTGAAACCTTGCATAAGTAATGTCATGAACTACAGCAAAGATGGGGGAACTTATTTTCCAAGTTACATAGGATTGGGAGGTATTTTGCTCCTAACATATTAAAAAAATATGGTTAAGACCTTGCTGGTATGATCCATGCTTGATTTGTAAGAAGGAAGAGAAGATCTTGGATGCCCAAGCTCACTGAGAAATGGATGCCTTCAATGCCATGATTATTGAATACTGTGTGTCCATATGACCATATGTTTGTAAGGCGATAGGTTTTACTTGGTCTCCTCCCAAAGGGTCAGGAGAAAACAATGTGAATGAGGGGCTGCTGAGTGAAGATTACATTGATGAGCCCCATAGTGTGTGTAATTTTCTTCTCTGAAACCAACAGGAAGACAATATAGCCCAGAAATATAACTAAGATGATCAGAAAAATAAGAATAAGGGAAGCTGGAAAGATGGGTCAGTGGTATGGAAGGTCCCTCACAAATGCCTGTAACTCCAGTTCCAGGGGATCAGGCTCTCTTTTCAGGCCTCTGTGAGCACCTGCACAGCATACATTCACACTGACAAACATGCATACACATAAATAAAAATAACAAAATTAAGTTTAAAATGCAAGGCTTAAGATCTACATAGAACATTACTTGCAAACCTCTCTCAATCTGGAATTGTAAAACTTGAAGACAATACAAAGTATGAAAAGTATGATGTGCTGATTAGCTTTAGTTGTCAACTTGACACACCTGGGAAGAGGGAGCCTCATTTGAGGAATAACCTCCATTGGATTGGCCCATGGCCGTGTCTGTGGGGCATTTTCTTAATCACCAATAGATGTGGGGGGGGGGCTCAGACCACTGTGGTTGGTTCCATTGCTGAGCAGGTGGGCATGGGCTGTATAGGAAAGGTAGCTGAGCTAGCTAACCAGCAGCATTCCTCCATGGTTTCTGCTTCAGCTCCTGCCTCCAGGGTCCTGCCTTGAGTTTCTGCCATGGCTTTCCTCAGTGATGCACTGTGAGCTTCAGCCAAATAAACTCCTCCCCAAGTTGCTTTCACTCGTGGTGTTTATCACAGCAACAGAAAATCAAACTAGGACATATGATCACAATAAGCACCACCCCCAGAACCTAAAAAGCAACCCTAGAACCACTTGAGATTTTGAAGTAAGGCCGTCTTAAGAAAATGAAATCTAGCTTTGCCTTATGGGAATTAAACTGAGAGTGTGTATCATTCAAGTTGAAGTGAGGTCGAACATGAAATTATTCTCAAAACAAGTCTGATAAGCCTGTGAAATAGATGTAGAAAAAGAATAGCTCATCATTGTAACCCCTTCTGAGGCAGGGATTGGCAGGTAGCTGTACCTCCCTGGCCTTGCCTGTGTGGAGGCAGAGCCACTGTATCACTGTCTGGACACACTCCTGTCTCAACACCAACTCTCACTTCCCTTTCGTGCAACATTGTAAAGTAGGCAACAGCTTTGATCTCATTTGTAAACCAGCCCTTGGGCCCACCCCTTTCTATTGCATAATTTATTTTCAGGTCCAGACTAATTTTACACATCTGACAAGTTGTAAGTTCCTCGTACAATGGCTTTTTTTTTTTAATTTTTTTTTATTTTTAAGGGATTCTACAATACAATGACACAGTTGTTTGCAGATAACAATGATGTTACTCAGTATGTCATACAATTAAGTAATTGGTGCATTTTGCAAGTATCTATGTCCAAATTTTGAACAACCCAAGGTTCCCATAGTCCAGTTGGAGAAGCTTGTATGCACAGGCATGTTGATCAATTAGGAGTCCAGACTATATTCCTATTGTCTCATGATTCACCCCTATCTCTCCACAGCCCTTACAATCTACCATGCCTCCTCTTCCGCAGTTTGTTCCCTAGGCTTTGGGAAAGGGGCACAAGTGGGTGAGAAGAAAACAGTCTAATTTCTTTGGAGTTGTCATTTTGGACTCCGGTCTGTTCAGTTTGTTTCCCTTCACGGATTGACAGCTTTCACAGTGATACCCTTTTCAGTCATACTAACAAAGCTCAAGCTATTGGATGTACAGGCATTTAAGCAGTACCACTTATTGTGTCAAGCTTAGCTATGAGCATAGACACAGATGCTTGGATGGTATGCTAATCCGCAAACTGTGGTTTCTCTATAAAGGGTGACAAGTTCTTATTGTGGCTTATAACATCGCCTAACCACTAGAGGACATAAGCTTGTGGCATCCGCTGTGAGTTATTCCTCCAAGGAGAGAGCTAATAGCCAAATAGTTTTGGGATATAATATAGACACTTGGCTGCCACTGTTGCACTGTATCTCCAGGCTGTTGAGGTGTAGCTGATATTTTTGGAGGAGTCTTGTTTGTCTCAGGGAGACCAATATTTTGCTGTATTGCTGTAGTGGCCTTTGGTAACGCTCTCTAGCATTTCAGAGGCCAGTTGTACGCTAGCAGGTGACGTCTCATAACATTTTTCATGCTCACACCAGGTCTTTGACAACAGGGACTTACTGCCCTTCTCCTTGCATATATCCCATTTATAGGCAAAAGGCCTTTATAATTTGGGGGGGCGGGTTTGAATCCCCCAGCCAACATCTCCTAGGCAGAATAATTCATTGCTGATGTCAGAGCTTTCCTGTAGTAATATATTTTGCTTAATTACACAACTTATAAACACTTTACTATTGAATTTGGCTCTAGATAGAGAAATATCCTTTCACAGTTCCTATGCCTATCAATCAGTTAATACGTTGTGCCTGTTTTATAGGAAATTACCACCGTAACAATTGGCTCTAGTTTACAGTTTGGGAGTGGTTTCATTACCATCCTGTTTTTCTTTTTTCAAAAAAAAAAAAAGAAAAAAAAAGGGGGGGTAGGAAGGTTTCTCAGCATTAGGGTCTATTATTAACAGTCAACCCCAATATTATTCAGAGAGATGCTCAGTGACCGTGTCTCAGGCAGTCTGATGTTCCTCATTCCTTAGTGTTCAGATGGGTCAACCTCTCTGCTGACATTCCCCAGTTCATCCTGAACAGCCATAAGTTGTATGTTTTCAGGCATTTAGATTGGTGACTTTTACCTGTGGGATACAATGGCTTTTAAAACAACACTTTTTAAGGGCTGGATATTATTCCTTTCCATTTTTTTTCCCAGGAGCTGAACATGGGCTATGAATGATGAAGAAATAAATGAAGGAATTCTGGATGGATGGATGAGTGGATGGATGGATGGATGGATGGATGGATGGATGGGTGGATGGATGGAAAGATGATAAGTGGATGGGTGGATGTGTGGATGGAAGGATGAATAGGTGGATGGGTGGATATGTAGATAGGATGAATAGTGGATGGAGGTGAGTGGGTGAATGGATGTATGAGTGCTGATGAGTTGATAGGTGGGTGCATGGGTGGGTGGCTGACAGATGATGGAGGGGACAGATGGAAGTAAAGAGTGAGGGAAGGCTGCACTAGTGGATGCAGCCAGATTTCTTTCTCATCCTGGTAATTCCTCTTGGCCTATAATTTTGGTTTGGAAAAATTACAAGTAAAATTATCTAAGCCATGCAGATCTCTGAGAAGTTTTACACTGTCCTCAAGGTCAATAGTTTGCAGGTGGAAAGGTCAGAATCTATTTTCTTGCAGTGCTGGGGTGGGAACTCAGAGCTCACTCATGCTAGGCAAGTGCCCAGCTTCAGAGTTGCATCCTCCCCTATGGCTAGAATTTGAACTCCAGTTTTTCTTGTTTCCTGAGTACAGCACAGTGGCCTTCAGGCTCAGACACATGATGAAGTCAGACATGCTGAGCATGAAAGTGCTGATCTGAAGATGACAGCCCCACCCCCAAAGAACACAGACAATGTGTGTTATTTGTGGCAATATGCCACAATGGACAGGAGTGCAAGAAGAGCCAGCAGTGCTCTACAGGTAGAAGACTTCTAGCACAGGATAGTAGCAAACTAAACCAGTGATGGACAGTGCATCCAAGCATCAGAAGAGTCAGCTACTTTAGGAGGCTGGAGAAATGGTGCAGCAGTTAAGATCACTTGCTGCACAATCATAAGAACTGGAGTTTGGAGTCCAACACCTATATAATACACTAAGCATCCTATGTATGCTCATAACCCCAGCTAACAGAGCAGAGACAGGAGGATCCTAGCTAGGTTTCCAGCCCAGCTGAGAAAGAGGAGTCCCAGGTTGCAAGAGAGTAAAAGTGGACGACACCTGGCATCATCTGGTGTCCAAGTGAGCACAAACATGGGTGCGCACACAACCACACCTACACGTGTGTGCACACACAATTGAATATATAAACCTTTTATTTTTTTATTTATTTTTGTATGTGTATGAATGTACTGTCTGCATGTAAGTTTGTGCACCCGTGTCGTGCAATGCCTCGGAGGTCAGAAGAGGGTCTCAGATTCCCCTGGAACTGGAGTTCTCCTGGAATTGGAGTTACAGACGGTTCTCAGCTGCCATGTGGGTGCTGGGGATCGAACCCGGGTCCTCTGCAAGAGCAGTCGGTGCTCTTAACCGCTAGGCTATCTCTCCAGCCGCCGAATAAATAAACCTTTTAAAAGAGTGGAAAAATTTGGGGCTGGAGAGATGGCTCAGTGGTTAGGAGCACTGACTGTTCTTGCAGAGGACCCAGGTTTGAGTCCCAGCACCCACATGGCAGCTAAGAACCATCTTTAGCTCCAGTTCCAGGAGAATCCGATGCCCTCTTCTGACCTCTGCAGCACTGCACAACATGGGTGCACCTACCTACATGCAAGCAGTACACTCATACATATAAGAAGTAAAAAAAAAAAAAAGAGTGGAAAAATATATCAAGTGCAAAGTTCAGCCATTTGTTCCAGTTCAATGTATCATCAATAGACTTAGAACCATCAAAATTAGTCCTCTTTATGGGGCTGGAGAGATTGCTCAGTGGTTAAGAGCACTGACTGCTCTTGCAGAGGATCCGGGTTCAATTCTAGCACCTACATGGTGGCTAACAACCATCCACAATTCCAGTTCCACAGGACCCAGCGCCCTCTTCTGACCTCCATGGGGATTGCATAACATGGGTGAGTTTACATCCATCCATGCAGGAAATACATTGATACACATAAAATAAAAAAATAAAATATTTTTTAATTAGTCCTCTTTATATTTCGAAATGGCCACTGAGGGAAAAATAAACAAACAAACACATACATACCCTACAGCCCATTCGTTCCTCCCTCCATGGAACAACCAGTAGACAACAATGCTATGGTTTAGCATTCAGCTTGCTGAATGCTTCCTCCCACGATGTGATGGCGCTGGGAGGTGGAGGAGCCCTGAAGAGGTAGGACCTGGTGGGGGATAATTAGGTCACAGAAAGAGTTGATATGGGTCTAATGGAGAGATACAGAAAGGACCAGCCTGATCCTGTCTCATCCTCTGACCTCTCTCTCTCTCTCTTTCTCTCTCTCTCTCTCTCATACGCACATGTTCCCATCATCGTCCCATCAGCCATGTTATAATTAGGCAGAACACCTCACCAGAGCCTAGCAGATGAGGCTCAGAGCTTGTGTTTCCCAAACCATGACCTAATCATCTTCCTCTTACAGTACTCCCTACAGGACAGGTCTAAATAGTACTGTAAAATGAGCCAGGCACTGGCACCACAGATTCCACAAGTGATGTAGAACTTGCAACCTGGGATGTAACACAATGGCCACCCAAACTGAAAGCACACATATTTTACACAGAAGAGAGGCACAAACCTGTAAATTCAAAAGGTTCAGAGAATGCAATCCACATCTAGGTGCATCAGAATTAGCTATCTGAAGGACTGAAGGTTCCTTTTCCAAAACTTGGAGCCCAGGGGAAGGAAAATGAATGACACTGAAGGGTTACCGAGAGAAAGAAATGTCAGAATTCTGTCTTTTGGGGAAAAGGAAATAAAGATTTTCAGCTGATGGAAAACCGGAAAGGCCTCTTCCCAGTAGATCTGCTCTGAAGGACTTGTGAAATGATGGTCTTCAGATATAAAGAGAATTGTATGAGAAATAAGCTGCAAATATCGGGAATAAAAGGAGAAAAATGAAAAGGGCTCTTGATGCATTTAAAACTGTTCTTCACCAGGTGGGACAGCTCACATCCGTAATCTCTGCATTTGTAAAGCCGGGGCAGGAGAATTACCACAAGTTTGAGGCCAGTCTGAGCTACAGAGGGGAACGCTGTCTCTAAATAAATACTTTTCATTTGTTTTAAAAATATGTCAATATGTTAAACTACAGAATATGAATTAAAACAGCATACTAAAAATGTCAAAAAAAATCAAAGAAGTAAATTTAAGAGGTAGGAAATAAAACAAACAAAAACTAGACAAAAATCCAAATATAACAATAGTTAGACATAAAAGCACAGTCTATCACAGAAATTAAAAGATTGCCAGAATAGATTTTGAAAACATAATACAACCATATGTTGTCTGCATGAATCTCACTTCAAATATAATTATCTAGTTGGAATCAAAATGGAACACTAGAAAAGGCAGCAGTAAAATACTAATCCAGGGGCTGGAGAGATGGCTCAGCAGTTAAGAGAACTGGCTATTCTTGAAGAAGATCTGGGATCTAGTCCCAACACCCACAGGGCAGCTAATAACCATCTGTAGCTCCAGTTCCAGGGAGATACGACGCCCTCTTTCACTGTCTTCTGTAGGCATTATATGACACGGGGGCACTTACACACACACAGGCAATGCATTCATACACATAAAATAAAAATAAAAATAAGTTAAAAACATTAATCTGAGGAAAAGGCTGCATGCTAATATTAAAGTAGATCTCAGAAAAAAAATAAAGTAGATCTCAGAAAAAAATGGTTATGAGATATGAGGAGGTTGGTAGTTTAGTGAGAAGAGTTGGCTCCTCAGGAAGACGTCAGACAATGTGTCACCTAGGGTTAGAGCTGGAGCCTGAAGGAGGAGATACACCCACTGCAAGGAGAATGTAAAAACCCTGACTCTAAGCCTGGCGTGGTGGTGCACACCTTTAATCCTAGCACTCGGGAGGCAGGGGCAGGCTGATCTTTGTGAGTTCAAGTCCAGCCTGGTCTACAGAGCGAGTTCCAGGACAGCTGGGGCTACAGGGAGACCCTGTCTCAAAAAAAAAAAAAAAAAAAAACCTGACCCTGGAGACTTCAACTCTTATCACAGTAGATGATACAAGCAGCAGACTGAAAATTAACAAGGTCATAAAAGATGGATCCTGACTGAGGTTTATGGGACCATCGATCCAATACTAATTGAACTCATATTTTCAATTGTACCCAGGCCATTCATCAGGAAAGATCATACCCTAGGTTATAAAAGCAACTGAACTTAAGGAATGTAAGATCGTGGAAATCAGATGTTCGCTCTGTGCGCATAATGAAATCACTGTAAAACCGGATCTTAAAACCAGAACTCTATAACAAGAAAATCTACAAACACAGAACTAAACAGCCTATCCTCAAATAAACCATGGATCTAAGGAAATCTGAAACTGTTTGGAATTGAATGTAAACGGAACAAAACAGATGACACACAAGTAGTCAATATGCACAGAGGAATTTGTAACAGTCAGTGCATATGTGAAAACAGGAAGAGGCCTCAAATCGATTATCTAAGCTTCCAGGGTAGGAAGCTAGAAAATGAAAAAAAAAATTTGAAACAATATCTCACTCTGGAGTTCAGACTGAAAGCAGAGCTCATAATCCTGCCTCAGCTTCCTCGTGTGGGCTTGGCAAACGAGTGCCACTCTACCTAGCAAATCAACAAAGCTGAAAGCAGAAAGCAATGGAAGAAACCCCATGAAACCAAAAACTAATTCACTGAAAAGATTAATATTGATACTGACAAAGAAAATCATTTTCTTTGATAATCATTTCTAATATTGGGAAGTAAAGGACATCACTGTGGACTTCACAGAGAAGGCTAGCACGGGCAACCTGTAGACATCTCTACACAGATGAATCTGACAACTGAGGGTGGACTGTTCCTTGAAAGGAAAAACCTGATATCACTGTCATTCAGGAAAATAGAGAGCCTGGATAGTCCAATAACCATTTAAAACTTGAATTTACAGTTAAAGACCTTTCAAAAAAGAAATCTACAAGCCCAGATGGCTGTGTTGGCAAATTTTAATAAACTTTTAAAAATAAAACATCATCACCTCTGCTTGGTCTCTTCTAGAAAACATGAGAAGGAACAATGTCTAACTATTGTTTTATAAATAAAAAGCAGACCAAGGGCTGATGGGATGGCTCAGTAGGTCAAGGTGCTTGCTGCCAAGCCTGATAACCTGAGTTTAATCCCTGGGATCCACCCAGTGGAGGAGAGACTGACCCCTACTACAAATTGTTGTCTCACCTTCTAGTACACATGCGCACACACACAAATAAGTCAATGTAAAAAAAAAAGTTTTTAAACTAGACCAAGACAAGAAAAGAAAGCTACAGTCAGTTTTTCTCACTATCATACACACAAGTCATTAATAGAATACTGTCAAACAGAATGTGCCATATATAAAAATAATGCACTGTGACTGAGTAGACTTTATCTTGGAAACAAAACATCCAATCAATCTTCAATCCCTGTCACTCACCATAGTAACCATTTAAAGAAGAAAATCCACATGATCGTAACACTCAGTGCAGAAAAGAGCATCTGTCCAACTTCAACATGATTAGTATGTGCACAAATGGAACATCTCTTCAAGACCCTATAGTTATCATCACTCTTAATGATGAGTACTTTTCCCTTATGATCTACAGAAGTGAAGTGTTCACACTATTTGTGATGCTAAATCAGAAGCCCTAGTCAGTGCCATAAGATATGAAAGAAACAAAGAGGGAAGAAGGGAGAGAGAGGGAAAGGAAGAAATAAATGATAGTCCCCATTTGCAGACACCATAATTGCCATAAAGGCAGAAAAATATTAATACAAGTCTAAAAACCCTTCAGGAATTATAAACTAAATTTAGCAAAACCATAAGATCCAAGGTCAACACAAAGATATTAAGTCAACTTTAAGATGCTGTTTACAATGGCTCAAAAATAATTAAGTATAAATCTAATGAAACGCATCCAGGACCAGTGTACTAAAAGCTATAAAATGACAAAGACATCAAAAATAAAAGATTCATCCTTCCTATATCAGTGTGTAAAATTCAGTAAAGGTGGTCAACTCTCCCCTAATGGATTGATGATTCAGCCTCAACTCCAATCAAAGTACCAGAGGATGAGTTTTATGGATTTAAATAAGCAGTCTCAAATATACATACAAAACAGAGAAATTAGTCAATGAAACTTTGGAAAAGATATACAAAGTAAGCCAAAACTCAGGAACTGTTTTTAAGATCTAATTTAGAGAGGAGACAGAGGCAGGTGGATCTCTGTGAGTTTGAAGTCAGCCTGGTCTACACAAAGTGCTCCAAGCCAGTCAGCACTGCACAGTGAGACCCTACTTAAAAAAAAAAAATTGAAGGAGGAGAGAGGGGTGATGAGGAGGAGGATGGGGAAGAGGAGGAAGAAGAAAAGAGGAGGAGGATGAGGAGGAGGATGAGGAGGAGGAGGAGGAAGATTATTTACTATTTACTTTAAAGCTTGGTACTGGGGAAGATAGTAAATGAAATGGACTGGGGAGTCTCCAAGACAGATCACCACACAAAGTACAGCCAATCGAATTACAGATATTAAGCAGTTCATTGGAGAAATGATGCTTTTATTTTATTTTCGTATGTGTCTGAATGTACTGTCTGCATGTAGGTTGATGCACCCATGTCTCGCAATGCTGCAGAGGTCAGAAGAGGGTCTCGGATTCCCCTGAAACTGGAGTTAAAGACGGTTCTCAGCCGCCATGTGGGTGTTGAGGATCGAACCCAGGTCCTCTGCAAGAACAGTTGGCACTCTTAACCGCTAGGCCATCTCCTCAGCTCTTTTTTTAAAATTTTTAATTTTTTTGTGTATGAATGTACTGTCTGCATGTAGGTCTGTGCACCCATGTCGTGCAATGCCTCAGAGGTCAGAAGAGTGTGTCAGATTCCCCTGGAACTGGAGTTAAAGACGGTTCTCAACCACCATGTGGGTGCTGGGGATCAATCAAACCCAGGTCCTCTGCAAGAGCAGTCGGTGCTCTTAATTGCTCGGCCATCTCTCCAGCCCCTTGAGTAGTTTATATACTCTGAAAATCAATGCTTTGTCAGATGTATCTGTGTTCCCAGCCTTGTGGTTTTTTTTCTGGTTTTTTGAGACAGGGTCTCCCTTTAGTCCCAGCTGGCCTGGAGCTCGCTATGTAGACCAGGCTGGCCTTGAACTCACAGAGATCTGCCTGCCTCTGCCTCCTGAGTGCTGGGATTAAAGGCATGCATCACCACACCTGGCTTTTGTTGTTGTTGTTGTTGTTTGTTTTTATGGCCTTGTATTTTGAGTCCAGAGTCTTTCATTGACCCTGGAGCTCCCCAGTTCTGCTAGGCAGGCTGATCATCTAGCTCCAGGGATCCACCTGTCTCTGCTTCCCCCATGCTGAGACTACAAGTGTGTTTTGCCATGCCTGACTTTATGTGGCTGCTAGGGATCCAAATTCACATCCTCATGCTGCACAGCAAGCCTTCTACTCACTGAGCCATCTTCCCAGCCCACATCTGATGTCTTTACAACTCCAAGACACTTGCAATCCAGCTTCTGTTCCAGGACCCTCTATTGTACCCCCTGTTCTAAGGTCTGAAGGTCAGGTTTCAGTGACTGGATGTGCTTCATTTATTTCGTCTTATGTCTAACTCTATCTGGAAGTGGACCAATGTGGCAGTGAAGGATGAAGAGAAGGCCAGTTTTTTCCATTGCAGTAATCGCTGTAAGTTACCTCCAGTCCAGAACTTTCACTTGGACAAATGCAAACTAAAAATGATCTAAGGTATGCAGCAAACCTTTCAGGTTTATTAGTAGCTTGTATGGTTGGTAAACTTTTTCTTTTACTGTTTTAGTGGCAACACTAGCAACAAATCCATAAAAGCTGAATTTTTATACAAATAGTTTTATTACAAATTTGAATTCTTAAGAAATACACATTTAAGGAAATTACACAGAAGGCCTTAGTAGTCTTAAAAACATTTTGGGGGGACTTTTAGTGAAATGTCACTTCAAGCATAGTGGTCCGAGTCTGCCCTCCTGAGGCCTGTCCACTCCCTGTCGGAGCTGTGACACAGCTCAGGAGAAGCCTGGAGAGTGGGCTGCATGTGCTCAGGTGTGGAAATCCTGCTAGGATGCAGCATGAGGATGCTAATGAAGGCCTTGATGTCACTGCTTTGGAAGTCAAGTCATTCAGTTTGTGGTTAGTGTTTAAAACCCTGAAATACTTAATACAGAATAAAAACAGTAAGCTCCCAGCACATGACTCGTTATCATAGACACCATTTTCATGAACCTGGGTTTGGCTTTGGTAATACATTTTTGGTTTGAGAGTGAAAGAGGAAAGCCAGTGTAGAGAGCCCTGTGAAAGAACAGCACAGTCTCTGAGAGAGGAAACCAAGCTTCATTTCGCCAGTGGAACTTACACTAGAACTTGACCTTGCCTAACTGCTGACATCTATATAAATTACTAAAATATACATATATTTATTTTCCATCTACCTTTGGACCATCTGTATTCCACAGGAAAGGTGTAACTTCCACAAAAGCAGCTGCGTAGTACCACACAGGGCGTAAGTTTGTGTCTGAGGGCAGGAAAGATGGCTAGAGTCTGTAATTCCAGGTGGAGGGGTGAAGAAACCAGTTTCCACGACTGCTGTTTGCACAGACCGAGGGCCCTGATTTGGAAACGCTAGACAGTGATGCCAGTGGTCACTGGTATCTAGGGACTCATCTGCCAAGTATGGGATGAACAGGCTGTGGGCTGCCTGGACAGCACCGCGCACCCCTAGCACCTTTGGGTTTCTGATGCAGTTCTCACCTCACACATCAGTGCACTGGATTGCAGGAAGTATTTATCTTTTATTTCATCACAAGTGCCATTTGGTATATGCCACGATGGAAAGCTTATCGCTGTCTGTCTTCTCCTTCAGCAAACAGAGGCCAACGAAGCGGGGTGTGTTAGTTATGCAAATCCCTATAAGGCACTTTATGGTTTTCATAGTGGACAGTGAGGTACATAGGATAGAATTCTAGGGTTCGTTGTTGTTAAAAATAAAAAAGGGGGAGGAAGAAGAGGAGGAAGGAGTAGCACCATGTTGTGACGGCAGCGGAAGGCGTCTTCATGTTCTTCTCATACACACTTGGCAGCGGCTGACATGTGTGCGCAGCTCCCCAGCCTTCAAGGTGGACGGCGTGGGCTTCCTGAAACAACAGAATTACATCATCAGCATCAACGCTTGGTACATCAGAAATGCAGGCAAGTTCCTCAGATCGCCACTCAGTCCAGTGAGCTCTAAGGGATCAGATATGCACCCTGCCCACTCTGATGACAACTGGCAACCACTGACTACCTGCGCTCTGGGCAAGTATGCACCAGAGCCCAGGGGTGTGGGTCTATGTCACAGGAAGGCCATGGACATCATCTGCATGCATGAACCCACCAGAGACCAGCTGAAGTCACCTCTCAGCTACGGGGCAATCCCATGCCTTGGACTGTTATTAACTTTTCATCTTTCCAATAGATCAGAAGTTCCCCAGAGTATGGAAGCATATTATTTATTCTTCACCACAATATTTAACATGTAGCAAATGTTCATTAAATACTGTTGGAGAATAGGATGTCTAAGAAACCCAGAAAAATTAACTGACCCTCAAAACACATTCATAACCCTCGAAGGGTTTATATCCAGATGGCCTGAGCTGAGGCCAGAGAGAAGACGTTTAGTGGCTCAGAATTCACTTGACCCTGAAAAGTCAACCTTCTTCTGATTGTTGGATAAGTGAAATCTGAATGCCAATTGGTACCAATCAAATTCTGCTGAAAGTAGCCAGGTATAATACAATCTTACGGTGAACTTGAAGCTATTTAACAAATTCTGACAAAAATTGTAGCATCCCCTAAAGACTTATTTAAATTAGTGTGATCTTATCTAATTTTGTTTAAGAAATCCATTTGATCTATTAACCTTATGATGAAGTTCCCCCAGCTGGGGTATAATGAGCACTGGCTCATTTCTGTAACTGAGTTACACTGCGTTTGCTGAAGTTGTATCTGAAAGCCTCATGTAAGCTACCAGTTGGGTGCATGACATTTTGGGGGATGCTTAGAGAATGACAAGGAGAGGACTTTTATGCTAGGATCATAGCAGAGCTCTCTCTAAGGAGAAGCAGAGACTTATCTGCAGGAGAGAGAAGCATGCATCCAAGAAAGGAGAGGTCAGGTCCTTCCCTAGTCCCATCAGCCTGCTGCATCTGCTCTGCCTGGCGTGGAATAAAGGATGCACGAGTGTTATATGTTCCTGTCTGTGGGGCATGGACCAGCTCCAAATTAACTTCAAAAAGGTTAGCAGCCTCTGGGCTGGTTGTTTTAAGATAAATCTTGGCAATGGGAGAGGAAGGAAAAATCTTCCCTATGCTTTCGGTTCCATTTGTGCTGAAAGGAATTTTTATTCACACAAGTCTAAAAAGGTCCTTTGTTAAGTTCCTTAGAACTCGTCCTCCGAGTGCTCGGCACCCATTCTGTAAATGCAGGGATGGATGGCCGTGCCCTCCTCACTGGCTGTTAAAGATGCAATGCTTCGCATGCTATTTGAAGCTACTTTCATCAGATTTTAGTACATTCATCTACAAAAAGGCAAATGACCTCTTTTCTTTTACAGCTCCCCAGTAAATGGAAAAATTAAGCCCATCACATTGGGTTTCCCTTTGAAAATCATCTGGGTCATCTGCCCATGTAGAACACAACCCCACATCCATTACCACATGAGGCTGAGGCTGTCTTAATGATTACTTTACAGTTATCTTTGAGGCTTGGCCCTGAAAGGAAGGACAGGTCAGGAAAATAAAAAAAGAAAGGACAGCAAGGGGCAGAGCCTGCAGCAGAGGGTCACTCCTACTCACTTGAACATCTCACTTCTCTCTATGGTGGCAAGCCAGAAGCTGTAAGCATTTGCATAGTAATTGCAGGTCCCTCGGCCATGGCACTCGATGAACGGAGCACTTCTAAACTCTTCCAGACAGGACCCAGGGGACGCGAGGGCTTGGCCGGAACCTTCAGCACCAGCGCTGGTATGCTGCGACGGGAAAATGGGAGGCTCGAGTCAGAACTTCCCACCCCAGAGACCAAAGGGAGACTCGCTGTCCTACAGGAAAAAGCCAGGGAGTTCCCCGTGTGAAGACACATGCTCCAACCCCCACTCTGGGCTCACCACTCTGTTCCCAAACACCTGCCCAATAACCCCAAGCTGGCACACTCAGTACAGAGCCAGAAACCAGACATCGGCATCTCACCAAGTGGGAGAGGCCCAGCCAGATTTCTCAGAAAATAGTCACGAAGCCCTTTCCCTATCAATCAAATAATGAGGCTAATTAATGCTCATTTGAGGGTTGAATGAACGACTTGGCTCTGTCTGCCTTGGGGGGAAGATGAAGACATTTGTGTAGGATCAGTTGTTTAGAATTGGCAAATTTGGTATAACCTTATTTTACTAGCTCAGGATTTGTGTATATTAAATTAATATTCTCCATTGTGGCAATAGAATGAAGTGATATATATATATATATATATATATATATATATATATACACACACACACACAGTTCTTCACAAAAGGATGTGTTGCTGCTGTAATTGGTTTCTCAAAGAAAAGGATGGGAGGGTGACACCTGAAACTGCTACGTCACAGGACAGTGATCCTCACTGCCTAGGGTGGGTCCCGAGTTTTAAGCTGGGAGGGTCATCCACCTGGTCACTGCCTCTGGTCACTGCCTCACTTGGAGCAGCCTGAGCTTCCAGATAACACCCATGCCCCTCCCCATCTCAGCTCTCCACCTTCAAGCTCGTGTTTCTTAACAAAACGTGGGTTCCATGTAAGCTCTTTTTCTCTTTGGGGTTGCTGGTCAGGCGTTAGGGGCAGGCCGCAAGGCTATGGAGTTTCTGAATCACAGGAGACCATAGGCACCAGCTCCCTACAGGGAGAAGTGCTGGAGACCTGTGGTCCCTAGGCTCCAGAGTCTGTTTGTGAAGAAGATGTGAGGGGGCCGCACCTGGGCAGCATGAGAGAGATAAGAAGGCCCAGGCCTTAGCGGAGCCCTCCTAAGGAACACACCTTCCCAAACACTCACCATCACGAAGGAATAGCCAATCCACAGCGAGGACCACCCGCTGGGGCACTGCGGGATCTGAATGGTCTGACTGTGCACTGCCATCACCATGGCGGGCGCCTCGCACACTGCACACCTGGAAGGGACAGAGTAGGAATTCAGTGTGGATGAACGGGGTGGCTCACCTCCCGCCCTCTGATTTTCTCTATCCTGGCCCTCTTCTGAGTGGATTATGTGCTCAGTGCTAAGACTGGGGCCAGGTCTTCTGTTTTGGTAGTATAAGTCCATCTCAGTGCTAAAATGATTCAAAGTGGCTACTTTCTAACTACTTATTCGGTAGAAGGGAAGATGGGAAGGCCAGGTTCTAACAGTGGGCAGAGGGAGGCTCTGAGCTGCCCTTTCCTCAAGACAGAATGCCTCCCCCACTAGGCTGGCTCAAGCCCAACTATGACACTGCACCCCAGATGAAAGAAAATCATAGTGTTCTCAGGGCCTCCCAAGTGAGGGAGGGAACACCGGATGGGGGGAGTATACTGCTTTTAAAAAAACAAACACAGCAACAGAATAATTACATTCAAGTCACAGAGTGAACAGAGTGTTAGCCACGCTGCTAAATGAGTACAAATGGTGTGAATAATTACAGCAAGTTATGCACAGCGTTTGCATAAGGACGGATGGGGTGGGCTGGCGGCTGGGTTAGTCATTCCATTTGGGGTGTGTGTGTGTGTGTGTGTGTGTGCGTGTGTGTGTGTGTGTGTGTGTGTGTGTGTGTGTGAGAGAGAGAGAGAGAGAGAGAGAGAGAGAGAGAGAGAGAGAGAGAGAGAGAGGAAAAAGAGAGAGAGAGAGAGCCCCTACTTTATTCACACAAATGCAGATGAATTAAGAGTTTCTATTAAACACCAGCCTCTGAAATTGCCTCACCTATCTACCACCATCTGCCTCCTGGGCATGGGAAGCCGAGCAGCTATGGGAATGTATCTCTCCCAGGCTGCCTAGGTGCTGGGGCTTCAGGTGGCCAGAGAAAGGGTAACACTGCCTTTCAGAAGGGTGGCCAGGGGACACAGTGTCCTGGGCCTAAAGAGCTGTCGGTGACCTCATTTCCCCTGTTATTTATGAACAGTTAATGTCCCAGCCCAGGCCAGCCTGCAGCTTCCCTCACTATCTAATCCCTGGTCCTTCCACTCCAGTAATGAATCAACTGTGCCTTTATGGCCACTGGGCTGAAGAAAGCCGAAGGGATCTGAGCCTGCAGCCAATAGGAGAAAGACAGGAGCTACACCTTTTCTGTTCAGAACTCAGAAGAATTTGTGTGTCTAAAAGCTTTTAGGGATTCCCAAGGGAAGACCCAGGAAGGAACCTGAAGGTCTTAAGAATTGCTGGGAAGTAGCCGGGCGTGGTGGCGCGCGCCTTTAATCCTAGCACTCGGGAGGCAGAGGCAGGCGGATCTTTGTGAGTTAAAGCTGTACTCTCAACCCAGGAAGAAGAGGGCTGCATCACTACAGCATAGACACAGAGATGTATGTGTAGCCAGGGGACCACAGTTGGGGTGACACCTGGCGGTCTCCTCAAGCTCCATGTTCCAGGGACAGGCAAAACCCTGAAATACCCAGTCCTGGGAGATTCAAACAAGTCAGCATCTCCTTTGTGTCTACTAAAGAAACACACATTTCCCAGGCCCCGTTGTGGAATAGCCATATCTGCCATGCCCCTATGTCATCAACCAAATCAAGGCCAGTGTCAATGCCACCAAGGAAGTAAATAAGAAATGAATGATAATCGTGTTCTACCTGTTGTCCAAGGAAAGCTAAAAAGAAAAGCACAAAAATGTTAATTCTTCTCCTAGCACCTCCAGCGAGTCTGGGTAGAAGCAGTGTGCGCACAGTCAGTGGGCACTCACGTGTGGATGTGAAGTGCTGTTTGTTCTTTGTGATACTTGGAGTGTAACAAATGGCATTTTCCAGCTTAAGACCAATAAAATAAATTTTCTTATGCTCAAAACAGAAGATCAAAGAAAGCTGTGAGGGGAGGCTTCCTTGTGCATCAGGCCTGTGCTTCTCCTAGAGAGCAGGCTCTTTGCTCCCAGGGTCCCATGTGGCTCAGCCCTTCTGGTGAAGCTGATCTGTGACACTGCAATCTCTCTTCATGCTCCTGGCTTTCAAGGGAATGTGGAGAGCCAGGCATGACGGAGCAGACCCATAATCCTAGCACTTGAGAGGCTGAAGTAGGAAGATCTCAAGTTCTTGGCCACCCTGGGGTACATAGTGAGACTCTGTCAAAGGGTGATGTGGAAATGCCTGGCTCTTTCTCACATAGTTCTAGGAAAAACTTGCCCTGCCTTCTTATTCTTTCTATCCCTAATAATGTAGCATATAAAAGTAAAACTGTGGAATAGCCTCTGAGTCAAATGAGTTCATCCATTTCCACTTTTCTGTTACTTTCTTCCTAGGACAGCTGAATGATCAGCTTTTAATTTGATGGAAAGTGGCTAAAGTAGGACAATAGCATACTTCATAATCTCAACTTTTTAGCTTACTTCCTACCAGGCATGTTCTGAACCGAGAACACGGGCCAGATGTTGATGGGGACCGAGCTTATCACTCACTCAGACATACACAGTCTCAGTAGGTGTAACATCAACCCAAGGGGAGAAATTTTGGTGGGATTAGGGAGAGCGTAAAGCCCATCTTATTATCACATAATTCACAGTGGGACTGAGGATCATGTATAATTTTTTGAGTGAAATAAATCTGTGTAATTTTTATGTATAAACACTATACAAGTAGCTAAGATAGGTATTGTACCTGCGGTACCATAATTCCACGGGCATCCTATACTCTCCTTGGGATATCTACTACTGAAATAAATTATAAATGTTAGTGAGGATGTGGAGAATATTTTGTGCATGCAGGGCTGGTGGGAATATCAGAATGACAAGGGCACAACCACTGTAGAAAACAATAAGGCAGTTTGTCAAAAACTTAAAAAAGAATCAGCATATGACTCAGCAATTTCATTTCTAGTTATATACCCCAAAGAACTGAAACAAAGTTAGATGTGTCCACCCACACTCTGAGAGCAGCCTTAGTCAGCAGAGCCAAGATTCAGAAGCATCCCAGATATCCACTGGTAGGTAACGGGTGGATATGTGGATAAATGAAATGCAGAGTGTACTCATTCAGTGGGACATGACTTGATCTTTAAAAAAAGAATGAAATTTGGGGGCTGGAGAGATGACTTAGCAGTTAAAGAGTATATATTGCTCTTACAGAGGACTGACTGGAACTCAATTCCCAGCACCCACGTTAGGCAACTAACAACCACATGTAAATTCATCTGCAGAGGATCTGGCACCTCTGGCCTTGGAAGCCATCTGCCCTCCTGTGGACATACCCCCCCCCCCATCCACATAATTAAAAATAACATACATATTAGAAAAAAAAAGAAGGAAAGTTTAACACAGGCTATGACAGGGTCAAACTTGAAAACACGTCTAGGGGACCACAGGCTGAGTGACGGGAGGATTGACTGGGGAGTGTCAGATTCTGGAGATGATGGTACAGCTTTTTACACAGCAACTTCAGCATGCTTAGTGCCACTGACCTGTGCACTTAGACAGAGGTCAGATGACAAACTTTAATGTCTTACCATGATTAAAAATAATCATGGTAAGATTATTTTTAAAACACTGTAGGAACAGGAGTGACTATAAAAATGTATGATCTTTCCCCTTCCCATCAGCGGCCATCTTTCCCCTTTCCAAAGGGGGAAAAAAAATGTATTAATAAAGGCTTTTTAAGAGGACAGCCAGAGCTACAGGGAGACCCTGTCTCAAAAAGACCAAAAAAAAAGAAGTTATAATCTGTGATGATCCTATCCCAAACCTGAATTTCTGTTGAAAACCTTAATTAAAAAAAAAAAGAAAGAAAAACAAAAAGAGAGAAGTTATGGAGTCAAATCTAAGACACTGTATTAAGACTGGCAGACTAATCCAGCAGAAATGTCCCTTGGAGGACTGGGGGGCCACCACATGAAACACTAACTCATTTTCTATTTCACAGTGGCTTTGCACTGTAACACTGAAAAAAGACAGCAACTGACTTTGGTACCAAATCACCTTTAGGGCTCATTTCTATTACAAAACTCAGAAATCAGCCGGGTGTGGTGGCACACACCTTTAATCCTAGAACTTGGGAGGCAGAGGCAGGAGGATCTTTGTGAGTTCAAGGCCAGCCTGGTCTACAGAGTGAGTTCCAGGACAGCTGGGGCTACAGGGAGACCCTGTCTTGAAAAGACCAAAACAACAACAACAACAACAACAACAACAACAAAAAAAAAAAAACCCTCAGAAATCATAATTAGTAACCTGGCCATGAACTGAACTACTGGCAATGCTCAGGAGAAGACTGAAAAAATACAGAATAACACATCTGGACAAGCACAGCTTTTTCTTCCTCCATTCTACGTGTGCTTCTCTCCGTGAACACTGGGCTCACCTGCTAATGAAGGGCCGGATGTTGTCCCCAGCGATGGGTGCCATAGACATGGGCATGGGCTCTGGGGTGGACAGCCAATAGGAGTAGTCGTTCCTCGAAGCAAAGTTGCAGACGTTGTTGATGTTGCAGAAGAGGAAGGGCATGGTGCTGAACTTGCGCAGGCAGCTGCCGGCCGTGCCTGTGCCAGAGAGCAGAGAGAGGTGAGCGTCTGCTAACGACCTAAGACGGAGTGAGCCAGCCAGTGATCTAATCCACACATTCAATACCACTAAGGTGGAAATTGACATTTTAAATTCTCATCAGAAAGAAGGAAGCAAACAGATCAAGTAGGCCAGTATTACAGCGCATGAGCATCAGATTTCAAGTGATGAAGCTACATAGCAACTCTAAAGAACAATGTGGGCATTTTGGCAAGGAAATGAGCCCAGTTTGCCAGCAGAGAGAAGCCTGTTCTAGAACTGGATTCCAAAAAGAACTTGGGCTGCGATGGTTATAGAAAGGGCCAGGCCTTGGGGAATGCTGATGATTCTACTTTAATCAATCACATCGAGCACCCAACGCTAGAGCACAACTTGGGGGGTTTCTGGAGCTGATGAAGGTGACAGGGCAGATATGCCTGCTGGACCACATGAACTCTGGAAAGAAGAATACAAAAGACGCAGAGAATCTCCATCAGAGTAACAGGGATGTGCCTCTAACTAAGCAACGGGTAAGTATCCGTATATTAAGAACCTTGGCACAAACTGATAAGTGTGCCTCTGTAGGACAGTGCGTACCCGGGTGGACACTCACTACACATCACACTGAGGGAACGAACTGAGTCTTACCTAAGTCCTGGCCATGGGCCCTCTCGTTGCCTTGCACATAGAGCAGAGAGTACCCATGGTAAAGAATTTTGGTCCCAGGAGGACATGGCGGGTCATCTGTTGTCTGACTATGCCTGGTCACAAGGAAGCCATGGTCTACAGATGGGGTACCTGGGGGACCCATGGATCCTGGCAGCCCATCAGGGCCTGGTGGACCAGGAAACCCTCTTGGACCTGTAGGATAGAAGATAAACAGTGCTTTATTTATCATGCAAGCCTTCAGATACTGTCTCAAAAAAGCTATAATTGGGGCTAGAGAGGTGGCTCAATGGTTAAGAGCTGCTCAGTAGTTAAAGAGCACTTGTTCCTCTTGCAGAGAATCCAGATTCGGTTCTCAGTAGCTACGTAGCAACTCACAACCATCTGTAATTCTAATACCAGGGGATCTGACGCCCTCTTCTGGACTCTACGGGCACTGTACACATGTGGTACACATATATACACGCAAATATTTCATACTCATATAAACAAAAATACATCTTCTTTTTTTAAAGAGCTCTAATTGTTTGCATTTCCCAGATGCATCTTACTTTTTCACATTATATAAACATGCTCAGGAAAAGGGCAGAGCTAGCTAAGCACAGTCCCAGCCTCCTCTGGACGTGATCCTTTCCCTTCCTCAGTCCACTTTGGGATGGCTATGCGAGCCCTGCATGGCAAGAGACATGCTCAGTTCATGAATAAATGGACATGAGTAATGATAACCTATAGTGGAGTCTGTCACTCCATTCTGAAAGAATTCCAAGCTTCCTCAAAGAGAGATTATGACAGAACCCCTAAAAAAAAAACATATCAGCTGAAAAGACCATGTATGAAACAGCCTAAAGGGAGTTCTTGGGCTCTCCATGCACCCCCTGAAGCAGGCTTGCAAAGCTGCCCCTGATCTGCAGGGCTGTGCTCTTTGCTCAGTGGACACACAGTCCACTGTGGGTAGTCACTTGAGTCCTTCCCAGGGAAGGCCATGAAGTTTATCCCACACTAGTGGCATTAAGACCAACAATGGTATTGTTATTTTTCAGTTTAACTTTCCACTGACTGTGGCTAAAATAGAATTTTTGTAGCTATAAGGCCACTGAGCTCTTAGAAAACCACAGGGGGCAGCCATTTTGGGCCACCTTTAACATCTGGAAAGCATACACCTTGAATGACATCTCTATACAGAAAAAAAAAAAAAAAAAAAAAAAAACACAACTCTGTGCTTTTCTGCGAGCCTATTTCTTCTAGGACATGGATTCTTTGGCAGCCTGTCAGTAATACTGTTAACCTCCTGAGGTTTGAGGTCTGGATCTACTGCTTTTGCTTGGAGACCTACCAGGAGGCCCAAACGGTCCAGTTTCTCCTTTCTGGCCAGGAGCACCATCAAATCCAGGAACACCTGGAGGTCCAGGTAAGCCCACGGAGCCTGTCACACCTGCAGGAAAGGAAAAAGAAGCTGTGGTCTGAGATGGCTGGCAGCAAGCTGTCCCTTTTTCTTTCTTTCTCAAATGCTCTTTTGCATCTTTAGGCAAGGGCCTGGACTTCAGGAGATGGGGCGTGTCTGAGACGCAGCTACTTCCTGCAGAGCCCAGAGCTCCCCCTGCTGGAGTCCCTGCACACTGCCGCACAGCCTGTCGGGTATTGTCTGATTGTCCTGGAGATCATCCCTGGGGTCCCGGAGGAGGCTTCCTGCTGCTGTTGTGTGGCAGATAGGTACAGAAAGGGCCAACTGGCAGAGGTAAGAGACCTGCCAAGCCCCGCTCCTTGCTGCACTCTAAGATCTCAGTGTTTAGACACACTGACAGAGACAGCTCTCTGTCAGCAAGAGCCCAGAGGAGGGCGTATAGGAAAAACAGAAGGAACAGCAAAGTCGTTGCCCGTGGGCACGGCTCACGGCTGCCTGTATTTCCGCTGGCCTTTTCCCCACCTAGACCTTTCAAAAGCTTTATTCGGTCCTGATATACCTTAAAGAAAGTCGAATGTATTTGTTTAGTCAATCGTTGTTCAGAATCTGATCTTAGATGTGTGGGTAGCAGAAAATCCCCCCCCCACAGGACACCCCCCAATACCTGAGGACCCTCACCTTGCTGCCCTTTGGGGCCTGGTGGTCCCTGCAGTCCTTTTAGACCTGGGGGACCCTCAGGACCAGGGAGCCCTGGCTCTCCTTTGATGACATCATAGGGACCTGGGGGTCCTGGGGGTCCTGGAAGACCTGTGAGGAGAAGAAGAAGAAGAGAGAGGGTCAGTTTCAGCATCAGTAGCTAAGCAAAAACAGCTTTGGAAATGAAGTCACCACGAGCCATCTAATAACCACAGTTCTCAAAAGTACCATACTCAAAAACACGGGCACAGAGCCTCACAAAACATGCTCTCAACATGTAATACATCTTATTTAACCTAAAATTTTGAACTCGGAACTGCAAGTCTCTACTCCATTCTGGAACCCCGACAACCACCAGCCTGCCTCACCTGACACTGCCCATGAGGGACAATACAATGTGCTCACACACGACCATTGGGAGACCCCAGAGCTTGCTATCGTATCTTTCTCCTTATACTGATCTGAAATCTGACCTTCTGGGCACCATGACCACTGTTCCTAAATTTTTACTGATGAATAAACTCAATCCTACTGTGTTACGAATATGACAATAGTACATTGAAGTCTGTCCAGCCTCAGCTTCTGCAGCCAAACCACTCCCCAATTCTCTTTCCCCTTCCACACTTTCCCCCACACCTCTCCTCACATCTCTTCCCAGCACATCTCAGTTCTTATTCTCTCTCCTAACATGGTCTGCCCACCAGAGAACAGGCAGCATTTGACAGCCTTTGGCTCTTAAGTGGCTGATGTCAGTCTAACGTTAGAGCCTGCACAGCATGCTGGATCTGGAGTCTGTGGTGCCTCAGCTGTCATCCCCGGCTGTGCTCCTCGGCTGTCCTCCTCAGCTGTCCCCTGCATGCTCCAAATCACACACTTAATTCCACTTTCAAGGTAAGTTGCTGCTAAAAAAAAAATACTCCAACTACAGGGATTCCATTAGGCCACTAAGAATTTCTAATCATGGTTTTCTAGTCATTTCACTTTTTGATGGATTTTTGTTTGATGGATTTATTGCATCTCCCCAGATCATTGGTAAAGTTTGTGAATAAATGATTTGCCTACCTTTAGGGCCGGGTATGCCTTGATCTCCCTGATCTCCTTTCAGTCCCTGGAGGCCGGGAAGACCTTTCTGACCTAGATAGAAAGAGAACATTGTTTTTGCACAAAGCCGTCAAAGACATACAAGAATATGGGTATACATATTCACACAAGCACAAACAAGTGTGTGTGCATATGCACACACATAAATATATGAATGTATTTACCCAAGTACATGTCTGTACATGTAGACATACATATACATATGTGCAAGCATGTAAACACATGCATATATTATGCATGCATACAAACACACAGTGAATGTGTGTCCAATTTAACCTCAATGGGAAAAAAAAAAGCATTTCCTTCACCTGCAGCACCTCATAAAACTCTTCTTCCTAGAACCCAGAAGTGATATTTTATAAGCAGGCACCAAACTACAAGACAGTCACAGTCAGCAAAGTGGCATGTGATAAGGTCTGTGATCACAGTCTGACAGATAGACCACAAGACATCTATAGACTAAGCTCGCTTACATTCAGGTGAGTCAGACTCTGCAGTAAAAACAGTCCTGGAAGTTTCTGGCACCCAGGACATGTTTGCTGACTACATGAGCAAACTGACAAATGATCCCAAGCCTCGACTTCTTGTTCAGAGGCAAGTTATTGAGGCATATGTGATTCACATTCTTAATAAGAAAACTAGGGCTGGAAACTTGACTCAGTGGTTAAGAGCAGGGCTTCTCTGAGAGAGGAGCTGGAATCAAGTTCCCACAACCACATGGTGGCTAACAACCATCTGTAACTCTAGTTGCAGGGGATCCAACATCCACTGCTGACCTCTTCAGGCACTGTACAACATGGGTGCACCTACATCCAAGCAATACTCTCATATACACAAAATAAAAATAACAAATAAAATAGTTTTTTTTTTAAAAAAGAAAACCAGAATGCCTGTATTCCCCCATTCTCGGGCATGTGCAAATTGAACTACCATGTAGAAAAGACATTTTTAGCTTGGGTATATACGCCTGTAATCCCAGCACTTGGAGGCTGAGGCAAAATGACTGCCATGAATTCAAGGTCAGCCTGGGTTAGATAGCAAGACTTTCTCTCAGAAAAGGTAAATCCATGGGCATGGTTGTGCACGCTTTTAATTCCAGTGCTCGGGAGGCAGAGGCAGGTGTATCTCAGTGGTCCACATAGAAAGTTCCAAGCTAACTGGGGCTACAATGAGACCCTTTAAACAAAACAGAACAAAGAACCAACAACAAAAAAGGAAAATCAATTGTCTTTTTAGTTTGAAGAGACAATTATTTCCTGTTATTGTTGTTCTGGTGTCTAGGTATCGAAGCCCCTGTGCTCAGGAACCCTTGGAACAGCATCCTTTTAACAGCAGGGCTGTTTGCCTCATGCTTGGGGGTCTTACCTTGGAATCCTGGAACTCCTGGTGGTCCCATATCTCCCTTAGAACCTGTGATCCCTGGAGAGCCACCAATGCCCTAGACATAAGGAGAGCGACAGTCAGGGATGGCTCAGGAGACTTGTGTGGTCAGGTCCCCCATGTACTCTGACAGATGGAAAGCTTGGACAGACCCTCCATGTTCTACATAGTAAGTTTATGAACTAATGGGGTCTTGTGGCCCCTAAAATGATGTAACACAAGGCGAGAGCATTACAGCAGCCATCCTCTCATCTCCTTCGGCTTGTCCATCTACACAGAAAGTTCCTTCAAGCTCACATCTTGAGCTGGAAAGCCACAGATACTTGTCAAGGAAACATACCCATCTATTAGTACCAAACCACCCTTCCAGGAAACTTCCCCCTAAGTGCTCAAGCACAGGGGCTGCTCTTGGAATCAGCTTCATGTCTCATATGAATTCTGATTTTAATTATGGAAAAAAAAGATTTTAAAACACTAAAGAAGGATGAGCTTCTTTTCTAACATAGCAATAACACATATATTTAAAGAATACCAGTCCGTTTTCTTCTTTTATTTCAATGTAGTTGTTCCTTTCTCTAGAGATGGACAGCCACATGAAAAAAGTTTTGTTTCTTATATAGATCTGTTTTATTTTTGTTTTATCTTAATTTTAAAAGTACCATAACTGAGATAATAGGCATGAGCTTGTACATACATAAATGCACATATATTCATACACACAGGTATACAGAAAGACAGACTGACAGATACTGACTGGCACTAGGAATGGGAAGTAGATCGCTGGGTTGCTGAGAATAAAATCAGGAATGCATGAATAACTAACAAACTGCCTATGCTTATATCATGGAGAAAGTGTAATATAGCAATCTACCAACCTAACAATAAAGAGCCTAAAATACATTCAAGAGCACCTCCAGTGTACTGTGAGGATATGCATGCCCTGCAGAGGAAAGGGAGTAGGGAAGAGTCATTATTGCTACTCCTTGTAGCTGATTTGCATAATTAATCACAGTGTGTCGTACTGTGCTAAATTCAGAAATCACAGTAGTGATAGAAAATGTTTCCCTGGGGCCATAGGTTTGACCCCAGAACTACCCCAAAGTAAAAGATGAAAAAGCTGAAGAACTGGGCAACTTTTCTTCTGAATGCATGGCAAGCTTGCTTGGTCTGTGTCTGCGGAGGAGGAAGTACCTCCCAATGTCTCCAGCCCAGGCTCCAGTACTGGCTCCAACACAGGTACAACCTGTGTTGACTTGGAACAGAACCTGTGTACTATTCCATCCCCATCAAAGCTGCCTACAACTTCCATGTCTCACCCACCCACCCAACTCATACCCTCTTCCAATGTGTGCTGTAGAGAAAGAAGAGACAGAGGAAGATGAATTCCTACTAACCCATCTGTCTGACCTCCACAAAGAACCTAAAAACCACACCTTAGCCGTGATGGTGACTAACACAAGAATCTAGCCAGAAACTACTACTTTACCTAAGAGCAGTGGTCTATGTAAGCATTGCATGAGACCAAAGTTAAATAATCACACGCATGCACGCACACACACACACACACACACACACACACACACACACACACACACACACACACACGCACGCATGCACACGGTACTCTTCATCAAAAAAGCTTCCTTTTGTAAAGCATTCCTGCACCCTCTTCCACCGCTCACCGGCATGCCTTGGAATCCTGGGTCTCCCTTGGGTCCCGGAGCCCCAGGAGATCCTGGCCAGCCTGGATTTCCTTTGTCACCCTTCAGTCCATCTAGCCCAGGCAGCCCTGGAGGCCCCATGGGACCCGGACGCCCTAGTAAGAAGAAAAAAGCATAGAGTCAAGGTGAGAGAAGCCACTGTGTCACTGGGCCACCAGTGTCCTTAACCATCACACCACCCTGAGGAGCGACACAAGCCTCAAAGAAACCAAGGCCGAAGCCTGGATGGAAGGAAGATGGTCCGTATAAACACCTGCTCACTGGCACCTGTAGCACAGTCTGTCTTCCCAGCCAGTCCAGAGCCTGAAGCTGGAGGACCCCAAGTCCAAGGCCTGTGTTGGGCTACAGAGTGAGTTCAAGGCCACTGTGGACAACTTAGTGAGACTGTCTTAAAATAATTATAAAGGCTCTAGGGTAAAGTACTTGCCTAGCACACACAAGGTCTAGGTTCCATCCCCCAACACCACTAAAATACATAGCTAATAAAAATTAATGAATTAATTGCTGGGCATGATGGCTCCTACCTTTAGTCCCAACACTTGGGAGATAGAGGTAGGTGGGTCTCTGTGAGGCTAGCCTGGTCTAAATAGAGGGTTCCAGGCCAGTAAGGCTACACATTAAGACCATGTCTCAAAAACAATTAGTGAATGAATAAGTGAATGAGTTAATAAATAAATCCTCTTGGTTATGATGTTCAGGGGCTAAGACCACGCCACAGTGTTCATGTCACCGTCACCACAGTCTTGGCTTCCAAAATGCTCTGAAGCCACAGGGCCCAGGGTCCTGTAACACCACCATAGTAGACAACTCAGGGTAGAAGATGCTAGAAGATCGAGTTAATTAAAACACAGCCTCATCTGTGTCACATCTTTCTGAGTAATTTACTTTTTTGCACCTCTCTAATTACTTAAATTCCTTAATAAAAAGGACACCATAAAGACATTAACCCAGTAGAAGCCAAAATGCAGCTTGAAGCTGACAACTGTTGCACACCTGCAAATAAAAAGCATATAGTCCTAGGCTTCGACATCTGGTGGAATGTTCTTACCTGGCAGGCCAGGTTGACCCTGAGGTCCACGGTCTCCTTTGGGCCCCTCCACAGGGTGGCCAGGAGTCCCAGGTAAGCCCGGCTGTCCTTGAGGGCCAGGAGGACCCATGAATCCTTGCTCTCCTTTGGATCCAGGAATCCCTGGACTTCCAGGCAATCCAGGGAAACCCACTTCACCCTTGGAACCTGCATGGTGACAGGGAGTTAGATGATGGTGACTAGACCACAGAGGGACATAGACCACAGAGATCCTCACTAATAGGCAGGGACAGGAGGGAAAGGCTTCTCGCTCTCTGGTGCCCCTCAGAGGGAGTTTCCCTGAAGCACCAGGAAGAAAATGAGTACTAGGATCCTTCTGTGGTCTGGCTGAGAGAGAGGTAGCACTGATACTCTATGCATTTTAAAAGAAATGTCCAACTCCAGAGGCAGAGGCAGGCTGATCTCTGTGAGTTCAAGGCCAGCCTGGTCTACAAAAAGAGCAAGTTCCAGGCCAGCAGAGACTAAAGGGAGACCCTGTCTCAAAAAGACCAAAGGAAAAAAAAAAAAGAAATGTTCAATGACAAGGCATTTATTTATATACATATATATTTTTTTTTAAGTCCGTAAGCAAATGGACTGCTAGAACAAAGGTAGGCCTTACTCATCCAGATATGGAGAAAGCAAACTGCTCCAACCACATAACAGAACACTGTTCACCAACCAAAAGGCGCTAACTAAAAATACAAACAACAAAAAGAACGAAATCAGACACACTGTGGAAAGAAGTCAGAACTGGGAAAAGTGCAAACCGCTCAACTGTATTTCCACGAACTTGGGGCAATACAAGGTAATCCAGAGCTCCTGAACAGAGACGGAGTGTGTGCTTGGGGCAGGGTGGAGGACGGAGGAGGAGGAGGAGGAGGAGGAGGAGGAGGAGGAGGAGGAGGAGGAGGGTGTGCTTGGGGC